>JADRCH010000067.1:18675258-18857735 GCA_019843965.1 Rhynchomys soricoides | reverse complement strand
GAGAGAGAGAGAGAGAGAGAGAGAGAGAGAGAGAGAGAGAGAGAGAGGCGCAGAGCAGGCAGTGTTATCATCACAGAGCAGTGTCACTGACTTTGATTCAGAGCTGAAGAAAGAGCCTTGAACAAGATGGCTGGAGGGCACATAGAGAAGAAAAGCAAGCCAAGACTTTGGAGACTGCTGAAGGTACCAGGACACAAGAAGGGTCTGGAAAAGCCTATGACAGAGCAGATTTAAAGACAGGAGGAGAAGCAGGAGGGAACTGCGGACACTGATAGACCCGATAGTCTTCAGTGCTTTAAACTCTAAAGCAGTTGGCATGAAAGGTCCATTAGAAAGGATTTACTTTTAATCTTTTGTATGAGAGCTTTAGAATAGACTGCCACACTTAACAAAGGTAAAACACACAAGCAATCTCTTCAGTCTGATCTAAATACATCATCCAAGACAGTCCATAAACTGTGTCCTGTATGTGCGTAGGGCTGGGTGATGACAGGGAGGGACTGTTAACAGAATGTAGGAGCCACATGGCCGTCCTGTCAAATTAGAAATTTGAGCAGATTTCTGTGGTCTATTTTGATCAAGATTCTCAATGTCAAACAAACAGGTTTTTCGATAACCAACTCGTTTCATTTTTGTAAGCACAATAGCAGAGCGTGCAACAGTTAGCGGCGAAGCAGGTGGTCCTCGTCGTCAACGTGAAATGAAAAGAACAGAAGAAAAGTAGAATTTCCTTTAAGACATGCTAAGCACCATGGCAGGCGAGGCTGGGGACTTCCTCCCAGAGCCCACACTGTGTCACACAGGCAAACTAACTAGCCCCACCCTGCTCTGGGCAGTGCTAATGTCTGTCTTTTCCCCAGGAAGGAAAAAAAAAAACACCAAAAAAAACCCAAAACAAAACCCCAAAAAACAAAAACCAAAAAACAAACAAACAAACAAAAAAACCAACAACAAACCTGGAGGTCTAGTCTACAAACTAAGGGCATGAACAAAAGCATAGAAAGTTCACTGAAAGCACTGTGTATGATTGGTACAGCCATATACGAAGCAATCTGGGAGCAGACTCATAGCTTTGACCAAGCAGTTCTGCTTTAGGGATTCTGCACTAGGTATACAATGCAGAAAAAAAAATGAAGATAAAGCCTTATGCATAAAGATGTTTGTTGAAGTGCTATTTATAATAATGAAAAAGTCATCTGGCAACCTAAGTGCTCAATGGCAGAAAAGTGGTTAAGTTGTAGGAATGACAGGGAACAAATGGAAAACTGTTGGTATTGAGGGTGGCTAAAAAGGCAGGTGTAACGCTGATAAGTAAAGACAACATCATATGAGATACATATCTACAGGATAAAGACTAGAGGGAAGAATAGTACAATGCTAGTAGTTCATTTTGGAATAATGGCAATGTGGCTAATTTTAATTTTCTTCCTCATAACGTCTATAAACCATTTGTATCACATTTCCTATCATCATGAAAATGTAACAGTTACAGTGACTTAGAATAAATGTCATCATGAAAAACAAACAAATCCTTCCCAAACGAACCTTATTCAAGCCCCAAAGGTATCTTTTTTCCTACCTCCCTACCCTCTCTTATTCACCCAGGGAAAAATCCACCATCTTCAACCAAAGCAGAGAAGCCCAGGATGCAGGAGACAGTCAGAAGAGTCTAGGTTGATGGATGGGGTTTGTGCATCAAGAAGGACAGGGATGCGCATGAGCAATTGCTTCAGCTGCTCCTGTGTGCAGAGCTAGACATTCTGAGATCCCATTTTTCTGCTAGACAAAGCAAAACCAAAGCCCACATCAGGGACCAAGGAGGAAAAAAGCCCACTTACCTCCATTAAACTTAAATGGATTCCTATGAGGTAGGGCATGGGAGCACTGTGAAGAGAAACAGAGACACACAGCTGCTTTAATGTCTGTTGCTTCCGACAGAAAATTACAGATGGTTCACTATTTAGAGAAAAGCTGTTTTAATAAACGTATGCACAGTTACATTTCCTTTCACAACAAAAATCTTAATGTGACATTTTGTTTCCAAGCCTAGAAACGTCAAAGAATTTAAAAATGCAGGCAGCACTGGGAATGGCATGGGTAGCAGGAAGAACATCAACCTTTGTGTCAGCTATCAACCCCAAACAGCAGCTAGGCAGCTTTCTGGCCTCAGTCACCTTATCTTTAAAATGGGATTCTTGCCTCAACCCCAACTACTGTTACTAGACGGAGATAAACACATACAGTAGAGAGGTCCTGATACTAATGGGAACTATGGTCTCAACAATTATAGTGGAAAAAGTGAAGGATGCATAGAGAGCACAATGAAAACATACAGCGTAATGTTTGGAAGGTGTCCAGCAAGCTTTTGTATGCCACGGCACACATGCAGCTGAATGCCACGGCACACATGCAGCTGTATGCCACGGCACACATGCAGCTGTATGCCACGGCACACATGCAGCTGAATGCCACGGCACACATGCAGCTGTATGCCACGGCACACATGCAGCTGTATGCCATGGCACACATGCAGCTGAGTGACTGGACAACAGAGACCTCCATTGTCTGCTTCCTTTGCAGAGCAGAAGCAAGCCCAGAGGTTCTAAAATCTGGGCATTCTGTATTCTCTCTCTTTCTCTCCATATTTATTTTTTAAGTTTCTTTTCCTTTCATTTTACACTGTTATTTCTCTCATATATTAATCCTGACTGAAGCTTCCCGTCCTTCCACTCCTCCCAGTTCCCCATCACCTCCCCTCTTCCCCAGATCAATTCTTGTTTCTCTTCCAGAAAGAAAGGAAGGAAGGAAGGAAGGAAGGAAGGAAGGAAGGAAGGAAGGGCGGACGAATGAAAAGACAGATCAGGCTTCCCAGGTATATCCACTGAACATGGCCTAACAAGATAGAATTGAAATAAGATGGAGCACAAACCCTCATATCACAGCATCATGAGGCAAGCCAGGAGGAGAAGGGTCTGAAAAGCAGGTAGAAGAGTCAGAAATACACCCCAATTCTCATTGTTGGGAGTCCCAGAAGAATACCAAGCTACACAACTGTAAGGTACATGTAGAGGACCTAGCTCAGACCCATACAGAGTCCCTGCTTGTCCCTTCTGTTTCTGTAAGCCCCTAGGAGCTCTGGTTAGTTGATTCAATGCCTTATGTTCTCATGGTACACTCAACCACTCTGGCTCTAATAATCAACCCTTCCTCCCCATCTTCTGCAGGGTTCCCCTGGCTCTGCCTAATGCTTGACTAT
The DNA here is from genome assembly GCA_019843965.1 of Rhynchomys soricoides. Taxonomy (NCBI): domain Eukaryota; kingdom Metazoa; phylum Chordata; class Mammalia; order Rodentia; family Muridae; genus Rhynchomys; species Rhynchomys soricoides. The sequence continues at coordinate 18,854,479 of JADRCH010000067.1, read as the reverse complement.
GGGTCTCTACATCTGCTCCCATGGGTTGGTGGATGATGTTCCTCTGATGACAATTAGGCTAGGCACCGATCTATGAGAATATCATTAGGAATCATTTCATTGACTGTTTTCCCCCCAGTAGTGTTTGGTTCTATCCTGGGTCTCTGGGCTGTCCTGCCTCTGGTTCCTAGGTATCCAGGCAGTGTCAGGCATGGGCTCCCTCACCTGGAGTGGGCCACAAGTTGGACCAGTCATGGGTTGGCCAGTCCCACAAGTTCTGCACCACCATTGCTCCAGCACAACTTGTAGACAGGACAGATTATAGGTTAAACGTTTTGTGGCTGGGTTGATGGCTCAGTTCTAGAGCTAGGAGCCTTGCCTGGTTATAGAAGATGGCCAGTTCTGGCTCAGTATCCCTAGTTACTAGGAGACATTACCATGGTCACTCTCATAGATTCCAGGGAGTTACCACTGCACTCACACACTCATTTATGGTGTTTCCCTCTGGTGACAAACGTGACAGTGGTTATATGAAGTCCCCTTTCCTACCCACAAACACTCCCATTCTACAGAGGAGAAAATAGACTAAAGGAAGCTAAACCACTTATCTAATGCCACAAAGTCAAGCAAGCAGTAAACCCAGACTGGCACTGACTTGGTCCCCAGGTTGCCAAACACGCCTGGTATTCCTTGAGAGTAGAAGGGGAAGGGCAGAAAGCAGGGAGGACAGGAATGACTGGCAACTTTTCTGGCTGTCTTTCCAAGGATGTTATGCATCCTACAACACCAGCAGGGTTAGTTTTTAATTAAATTAGAGTCAAGACAATTGGTTTGAACTGGGATGACCAAGAACTTTCCCTCAGGGGTAGCTGTGGAAGTCACAATGGAGGGACAAGGATAACCCCCTGGATGCAGACCTGGGGAAAAAAATGAGGCTGGAGGTGACTGCAAACCAGGAACTCATGCTGCATCTGGAAATCAGTGGGGAGGCAACCAAGGTTCTTAGACATTACATTTAAGCTTAAGAACTGCTTGAACACCTAAAAAAGAAGAAACATTGCAATTCCCTCATTAGAACTCAACAAATACAACTCTTCAAGCAAAACCATTCTTCAGGACACAAAATATCCTTATTACTACAGATCTCAGCACTCAGGTATCTTAGGAGCCTGGAAGACAGATTTGAATATTAGCCGCACAGTCTGAGAACTATTCTTCTAGACTCTGTATTTGATAATAGCCAAAGAAAGAACTGTACAAACAAAGTACAGTGGAAAGAAACAGAGCTGTCTTTTTTTCTAGCATCTTCTTCCATCCTTTTTTTCCTCCTTCCAGGTACCTGCGGGGCACATGCAGCTTCTCTTTGCTTCAAGAGGCAAAGAAATGCCCTGTGATATTTTTGCCCCCAAACTGTAAACCATTAGCTTAGCTGCCAGCCACACAGATACTCCAACTTCCCAGTGTGCCTGGCTTTGCTGCCTGAGCTTTCTCCAGTGTACACCAAAATGAATGTGTTTCTAATTAAGTAGCTTCAGGAACACGACAGCTTCAATGTCAAAAATACAAAGTCTGAACCCCGGCAGGAAGTCTTAAGACCGCAAATGTCTCATCTAGTGGAGCCTTGCCTAATGTAATGAAAGGAAGCAGGAAGAGCACAAAATTCCAGAAAAAAAAAAAAAACAAAACGGCCACTCATTAATGTGTCCAGAGTATGGCCTGACACAGGGAGAGAAAGAAGCACAAGCTCACAGTATTGAACTAAATCTTACTGACTTCCCAGTTCTCACATGTAAGCACATAACTGACCAGTAACCATGTGTTTCAAATAGAATTTCAGAACCAAAATCCCAACAAGTGAGTTAACAAACAGAGAGAGTCAAACAACTGTGAGAAAAAGGTGAAAATAATCCCGACAGCCAAAGCTCTTGGTGTAATTTAACCACGGGCTGTTCTTTAAAGAGGAAACATTCTCTAGAAAGTGGAATATGTAGATTTTAATGCCATGCTACTTTAGTCGCATGCTAGCCTGACAGAATCGGGGGAGCCTTATGAAAATGTCTTACAGATGCCAGGAGGGACAGAGTAGGTCTCACTCTTCGGACACAGTTGGAATAATTACAGCCTCTTCCAGAAAAGCAGTTTGCAGCCAAGCATTGTTAGGCCTGCACGGTCTGTATTTGGACAACATTTAAAGCACGTGCATTCTGAATCTCATCAGTTCTGTGCTTTGCAGGAAAGCAAATCTGGACAAATACCTTAGTCTATTTTTCGTCTATTGTTATCATTTGCTTCCAACACCTCAAATGCTTCCCAGAATCTACATTTTTTTTTTGCTCTGCAAATATGTAATTACAAATTCTAAGTGAGGGTGGGAGAGGAAAGAAAAAGGAAGCCGCCTCCTTAACATTTCAACGTGGCAAGTACATAAGTGGGTAATTCTAGGTATGCTCGGAACATAATTTCTATTCTCTATATACCCCAGTAATTACAGCTACTTATACATCTTCTTGGAGACCTTTTTCTTTGCCTTTTTACTACCTGAGGCAGCCCATGATTAGATCATCTAATACATCTACTCTTACTTTTGGCTCATCCTTTTCTAATATTAACCTAAACTAATGGTTTCTTATCTTTGAAATTAACTGCATGTATCTTATCGTTTCTCCACTTTGCACATTGACATTCTCTGTATTGCTCTACAAGCATTGTGATGGTTATTTAAAAGACTGCATAATATTCCACTTAGCAGGGCGGGCCATAATTTATTGAATCTAATTCCTGGATTTAGACACTAAGTTGTTCCTAACTTTTCATTAATATAAGAAGCACTGTAATAAAAATAAACAAACAACATCATACATGGAGTACGTCAATTCCCAGACAGAGATTACTAAACAAAGGGTTGGATTGATTGCCGTTTACCTTTAGTTATATCCTAGCCAGGTGTTTTCAAAAGGGCAGTGCCTGTCCAATGGAGATCTTTCAGGATTACTACAAGGACTGGAGACAACCCAGAAGGTGGCTAGCACTGGTGGACACTCTGAAGTCCAAAGGGGTTCTCTTCAGACTCATGGTGGCTGGCAGCCCTAGACTGAACCCCCCAACAATGATTTCTCCTTCCTTCCTTCTTTTCTTCCTTCCTCCTTTCCTTCTGTCCACCCTGTTGTTTGTGATGGTCTCACTCTATAGCTCAGGCTGGCCTCAAATTCAGAGGAATCCTTCTGTCTTAGCCTCCTGAGTACTAGGATCATAGACATACCGTTATCATGCCCAGCTCAGACAAGGGTTCCTTGTTCATCCTAGGTCCTGATGGGCACCCGGCAGGCCTCCGATGAGAGACTATTCCATGAGCATCAGGAGATGCTAACTCCTATTTCCTCTGCACACCTTCACTTTGAGCACATGCTCTTGGTACCTGTACACTCCACACTGTTCAGTAGAGTTGTATGTCACTTTCTCACAGAGGCCCTTTCTTTTTAATATAATGGAGAAATTGATTTGTTGCTTTCTGACCACTTAGAATGGGACATTTAAATGCTCCTTTCTCACCCCTAGGCATATATTAAAAGGAAGATATGGCAAAATAAATTTGGTGACCTACTCCTACAAATGTCACACTGGGAGGCCTCTTACCTGAATAATTTTCTTTATCCAATTCATCAGGGTCCATGTTTCTCCAGGGTAACTGAGTAACAAAACAAAACCAAAGTCCACCCACTAGGAGCATCTTCCTGGCTTGTTTGCTCTTCTTTCAGAAAGCATGTATACAAATGTTCCTGCCTCAGTAACGGCAACTACATCCAGTTTATATGCAACATTCACAGGTCTTTAGATTCCAAGGCAGATCTCACTGCCATTTTGAAGACAGTTTAAACAGCAATTAACACAACACAAACAAAACCAACAACACTCATAATTAAATTAAAGCGCTGATAACATTAGCAGTTATGACCAAGTTTGTGCATAGGCAGGCCATGACAACTGTGTAACAACTGCTGTGTGGCTGACAGTGATTGTGGGATGCCATTGTTCATCTGTGAATAGCAGAATACGGGATGTCTACACTGGCTCTTTGTTCTCTGGGAATTACTGCACTACCTGACTTCCTCAGTTATATTCTGGGAGAGTACAGCCTACTCTACTCTTTCTTCTTTCTTTCCTTCGTTGCTGGTGTCAAGGCAATGACAATATAATGACCTTTACCTGACAGATATCTTTATTTTGAATCCTAAGGGGGAAAGGAACTGATATTATTGAGTGACTATAATCCAGCCACTTTCATGCATTGCATATACAATTCTCAAGGCAACTCTGCAAGATAGTGCTATTATCCTCATTCTTGGTGAGGAAACACACTCTGAAAGGTGAAGTAACTTGCCAAGGTCACACAGCTTGGAAGCTCAAGCCAGGATGTGCTTATGATGTCATGCAGCACCTTCTCTATACCGAGGCCCAAAGAGAAGATGTGGGTACCTGAGAGGCTTCTCTAACCCTGACCCTGGTATGGACTCTGGTCTGGGACAGATAGTAATTCATCTAGGTACAGCCTTTCTCCTAGAACAGACATTCATATAAACTGAAGACTTATTAGTGGTCCTGCTATCCCATTCATTATCACTGTACTTCCACAATTTGTTTAATTCCTTTCCCCCAGATAACCAGAGCCCTCTTAATTATGTTCCCCCGAGGTGAGCTGCTACTAATTGGAAATGAGGCAGGTGAAATAAAGGAACACTGGCTGCTCAAACATATAACACACAGCTCCCCAGACAATGAGAAGGAGTAGCCGTGGAGAAAAGCCCACCCCAGGAGAGTAAGTCTGCCTAGAAATCAGGAAGGAATACAGCCTGGGGCAGCCTAGGGATTTGGGAAGCCCACTGTCCCAGTCCAACCCCCATAAAACCATGCAGCTAGCACCACCTTTCTTATGTGACGTGTCATCTTTGCTCTTAGAGGCACACCCCAATGCCCTTTTCAGGCAAATGGTAGACATGAGGCTGCCCTCAGTTTGCTATTTATTAAAGAGCAAGGAAAGATCTGAAAGAGGCCTCACTTACTTGAGCTTTCTCATTCTTTGTCTTGAAAAGAAGTATAAATATAGCTTGCCTTACAGTTTTAAATTCTGCTCTAAATAAAGAGGCCTGGCTTTGTTAGAGAGGTTAAAGGCCAAAGGGGGAAAGGATCAGAACAAAGACTACAGCACATCCTGTTGAAGAACATAGATCACTATAGCGCTGGTCTTCTGAAAGTGAAAGAGTGATTGCTCTTCAAGATACCATGGTGGCCAGAGTAGCACAAAAAACAAGGGCAGCCACCATCACCTGAGTGTATGCTGTGAGTTGGTGTGAGGCTAAGGCCTAACCACCATTAGCTGAGCAAATGCCATGAGTTGGTGTGAGGCTGAGACCTGGTAGTATCTCCTACAGTTCTCATGAGAGTGAAGACCATGAAAACTAGGCTTTAGGAAGTAGGGCTCATCTCAGGAAGCTGAGGTCGGGGAGGTAATAGCTGCAGAACTGAGTTTGGAAACCTAGACTGACCTAGACTGGGGTAACCCAAGTTCATCATGTCCCAGGAGACAAATATTGGCATTACTAAGAGAAGCAGGCAGAAGGAGAATGGCCGCCTCCTGCCTGCTCCCTGACATGAGCCTGAGGTGGTGCCATACCTATGCACCTTTCTCCAAGGCTCTTCCATCATAGGAGCCCTCTAGTCCCAAATGGCCTCTGAGCTCTCAGGCCTGTGTTTCTCCTCTTTTGCCTAAAGCCACACAGGGGACCACTCCTCAGATCACCCTAGTGCTCACACCTTCCCTGTAACAGGCTCGAGCCTGGCTCCCCACTGCAGATATATAATATTTGAGTCTGCATGTTCCTCTTGATGTCAGCAACAGGAAAATAGGACTTGGTTTCTTTGAGGTGTACAGTGGTGCCATGTGGAGAACAGGGAGAACAAAGACAGCCAAAAAGTTCTGCATACACTGGACACCAAGGGCTGTTTGGGAATACTACTCTTTTATAGATTTAAAAGGCACTCTTGGAAATTCATCCACAGTCACTCTATTAACAGTGGTACTACCCCAACCCTTATATTCCATGGTCTTTTATACTAGTTAAGAATGACTCAACCCTTATGCTACATTTAGCAACAACAAAAGGTTACCTTACTAACTAGAATTGACTATTACTCTTGCCTTCATATGGGTTCACTCTGTGTGTGTGTGTGTGTGTGTGTGTGTGTGTGTGTGTGTATGTGTGTGTATGCCTAAGAATGTTCTTGGGTATCTTTCTCAATTGCTCTCTACTAAATTCATTTGGCAGAATCTTTCAATGAAATCCAGAGCTTACCAACTGGGCTAATTTGACCAATCAGCCAGATCCAGAGATTACCTAGTTTTTGCCTCCTTGGGGCTGGAATTACAGGTGCCCCCTCCATGCTTGTCTGGTATTTATGTGGGATTTGGGGATCTGGACTCTAGTCTTCATGCTTGCATGGCGAGTATTTTACTTGGTAAACCATCTCCTGAACCCTGATGCTCTCTTTTGTTCTAAAAAGTTATCTAAAGCAATTTATATGAATATGTTCAATAGTCTCCAAAGAAAGGAAAAAAAATCGCTGCCAAGAGAACAACAGAAGCCATAGTGATGTTCGTAACAGGATTTCATGTTGTGATACTTGCTGATGGCCACAAATTGAGCTCTGAGCACTCTGATTGCCAACCCAAAGAGGTAAACAGGATCAGAAGGTGATGTTTAGAATCCACAAAGAAAACTAAACTACAGTCAGTCCTCATGTCCACAGGTGCTACATCCAAAGATTTAACCAAATGTGGATCAAAAAAATGTTCTAAAAATAAAATTCTAGAAAGTTCTAAATAACAAAACTTGAATTTTCTGTAAGCCTGCTGAATACAGGTGGAAAAGTGTGGCGTATAGCACAGCCTGCCATGGCCTCCCACCACTTCACAGACCCTGGTCTCTCTGTCTGTTGTGGTCTTTGCATTGTTTAGGTTGTTCTGTGCTGTGTAGTTAGGTATGCCTCTATACTGTATATTTTTTTTTCTTGCCACCACTTCAACAATACAAAGAAGGAACTATTTATATGGCTACATTAGGTACCATAAGTAATCTAGAGATGGCTTATAGTATGTGCAGGGCTACATACACATGTGCACCACAGTACACATGGGACTTGAGCACCTATGAGTTTTGATATATTCTACAACAGAATAGAACTACTAGTCACTCAGGAGGCTTGATTCTTACTTAAAAAGGTCCCTGTATAAGGGAAAAGGAAAAGCACTCTTTTTGTGTCTCTAATGTGTGATATTTTTCATGTGCCCATCAGCCTCACTAAGTGAACTAATTAACATGTATTGTGTATGACATTGGGCTGGGGAAAGGGGCAGGAACAGAGATCCATCTAGTTCTGGTCTATTTGTATCCTAGAGCTAGCAGCATATTAAATAAACACATTGAGGTAAGTTGGTATTTGACAAGAGATACAAAGAAGACTGCATTTCTTCTTTGCAGCAACTATGAAAGGCTGGTCCCCATAATTACAGGAAACTGAGGATCAGAGAGGTTAAGTGGCTTTGGCAAAAGTCACAGCTGGAGAGAGGCATAGAATACAGCTTGAAGTATAGAGCTGGCACAAATGCCATGGCTTAAGAAAGACTTCTGAGGATAAACGTATTGATCTTCCTTTCTGGTTCTCAACATGGGCTTCCCTGATTGGTGATCAACAGTAGAGGAGGGGGCTCCAAGAGAAGCTCATCAACAATGCCAGGTTGGAAAAGAAGGCAGAAGGGAGCCTATCTTCTACGTTCAGGAGGAGGTAAAGGGCCTCTGAAACTTTACTGTGGAGGTGGGCTCAGTGTGAGTCAAACTCAGAGCTGAAGATGGTTGAAAGACACACATATTTCACTAGCAGATCAATGAAAATGAGAGAGGGAGGCCAATGTCCCTTTTCAGCTAGGGGTGGCCCACATGGGGCATGTAAAGATGCTTTTTGAGGGTACCATGTCAGTGGTCCAAATCAAATGAATGAATGAATGTTCATTACAAAGATGAAAATCTGCGAGGTCAACACCAAAGCCTGGAAAATTCTGCCCTTTGTGTCTCCTCAATCTACCAGAAGCAAATGGATGCAGAAAACATCAGGGAAGCTCCATAGCTAAGACTGCATCAGCAGAAGAAGTTAGTCATGGAGGGGAAGGTCAAGAGACAGGGCTCTCTGTAGGCACAGAGAATTTAATACGAACCAGGGCAGCCAAAGTTGGCTCCTAAAGAGACATCTCAGATGGTAGCCATGGCAGTCCATGAACACCTGGTAGAAATGCCGGAATAAACAAGGTACAAGTTAAATAAGGAAAAGGGGTCTATGGAGAACTATGAGAACTAAAAAACACAAATGCAACTGGTAAGCATCAGATTTTCTCTTTGTTTTTCTAGCACTGAGACATCCCACATGCCAGGACGCTTAGCGGTCAATGACCTGTGCAACCTAGTTTCTCAGATGAAATGTTAATGGGAGACATTACAATCACCGAGATTACTTGGAATCTAGAGCCATTCTAGTGCTTCGGCTATTGTCCCCAGTGTTAATCACTGTGGGGACAGAGGTATGTATCCCTAAAGCTCTGTTACAAAGTGCACTGATGCACTGCAGAAGCATCCCTAGTTCCCTTATTCCCCAGTCTGTGGTTCCTGCCTTCCTTTTGTTCCCAGTGATAGTCCAAATGATTTGCTGTAGAGACTGCAACATTGTGTCTCATCAGTTCCATGGTGAAGGAAGAATCACACCAGAACATGTCATGAAAACTGGAAAACCAGGTTGAGCATGAGCAAGTAAGTATAAGTTAGAGCTAGCTGTTCCATGACACTGGGGCAGCAGGTGGGGGTTAGGAAATGGGCCTGGCAGGGCACATCCAGAGGTTCAATAAGGGAGCAGACTACTGGGATGGTTACAGGAATGCTCAAAGCATAAGTGGGTAAGCGAGTGAGCTCTACCATCAAACCCTGATAGGTGCATTCCTGTGTTCTATTAACTGTCCTATGGCTTGAAGAGGAGTTTCCACACCAGCTCATGTTAAGGCTTACATCCTCAATGTGGCAGTGTTTAGGGGTGGGTCTCACTGGTGATGAGAAAAGGGCTTTCATAAATAAATTAATGAGAAGTCTCATGAAACTAGACTGGTGACTTTGAGAGTAAGTAGCCTGTTAGAAGACAAAGTTTCCTCTCCTCCTACTTTTACTCTGTGACTACTTTGCCAGACACATACTGTTGCTTCTCTGCTTTCCCATTTTGTACCACAGACCCTTAACAGAAGTCAAATAGATGCTAATGCAATGGAACTTAAGACTTCCAGAACTGTGAACCAAAACAAAACAAAATAAAGCAAAAGGAAAACCCTACTTTCTTTATAAATTACCCAGTGTCAGTATAGCAAAAAGAAAGAACCAAGAAAGATATCCCAAGACTCTAGCAACATCAGGAAGTAATGCTTTTGAGGCTGACGGTTGACTTGCTGCACCCTAGGCCCCTGTGTGTGCAGGCAGTTCTGCAGGAGTCATGCTGAAGGTCTGCTGCAGATATTTCATCTCTGTACAGCACTATACTTTGCTTTATATCCTTTCCAAAGGTTAAAATATTATGACAAGAATATACTGCCTTTCTAATAGCAATAAAGAATTAACATTGATTGCATTTAGAATTAGTGGTTTCAGTTATATACATTAGAGCTACATAGCTGCTGAATCTAAACAGTCTAGTGAGATACTTGAAACATACTGTGAGTCATTCAATTATATACTTTCTTTTTCTGTAATTTATTACTATAGAAAAGTTTCCTTTTTTAACTTTTTATTTATGTATTATTTGTGTGTGCCTGTGTACACAGGAGCCTGTGGGGGCCAGAAGAGGGAGTCAGATGCCCCTAGAAAAGGGTTTAGAGGTAGTTGTGAGCAAATATGTGGATGCTGGGAACCAAACCTGGGTCCTCAGAAAGGAAACTGACTGCATATTTTCAAATGGATACATTTTGTGATATGTAAGTTCTATTTTGAAAGGAAAAAACCACCTGAATGGATTATTGGAAAGTCAGTTTTCTTACAGAGTACACAGGGTACTAGTTACTGAGATTTAAAGAATCTATAGCAAAGACAAAAGCCCAGCCTCCCCACTTCATTTTCCATCTAGAGGGCAGTTTACTCAGGAAGTACAAAAGTGTCCTCTGAGAGCTGCAGGCACACTGTGTTTTGGTGTCAATGAAGGAAGAGGAGGTGTATCCTGGTGGAGGGCTCAGTGCCCATTGGCACCTAGCTTCTTTTTGTCCACTTGGTATCAGATTCTTTGAGCAGAGCAGGAAGACATATTTCACTATATTCCAGGCAATGACTTTGGAGGTGAAGAAAATGGGGCTCAGAGAAGCTACATGCTCACATAAGCACATATTCAGTTATCACCACAGTTTAGACCTAGGACTTTGATTTACAGCCTTGATTTCTTTCCCACTCAGGTTCTCTATTCAAACCTCCAGATCAAATTCAGTCAAGTCATTGTTGAGAATCTACTTAGAAATTTATAATTTTCCTTTGTTCAACTAACACACACACACACACACACACACACAAGTATATTTCAATAATACAGACATCAGAGTATTCTTGACTAACACAAAGACAGAATCTATTGTTTAGGGAGAAGAACCATTGTGTTAGTAGTAATTATTCTCCCTTAGCAAAATAGAAAGTCTAAGGGGCCTGGTCTCCTCGGAGGTAGTAAACAGGAAAGCTTTGGTCAAAGCCAGACTCTGAGGCCACCACCAGACCATCCCTTGATTCTATTTTTGTCTCTGGTGACAAGACTATGAACTATTATTCCACTTAGCTGAGCACTGATTTATTTCTCTGTGAAATTTCATGGCCTCAATGACAATGACTAGAAGAGATGCAGCTATGATTTGCTGGATATTTCTTTACTGTATCTAGGCTGATGGCCTGTCACCCACTCAGACCGTGCATCCTTCAGTCAGATGCAGATATATTGAACATTGTTTTGTTTTTTTTGGGAAATTACCTGGATTGAATAGGAGAATCACAGGTGGAGTTGATTCAGAACCCCACATGAAGCCCAGGTAGGAAGCCTAGCACAAATCAGCATCTCTCAGAGAATTTGTGCACCTCTGCCCTGGGGCAAAGAATGGCTTCTAAAATACCAGGAAATTGTCTGACCCCCACACACTCATTTGACATTTGAATTCAACCATAAGCTTAGAAAGCATTAGCAACTTAGCTCTTGACCTAGCTGTCCTTTGGGGTGGGAAGATAAACTTGTCTTTCTCTGCCTTGAAAATATTTTATCATTAAAGTATGTAAACAAACATCTAGAATATACCAAATACAAAAATTCAGCATAGGGATGGTTTGTGGCACTTATTTGGGGCTATTTCTGAAGGGTAAATGGAAGAAAAGTTAACCCTATAGGCAATCTCACATGGCTTTTACTTTTTACTTTCTACCCAATCAGCATGGTACTTGCTATTTATTAAGTACTCTACAAACATTGTTGAATGAACATAAATAATTAAATAATGACAATACAATGTAAGATGTCAAGAAGACCAGATGAACTTCTTTATAAACCTTGGCGATAGCTGCAACTTGTTCTCTGATACTCAGACGCTAGTAAGAAAAGCATTGGCATGGGAAGGCCTTGGATTCAAGTGAAGTCCCTATTATTCCTTCCATGAGTGAGAGTAGTGCAGTCTTAACCTCTCTGAGCCTCAATTTCCTCACTTATAGCTCAATTCTGAAAACTTATGATGATGTTTAGAAAGGGCTTACCACACACACATGCTCCATAGATGGTGAGTATTATTATGAAAAGCAGTACTGACTCTCATCAGCAAGTAAATCCTTTTGTCCCCAATGGAAGGCTTTCCAAGATGGGCCAAACTCAGAGAGGCAGTCAGCTAAGGTAGGCAACATGCTCATTCTCACTTTCAGAGTCAAGGGAATGGCACAGATCTAAAGGAACCAGCAGCACATGCTTTTAAATATTCATAAGGGCTGGAAATGTCTTACTCCTTCCGCTTTCTCTGCCATCTGCTTTTGTTTCTTTTCTTTTCATTCTTATGCCACAGCTGCAAATGAAAACAACCATACAATAACTCAAGTTAAATACAAAAGTCAAAATAAAAACAATCTCATGGGTAAAAGAGAAAAGGAGTTATAAAGTTTGACTCTCGAGCTCATGAAGCAGCAGAAGCAAGAGAAACATTTGATGTCAGCTAGACCTTCTGGAAACTAAAACTCATGTCCTGTGTTTGTGATGATGGTGACAAGAGCAATCACTATAAACATGTAGCTGCCCTGTAATAGCTGGTAACTCACATAGCTACTCCTCAAAATAGGTAAATTGTACCCATTTCCCAGAAAAAGACAGTGCATCAGAGGTGAAGTAAGAGATGCGACTGAGATTTGAATCCAGATCTGTGTGAACTCAAACCCTAAGCACTCTCTACTCCATTGCTCTGTCAAAACGGGAAAGGGACATGGAAAAAAATAATTTGGGAAATATTTAAGGGAAGCCATTTGTACTAACCTGATTTATTCCGATAATTAAAATTTGTGATTATAGCTCTAATTAAAGTTAACTCAGATAATTGGTTGTTGTATTTGTGAATGTGCAATTAGAGTCTTCCACATAATTGCAGGGTGCTCAGCATCATCCTTTCATTTATTGACTGCATGCAAACTACAGCTTTGCTCTTCTAGGTTCTGCTCAACCAGAGGCTGTATATAGCTTTCTGGGTCCCAGGAGTCCAAGGACCATGACCTGTGATGCTCACAGCAGGGGATAAGTTCAGCCCCATTTAACATGTCTTTGTCCAGAGGTCAATGAGTATCTCATCTTCAAGCACCATGTGAGAGGCTCGTGTGGCCAGCACTGTTGTCCTGAAAACTCCTAGCAGCATGCACCTGAAGAAAAACTGGCAGCAGTGGTCCTCATGTGTTAATTACACTTGTGAAGTCTATTATGCATAGAAAGGGCACCTGCTGGCAGTGAAAATGACTAGAATCCGCCCTTCCTGTGCAGTGAGCAAATTGAGAGTTCATTTCTACAGGAGATAATAGTTTTCAGATTCCACTTGTGTATCTCCTGCAAGGGGATGTACTTAACATTTAAATCATCTGCAGAGGGACAAACCTCCCTCAGATTTACAAGTTGAAGGCTCCTAGCCCTTAGCTTAAATGCTAGTTATCCCTGCTGGCTCCAGCAACTTAACCTGGTGACTTTCAAGGGAAGGATCTCAGTAGAATAAAGTAATTAACACTGACTCCATTTCATGGCATTTTTACTTTCTGCCCAGCGCAGTTACATCAGACCAAAGTAATCAACTTAAGCCTTGACTGGGGTCTGCCTTCTTCTTTTGTGGTCTTTCCTTTCATCACACTTATATTTTACAGTTACAAGCAGATGCCAACCCCCATGGGCCTGAAATCATCCTTTGGTCAGATGTCATGAAGTTCTTTGTGAATACAAAAGGCTAGGAGAAAGGTACCTGTTCTATAAACACGAGGAGGACTCATCACAAAGCTATTCACACACACACACACACACACACACACACACACACACACACACACCCTTCCTCAGTAAGTCTTCTATTCTAAGTCTGAGCTGCTACCATGCCTGTGGCTCAGCAGACAACGACACTCATGAACTCTGAAGTGAGAGATGGCATTGGAAAGAGGATCTGGGCCAGTCTTCACTGAAAAGGCAGAGAGCAAAGAAGACAGGACAGACAGTAGCTGGAATGAACAACTGGCTATGTTAACTATTTTCCAAAAGAAAGCATTCAATTATAAAAATTGCACTTCATTATAGAAATAATAGAAAATATAATAAAAAGCATGCTGAAATAATCTCTTCTCCATCACAAGTCATTGTTAAATATTTTAATATGTTTCTAAATCTCTGTTTCTTTCCACGTACACGACTATACCTGACTTTTAGGATGTGAACATATATGTGCATAGTTCTTGCTTGTGATCGAGAGACTGGAATCACACAGAACATAGTATATATGCTGGAACAAGTTACTAAACCCTTTGGGGCCTGGGTTTACTGACCTGTGAAGTAGAGTTGATCATACCTGCTTTGCAGGGCTATAAGGAGGATGGCATGTGGTCACAGAGGTAAAAGAGATGGATGGTCCAGTGACTGGGGCCATCAAGGCTGTTATCACTAGTGTCACCAGAAGACTTCTTCCTCTCTGTGATTTTGAATCACAGAGTTGCTGGGGTGTGTGTGTGTGTGTGTCTTGCTATACAACCTTTGGGGGAATCTGGTACTTGATATGTAGCCCAGGCTAGCCTTGGATTTGAAGCAAACCTTCTGTCCCAGATTTCTGAGAACTAGGATTACATAAGTGTGTGCTACCACGCAAAGCATAAGCTGATGGTTTTAAAATAGCTAGTAATTTAGCAACAAAACTTTCTAAATAATGAAATGCTGAAGTTGGACTTTTTGGCAAAGGGACACTGTTAATTCTCTGAGCCCTGCCATCCCTGAACGCCAAAGCCCATGCACTCTTGTCTAAACACAGTATTAAGCACTCCGGGCAGCTCCCTGTGCAGGACTCCATGTTGTCTTTAAATATACTCAGGGCTGCAATGGAGAGAGAGAGAGAGAGAGAGAGAGAGAGAGAGACAGACAGACAGACAGACAGACACAGACAGAGAGACAGAGAGACAGAGAGAGACTGTGAGGCTGTGAGACAGAGAGAGTCTGTCTGTACGTGTGGTGAGTAATGTTGTGTCTGTGAGGCTGTTACATATAGGGGAGGGGTTCTCCATGTAACCGTGCTGGGGGTCACTCTGTGAGGCTACCTCCTACCTTCCCAGCCTTCTCTCTTTTTTCTCCTTCCCCTTTCCCTTTCTTGGGCGTGTCTTATGCTTTTTCTTTCCTTCCAACTCCTCTGTCCTCTTCTCTTTGATCTTCTATTCAGTCCTACAATCTTTCATCTAAACAATGACAATATACACTACCAGATGACAAACATGTTCTTTCCACTGATGTACTTGTCAAAGGAAAAATGAAGAACTAATTGGTTTAGAAGCTCAAAAGAAGACAAGCAAAGGTCTGCCTGAGGACCCAGGACTTGCACACCTTTGTAGTGAGAGGAGGGAGATTGCAGGAAAGGGAGAAAAAAAAAAATGATGTATCCCAGATAAGTTCAGGAATCAGATCCCAAGCCCGGGTGGAGAGGCTGTCTTTGGATAGACTGTTCCTCCTTCCTCCAAGGACAGGAAAGCCTTGGAATTCAGGCAGGCCACCTGCCCCCTCAGGTCTCACACAAATAAGAAGCCTCATTTTGGGCCTGACCATGACAGGTGTAAAGGAGTCAGGAATAAGAGTAGAGGATTCGTGAAAGCTGAGGGTGGGTGACACCATTTTCAAGGTCCTGCCTGCAGTGGCCTTTAGAATTCCCCATCAGAATCTATCAAAGGAAGAGCAGATAGGAAGGTTCTGAGGTACTCTCAGATGTCTGTCTGTCTTCAACACCCCATCACCTGCGTGCCTGTTGATGGAGACTAAGATCTTGGCCTCAACTAGATGTTGCCCATTGTCTGGAATACAGCATAAATATTCATCACACTGAGAACTCCATGAAGGTCCAGTGTAAGCAGGAAGGCAAGCAAATCCAGTAGGGCCAGTGAAGAGGAAGAACAGAGAGGTAGCTACAAGGAGGTCCAGACAAAGCTGTGGTCAAGTCAGAGGGTATGAGAAGCAGGAAGGAGAAGGGAGCAGTGGAAGGGCTTTCTAAAGGTTGCATGGTGTCAAGAAGCACCCTGCTGGGTGCCTGACAGTGTGTTTCAGGTTAAACAGTACTTTTGTACAAGCAAGCATTTGGAAAGAATTTGAGGAGGCCCTCTTCAGATAAGGGCAGAAGCAAATTCACATTCTCTAAGCTGAGTAGCCAGGCAGTAATAAACTTGAGGCAAGGTGTTGTCTGCTAGCTCAGCCCTGTTTGTGCTATTTCATGGGCTCTCTAAGGGAGGTTGGTCACCTCTGTATAGATGATAAACACAAGCAGTGTGAGCCCAGAGTGAGGGGGAAGGGCTATAGGGACAGGTGTGGAAAGGAGCTGAGGAGGTCTAAATCAAGGAGTCACATAGACCATAGATAAGCAGATAACAGTGGCAGGGCACTGAGTGAGGTTCCTAGATGCTGTGCTGAGAACCAAAGGACATGGAGGATCTGGCACCATGACACAGCTATAGGGACGGGAGCCCGATGACCTTCACCTTGACCCAGGGGCAGAGGGAGTAGTAGTTGATGGGAACAGCATGATACTCCATGGTTTCCTAGGGGCTATAAGACACAGAACTTGCATAAAAGTGGAGTCCTGAGGGAGCACTGGAGTCTGAAAACACTCCTGAGGAAATCAGGGACCCCACATAAGGTAAATCTATTTCAAGGGCTTTGTATCTTGATCCTTCTGTTTGAAAACATATAATACTCCCTTTACCTGTTCCACACGGGATCAAAAAGGGAATCCAGACCAGGAGTATCTAGAAGGCATCTTTAATAAAAAACAATTTCCAAAATTCAGCAAAATGCAAAAAGACAGGGCAAACACAATGTGGGCTCCATTCCTAAAACACTGGCTACTCTTGCAGAGGACCTGGGTTCAATTCCTCAGCACCTACATGATGGCTCACAACCATCAGTAATTCCAGTTCCAGGGGATCCAATACCCTCTTCTAGCGTCTATGAGCACTAATATACATTTAGCCAAATATGAACACACATAAAAAATAAATAAATAAAAATTAAAGAAATGCCGGGGCGGATAGTGTTGTATGCCTTTAATCCTAGAACAGAGGCAAAGGCAGGCAGATTCTGAGTTCCAGAACAGCTAGGGCTACACAAAGAAACCCTGTATCAACATTCACTTACCCCGCTGCTTCCTCCACAAAAGAAACAATCTAGTCTTTAATAATTCATACATTTAGCAGGGAACTTGGAGAAAGTAAGAACAAGAAAACCCACCAGGATCAGAAAGATCTCAACATAAAGAAGTGGGCCAGTTTATTGGGCTCTGTGCTCTTGGATATTATTTGCTGTCCCTGAGCTATGTCTTTGTTGTACCTGTGGATTCTTGGAAAGAGGCTGAACCTAAAACATCCAAATTGGGTTTAGCACAAATACACAGAGGCTTCTAGGACATAAGGTGGCTACTTACATGAGCCTTTTCAGAGAGGACTAAAGAAAAGCAAACAACGGGTTGACTGGCCTCTACCATTCTGAATCAATGGCCAATTTCATGAAGTATTTGATCACAAGTAAGGGCTATGGTCCCCAAAATGGAGCCTTTCTCCTGAAGCTCCAATTTCTGGCAAGACAACCAAGGGCTTTTTCGATGTATGCACTATACTCCCTTTTCAGCATCTACTGACGTGAGCTGTTCCAAGACAATGCCTCTTAATATATTACAACAGAGAAAAATTATTCATAAGGAAAACAGATCCAAGTCAGCCAAATAGACTATCCCTCCTGACACATTTCCACCGCAGTGAGGGTGCTTCAGAAGGCACTGCCTCTCCCACGAGCCACCCATCCCCATATAGTATTTTATCTTAGAAATATAATTGTGCCTGAACAACTTCATCTTGCTTCTTTCTTTCCTCCACTAATCCATGCTCAACAGCTTTCCTCACAAAAATTCCTCACAAAGCTTCAGCGGGTTATACAGCTGGGTGTGGTACACAGGGTAATCCCAGCACCCAGGAAGCTGAGGGAGGAAGATTCTGTGAGTTTTCGGCTTATTTAGGATAAACAGTAAAATCCTGTCTCAAAAAAAGGTAAAAAAACAAAACAAAACAAAAACAACCAACCAACCAAATGAACAAAAATAGGCAGGAGCAAGAGGCCACAGGGAAGAAAAAAGAGGAGGAAAAAACAAAAAACAAAATAACAAAACCCTAGAAGGCCCAAGCCACAGCTAAAAGCAAGTCTAGTGGGACAGGCCAGGGCATGGCTGAAACCGGAAGACCTTGCGGATCCCTGCTCCTGTCACCAGTTTCTAATATGTCTTAGTGGGAAAGCAGCACACAATTTCTTGGTGCTTTGTCTTCTCTATAGAGAGAAGTGTTAAAAAAGTATTAGCTTTTCTCTTGACCCTGTCAGAATGCCACGACATAAAGCACCTTGCTGTCAGGTACTCCACACCCTGTACCTTTAAGACTGTTTTTGATTTAGTGTCACCCACAGCAGATACAAGTTAAAGCCTTCATATACATGAGTCCTTCCTGGATGAGGAAGGACAGGCACTCAGTAGCCTTACCAGCAGTAGTCCAGCAGATGTGGGGGCAGCACAGGGATGTACACGTGCTGCCAGTACATGGGGTAGAGCATGGCAGCCGAGCCGTGGATGCAGGCCGTCAACTGCAACAAAGAGGAGCAGAGAGTCAGACCTCTAGGCAAATTGAGAGAGGGTTGTGCTCAAGTTAAGGACTCAAAGTCACAGCAGAAACAACTCCTCGTCAGACAGGCCCACCCCAGCAACAGACTTTCTCTTCAGAATATCTTGTTCTTATCCCCTGAGTTTAAAGCTAATGCAAGGCTTGGGGGTTGGGGAGTGTTGTGCAGCTCAGTGGTAGCTTTTGCCTAATATGTCTATGTCTGCAGTCAAGTCCAATCCTCAGGACTACACACACACACACACACACACACACACACACACACAAAAGAATAGAAGGTTTTAAAGCCCATGCACATTTAGAGTAGAATATTAAGAAAAAGAAGAATGTGATAAAAGAATTGGCATTTTCTGAAGATTATTTAACATTTTAGGTTATTGTACATGTAAATGCTTATAGTTCCTTTTCTAATGAAATTAAAACTCTAAATATAATGGTTTTTCTCTTTTTATTTTGACATTATTTCCTGATATCATTTTCCTATATCCTTTATTGGTCTGAGGAAACACAACCTTTTATTACCCCAATGTATTCTTTATACCCATTTTGCTGCTTTCTGGCATCAAGTCACACCCTTGTATCCGGATATATCACACCCTTGTATCCGGATATATCACACCCTTGTATCCGGATAGATCACACCCTTGTATCCGGATATATCACACCCTTGTATCCGGTATACGATTTTTAGTTTTAGATCGCAGAGCTTACAGCTGTGTCAGTGCTCAGCAGGTAGAGGAAGGTAAGGAACTTCTTGTGTCAGTGGAACTGACCTGAGTGGTGCAGAACTGAGCGGAGCTCAAGTTTATACTTATGTCCGTCTTACTATTTCCACATCTCTGATTAGCATGGTGAATATTTTTTTTTGTCATATTTCCTGACTCTATTTCTTACACAAATGGCCTGTCTGTCTTTCTTTCTTTCTTTCATATTTTGCAGACCTTTAAAAGGATTGCTGGTATCTTTTAAATTGATTTATAAGCAAGCACTGAGAACTTGTAAAGGCCATCATACTATGTGATGTTTTTGACAAGTTGGCTTTCATTTTCCTTAAGTTTCTGAGAGTAGAGGTTTGAATGACTGTACGGACAAGGTTTTCCCTGTGATAAGCCCCACGCCTTGTCCAAGAAAAGGCCTCCAAAATGTCCAAGCATTTAATTCCTGAATTCATCTACAATTAATATTGGGCTTTAGATCTGAGGTGAGAATTTACTTCTTCCGAGTAGTTGATCAGTTGCTCTAGCATGGTTTGTGGGCACATCCTTCCCCATTTCTTTCAACATGTTTTGTATTCCTTGTGTTTATTTTTAAGAGTTAGAGATGTCAAACAAGCAGTATTTGATACAATTAAAGACTGATGGGTAAAGGTAATGAAAAGCAATACAGTCTCTGTAAAATTCAGCACGGCAGAAAGGGCAGGATGCAACAGGCTGGGGCGGGGACCCAGCTACTAAGTGACATCAGCCAACAGGCTGGGGTGGGGGACCCCGCTACTAAATGACATCAGCCAACAGGCTGGGGTGGGGGACCCAGCTACTAAGTAACAACAGCCCACAACTCCTATTTCTGTCTTTTTCTTTATGTTTCTTTGGTGTCTAGGAAGCCTGTCACCTTGAGGCCTTTCTTTTTTTTTTAAAAAAGCTGGTAGTAACTGGTCTTTGCTGACAGAAGGACATTTATGTGGTGAAAGAGTAATGTGCCAAGACCCACTTAAAAGAATCCAGGTTAGTATAACACAACCAGCTTTAAAATGAATATGCTGCTGATGCTTCACAGTTGTGAAAGCTGTATACTGAAGCTAGGGTACCCATTCTCTTTAGACCTCATTCTTTAAATCAGGTGCATGTGGGGAGTCGATCCAGGGAGTGTGGGGAGCTGTTCATAGGTTCATCCATCCCATTCTGTAGGTTCTCTGATAGAGGCAGCTGCCATATAGATATATTATTGCCATGGCTATTCTCACTAGGGTTTAGAAGGACAAATATCGTTGGTAGTGGTGTTTGGAGAACAAACCATCTTTACTCAGATGCTACCCACAAGTCAGGCTGGAGGGTTACTGTGGTCCTGAGCACCAGTCCTGCTCATCTTTAACCATGCAGGTCCAGTCACAACCCTTCTTGCCCCCAAGCCTTTAGGGCACAGCTAGAATAGAATGCTTGTGCCAGATCTGGTTTATCTGTGAAGCAGCATCCTCAACCAGACTCAGCTGCCTCCCCAGCTTGCCCTTGGAACATACCATTTGCAGAAGTAATGGAGTGATGGATTCCTTTCCTTCCCTTACTCTTTCACCCATCTCTCAAACCTGCTGGGATTTGTTCTGCTGGCAAACTCTTCCCTTAGGCCTTGGAACCAGCTCCCCTCTCCTCTCTGTAACCTTGCCTTGACTCTGTTACTAAATGAACTGCAATGACTGAAGTCTGTCCCCTGGTTATGACAAACAAGACCCTATCTTTTTTCATCTCCACATTTCTCAACTGCATGTGTATAAGTGTTTGTCAATAGTGTGTGCACCCTGAATAAATTAAAAAACAGACAAGCAACCAGATTCTGACTTAGACTATATTTATAACATAGCCAGTAGCTTGGCTTATACATTAGGCACTGTCTAACAATTTCATTAATAGTGAGAGTTCCACAAACTCTCATTCCAAAACAACGACAAACTTAGACATACAAATAAAACCACTTTCAGAAAAATTGAATCACCCATCCATCCAATCGTATGCTTATGCTGTAGTTCTACATATTAAATAAATAGATGTATTAAATATAATAAATATATATACAGTAAAACCTATTCGGTACTAAGGCAGCCTCATCACATGAATATGTTTGAAATTATTCACTAGGATGATTTTGTTTGGGGGGGGGGGGACTTGATTCCCTGTTTCTTTTTGTTTAAATTGTTTTAGACCAGATCTTATCTTTAGACAATACCCTACCTTCACCTCCCAAACCCCCTAGACAGGGTTTTCTGTGTAGTTCTCGCTATCCTGGAACTCACTCTGTAGACCAGACTAGCCTCAAATTCAGAGATCTACCCGTCTCTGCTTCTCAAGTACTGGGATTAAAGGTGTGTGCCACCAGTGCCTGGCTCTAGACAACATTTTTGACTTGACTCCTTAATCTCAAAATAAATCTACCAGATTAAATGATAAGATTTTAAACTAGTTATCCTTCATTAAAAACAAATAAACAGACAAACCTACAAGCTTTTAAGAGTGCTCCATCATTTCATTAGAGATTTTCTAAGGCCAAGTCTCTACAATTTGTGTAAGATACATTCATCCATTTGATTAAGAAAACAAATCAACCAAGCAGGAGATTATTTGGCTGTTTCCCAAAATATAAAGTGACATTCATTCTGTGTATTGTTAAGAACAGTGGCTAGGCTAACTGCAATGGGATCTCCATACATCTACATTGACCCAAAAAAGATGTACAGAGTTTTACATAGTATCACCAGCCACATATAGGTGTCTGAAGGACTATACTCATTTCCTATAGAGGATAAAATCTTAAAAGTATACAATAAGGAATATAGTCAACAAAGGGGTATGTGAATATTTAATTGAAGTGCAAGTTGAGGGAAATGATTCTATAAAATATCTCACTTGGTAGGAGAATAGAAAGATTGTACGTGTAAAATTTGCCCAAAGTCATTAGTCACAATGAATATTCATCAGAAGCCAATTATCAATCCCATTTAATGACACCCCAAAAGATTTTGCCCTGAAGCAGCTGAATAGTCTAAGGCTCCAGACAAAACTCGACAAATTATACAGCCAACAGCCAGTCTAGCCAGGACACAGGCTGTAAAGTAAACCACTGGTGGGTGGTGGCGGCACTTTAGCAAATTCTGTCCTCAATTAAAGGTGCACAAGGTCAGTACTATCTTAGAGCTCTATATATGGCTTCATTAGTTTCCTGTGTGGCTGGGAAAAGGAGAAACAACAACGTGGGTAGGACATGAATGGGGAGTGATCAATGATGGAGGTGAAAGAAAGCACAAGACCCCATGCTACTCTTTTTTGTCTTCAGTTTAAGGTATTTCTGAGATAGTAGATAAACTGATGGTTAAATCATAAGATCCCAATGTTGCATCTGATTCTATAAGATTAAAAATAAGACCCCATTCTAAAAGAAAAATGCCTGCAGTACATGCAGCAGGCACAGTATTAGGATGAAGGCCCATGTGAAGCCTTATTTTAGAGGTATGCTCACATGGGTACCTAGACACTTTCTCTACCACACTTCATAGACATGGAAGCAGTCTCAGAAGTGAAATAACTTGCCCAAGGCCACATAGTGACAGAGTGACAGAATTGGGATTCTCACACAGGTCCTGTCAGATGATAATGGTTCTTATTTCTACAACACATAAATTAAATTAGAAAGCATCTTTGAGTCTACCTGGTGCCATCACTGTACAGAGCATTCCAAAATGCATGAATAGTGTCCCTGTCAGCAATGCCCAATTATTCAAATACTCATTTGACTTGCTGTTAAGTGGCCAAATATCTAGGATAGAGTACCAGTAACAGGAAGTAATCATTCTTCTTTTTTCTTAAATTAGAAAAAGAACAGACAAACTTTACTACATGCCTAAGGCATGGGAGTATTAGACTAGAAAAATAATCATTTGAAAAACCACACATCTGATCACTTCCTGGGGATTAGTCAATTAACTAAGGTGTGACTGTGACTTTAATCCCCAGGGAAACTCTAGGTAATGACTGCTAGTCATGGAAGGGTTTACATGCTGGCCTGGACACACCAATCAGAATGTCTTGCTTTTTGCCATGCTCCTTCTTGAACACTTAAAAGGGAGTCTTCAACTAACTGTCTTTTTGATCTGACAAACTACTACCCCTCATGGGACTTAATTTCCCTAACATGCAAAGTTAGAGGCTGGCCTGCCAGATCCGTGTGCCCTTGTGGGTTTAACTCTAGAGGAACTTCCATCCTTCGACATGAAGGATGCCCCTCCTCTATCTCTCTTGACCTTCAGCTGTAATGGCCAAGCAGAAATCAGCTAGGGTCCATTTTCAAAACCTCTTTCTCACCTTTGCTACCACAAGGACTTCATCCCCCCAAACTGTTGAACTAAGAAATGCCACCTTTACCTCCAGTGGGGAGAACAGCTTTCCTCTATGTCTACCCCATCTCTCTTTAACATGTGGAAGAGCTCAGAAGATGATCATGAGCGGAGACTCAGAACAAGGCTCCAGCTGCAGCTCTACAAGGACAGGGACCATCTTCAAAGTGTGTCCGTATTTCCTACATTGCCTGTCACTGGGCAGGTGCTGGGTCAAGTGTTTGAGGAACACGAGACTGCCCTGGCTTAACATCAAGAAGAATGGTAGGCAAGGTCACCCGACATTCTCACAATCTCGCAAGCTGCAGTCTCTCAATAGATCACTTCCGGAAACTGCACATTTTTGAGAAAGAATTGAGACTCAAGGATCTAAAGGCTGGCACAGGGGGGATCAGATGGTTGCAGTCATTCTTCACATCCTTGAGCTGAGAATGTTAAACAATCAGACTGACACCTGCTTCACAGGGTTACAGGCATCTGGATTTCCCCTCTGTGTTTAAACAAAAACAAACTGATGAAATAAAGAATAGAGAAAGAACTGCAGATTTGTAACTTTAAAGTCCATGCTTTTCAACAAGATTCATCCTTTGTCCAATGGCTTAGAGAATGTTGTGTCTTGGGGAACTTATTAGCATTCTCAGCTTGAGAAGTAGGTTCTTTACTTACAGTCTTTGTGGCTGTCAGGAAATAAGTGTTGCTGTGACTCAAACTGGCACTGTGACTTTTGCTTTTAATTACAAATTGTTTTCAACTGGGAAAATCTACTGTAGAATTAGCAAAAAGTTTGCAGGTACTCTGTGAGCAAACCTTGTCATGTAAAGAAAAACCGTTAAATTATACGTGGTTTGACTATGGTCCAATTGTATTGACTATATTAGGAGGGGAAGAGTTGGCTTTTAAAGTCAATCAGCCTTCCCCTAATAGGTGAAGAGAAGAGCGAAGAGTGTCCTGCCTCGAAGATGAGACGCAGTGCTCCTAGTTAGAGGAGTAAGGGAAGAAATCTTTCTTCACGTAGTTTCTCTTGTAGTTGATGGAACTCAGCTTAGCTCTCCTCCCTCCATCATCTTTAGGGATGGAGATTCAATGTGGTCAGGTAGAGTCGGGCCTCAAAGATCCAAGATCCAGTGGAGCAGCAGATCCCTTGCTTAGTTCCTCCTCTTTCCATTTTCTTTTTATAGCTACCTCCTAGCTAGAGTAATTAGAGCAAGTTATTAATCAGAGTAAAAAGCTTTCCTGCCAAGATTTGACACTTCAAAACATCAAAGCAAAGAAAACTGCCAGAGAAAAGTGTTAGCTCCCAAAGCTGAGACAGAAACTACAGCAAGGTAAGCTACGTCAGGAAGAAGCCACCACAAGAGAGGAAAGCACTTCTTTTCATCTTTAAGGTGAAAAAAGAAAAAGGCGAGGTTGCATGATTAATAAAAAGCCATATAAAGACAGACAGCAAGTGTGTGGTTGTACCTCTATATTGTGCCTGTGACAGCCATTGCGGAACAAGGAGATGGCCGCAGGATCCCTTCTAATGTGCATCTGTCATCAGCGGACCACTCAGGAAGAAATCAGTTGGCCATCTCATTGAGTCTAAGTGGATTTATATTTACTTTCAAACCTCTTAAGATTATAGTTTATGTTTAACTAATGGATTTATACCAGTGTTTTAATGATGCCTTTTCTTTTTTCAAAGACGCCTAGCAAGCTGGGTGTGGTGGCACATACCTTTACTCCCAGGACTCAGAAGGCAGAGGCAGGCAGATCTCTGAGTTTGAGTGAATGCCAGGACAGCCAGGACTACACAGAAAGACTCTGTCTCAACAAACAAACACTAAAAGAAACCTAACAATTAAATTGGGAGTCATAAGCACTATCAACGGGGAAAGAGAAAAATGGGTGGTGAGTTCTTAACCTTGCATAGGAGATGAAAAATCTCCCTTATGGAGCAAATCCCAAATCCAACCTTAGCAAGTTAGAGCAAACTCAGAAAGACTAAAGCCCAAACCAGCCACTCTCATGACTATCTTTACATGGGAAATGTGCTTCACATGTGTTTAACTCATTCACTTCCCATAACAGTCCTATGAGGGAGTTGTATTAATGTCTCCATTTGGCAGGGAAGAAAAGTGGCCTATGGTCAAAGAGCTCGGGTCTGAGCTAGGACATGAATCTTGGGAAGCCAGGCTCCTGAGTCTGTGCTCTCTACTTTCATGAAGCTGCCTCTGTGCTCTGATCTATATTAATCGGACAATTACTGAGCATCCACGATGTGTACACACCATGCCCTCAAGCAAGTTAAAATAGACAGAGAAAGATCAAAATGCAAACAACCAACTTCAACACAAAAGCATTATGAAAGAGGTGCTACAATAGAGGTTCAAGTATGTCAGCATATACAGACGGAATCCCTGATTCTGCCTGGGGCGAGCATCGAGCAGCAGAGACTGGCGCATCAGAGCTTTCTGAGCTGGGTGAATGAAGACAGAGAGGCTGCTTATATGCCTTCCTTTGGGAGGTCAGGTGAGCCATGTGAACACAGCAGTTCCTTGGGCCACTCAAGCTCTGTTGAATGACCCTTCAGCCAGTGACTAAGTGACTAGTGGAATGTGAGTAGAGACGCAAAACCTTCATGTTGCTGATTACTCTTTGTGGCTTGAGGATTTCACCATCACCATCATCAGTCATACACACAGAGCTGCAAAATGCTCCAGGATCTCTACCACTTTCTTTGCCTCTGAAAGTTAGGTCAGGGGTCATTGCCTACATAGATGACATTCAGTGACAAGTGGCATTCATAGAATGAGTAGTATATAGTTAGTGCTGGGTATGGTTTCATCTCTTCTGTGATTATGAACCCTTTACCAGCCCCACTTTTAGAGAAAACAGCAGAGAGATGACAGGTTAATTTGCCCATGGCCATGTGGCTATAAATGGCTCAAGGGGATTAAATGTATGGCAGAGACAGGCAGCATCAGAACAGAATGACCCTGACTTGAAGTCTGATTCTTTCTCCTCCAACCCTGCTGTCCTTTTTCTGAGGAAGATTCTACCAATATAGGACTGTCTGAGGCATCTAGCTGGGAGATTCAGTAGCCAACGAGTTAGGAGAAAAGCAAACCTGTGATTTTCTCTTATGTTTGCACAAATCTTTGTGTGCATGGCCTCATCTCACAGCACTCCAAAGTGACAATACTTGCCACTTTCAAAACCATCAGAGAAAATGATAAATCCTCATCCCACTAACATAGTACGTAGAGCTTCGGTGTTGCTTCCTTAACAAATGCCTTTGAGATGTCTGCCAAAGTGGGCCCCATTTAGAGATTTTCAAAGATATCAAGAGGGAAGTAATTTTAATATTGCCCATTTGTGTTTCTTGGGTACAGGTACGATTTATGAATAATAAGAAATAATCTCTTACTGGTAAAGCCTAAAGAATACCCAGGGCTGAGAGACATTTCAGTGGCTAACAGATTGTGGCCTAAGCTTGAGCATCTGAATTTAGAACACATATAAGCTGGGTGTGGCAGCACATGCTTGTAACCCAGAGCTGGGGGCTGAAGACAGGAAGATGCTGGGTGCTCACTAGTCAGCCAGCCTAGTGCAATCAACTAGCAGGCTGAGTGATAAACTGTCTCAAAGTAAACAAATAAACAACACCAATAGTAATAATGTAGAGAAATGATTGAGGAAAGCATCCCAGTGTCAGCTTCCAGTTACCACATACACCTTCCAGGTGAGTACAACTGTACATACACAGACATACATGCATCTCCCAGAAATTGCCCCTATTGCTCAAATAATAAAAATTTAGGCATGTTTTAAAGACCCTATCTCACTTCTGGATCTATTATCACCTATGCACCCCAAGTTACATGATAGATTGCTCTGACCTCCACAGCACTATGAGAAGCTGGACAGATTACGCTTAGAGATGCCCTTCTCTAGACTGGTCAAGGCCACAACAAAACCTCACAAAGAGAAGATCTCTCCAAGAACTAAGTGCTAGTCTGTCTTCACAACTGTCTTCTAAACAAACATATACAATCTCTGTTATATAGTTCTAAGTGGAAATGAGCCAATGGTATATAACCAACACCACCAACAAATTAATATTGTTTTTGCCGTGGAAGAACAGTGTGCTCCATGATCCCAAATCTGGCTGCATATCAATCAATAGGGAAATCTGGACAAACAAAACACCCTGGGTTCTGTACTAGAACTTTCGAACCAAAGTGTTTGGAGATGCTGTCTGTGAACCTGCCTTTTTAGCATGTGTTCTGGGTGTTTTTAACAGTATTTGGAATTGCTAATAATTTGAATGCTCTGTCTAGTCCAAAGCAGGTGTTCAAACTACAGAAGAAGTGGTAATAGAGGAAGATGAAAATCAGTGTGGCAACTGGGGCGGGCTGAGGTTGTATTAAAGTTACACAACTAACTCTACTGCTAACATACTGTATTGTATGATAGTCTCCTCAACACCACAAGGTTCTTTTTGCTCCAGTTACAGTTCAAGGTGAACAGAAGAAAACCAACTTACACATAATTTAATGAATATAGTTCAAAAAGCAGTGAGTTATATTTATGTTTTAAAAAACCAACATAAACAAAACACAGCAATCTTTTCTCCTACTTCCTATCAGTGGAGGTTTCTTTCATTTACTTTTAACGGTTTTCCTATTCTCTGAGCCATGATAAAATTTTATGTAATGGAGATTAGAGAGGCTATGCCACTCGTGAGTTTGGCTGCTGGGCCTGTATTTCATGCCACTTCATTACATTTTGTTAAGGATTTCCCTCTTCACCAAAAGGATTAGCTTGCTTCTCACTTCTTTGAATACTCTTCTTAGGTTGTCAGTGTGACTAGGTTAATCTCATCCCCACCCCCCTCTCTCAACGTATAAAAGATGAACAAACAAAATGTTCGATTTATTTTATTTTTTAAATAGAACACTAAATTTAGTCTTAGACTTCACTGTTTGGGAAGTTTCCAGTTACAAGGTCTTGGCTTCCCTTGAGCACAGTTTGAAACAAAATAATGCAGTTTGTTCCTACGGCTGGAACATGCAGAGTGGAGTGTGCAGGCAAAGAGGCCCTGGCTTGAGTCCAGTGTTTCAAACCTCCTTAAACTGCCACTCTCTTCTTTGCTTCAAGGGCGACAGATAAGCAAACAGGATTAGTTTGTTCTAGTGCAGAAGAACCAGGAAAGCTTTGCACATGCTGGTAAGATGCCTGGCCACTGCCTGGGCTGACACAGCCATGGTAAGGTGGAGTTCCTCCAAAAAAGAAGTGAAAATTAAAGCAAATCTGAAAATGTGCCTAAGCTACAAACTGTCCTTTCTCAGGTCACCAGAGCAGATGGTGTGCTCAGACAATGGATTGCTGTCTGCGTGAGTGAGTGTGATGGGGCAGGCAAAGTTGGGAAAGGATCCAGGACTTCTCGTGAACACTGAAACATCTACAAAGGCCAAGCTGGGGGTGTGGTGACAAGACACAATTATCACCTACCACTTGTCCAGGGCATCAGTACACAGGCCCTACCAGAGTCCTGCATTCTCTGGGGGGAAAATGTGTGTTTGTCTAGCTGAAAAGAAACTGAAAAATAGTTTTGTGTTAGTTTTTTTCTTTTCTCTAAATGAGGTACCATTAGAAAAATATTAATTGTTCTCATAGTTATGAGATCTATACATAATTACGTGTGGAAGCTCAATTGCATAATTGATTTGCCACCCAATAGTGCTTTCTTCTTAAGTATTTGTTTAAACAGATCCCCTGGATAGCCTAAATAAATCCCTTAGTAAAGTAAACATGCCTTTTCATCAAATAACTGGAGAGTCTGGGGTTTTGAAATTTCTAGCACCCCTAATCTAGAAAGGGGGCAGTTACAGTTAAGAGACAGAAAACTGGAAGGAAGTGCAGCCCATGGCCCCCGAAGCCACGGTGCTAACTCAGAGTCCTACCCCAAGGCTCTGATCAAGGTAGCTGGGGAGACTGGGCAGACATGAAGTCTAGCAAAGCACTGACAATGGTACAGGAAAGGGGCCTTGACCAAGAGAGGGAAGTGTGCATCCTTGTGTCCAGATCTGAGCTGGGCACATGGTGGTTGTGTGTGTGTGTGGGTGTTGCTTATGAAATCTGAAGTGAAGAGCTTAGCTGTGTGCATGCGTGTGAAGGCAACACCAGGCACTGAGATCCATGGTCAGTGGAATCAAGCCAAGAATGTTTCTGGGCATACAAGTGTCATGAGGAACTTATGACAAGTGGAGAGTTACCAAGGAGGCAGTATGAGGTAGCCAAAAGAGCCTGTTCCCAAAAGAAGTGGGTTTTAATTTCATCTCTTCAGCTCATGTTAGACAGGTATTTCAGCTTTTTGGTTGTTAATATTTTTATGCACAAAAGGGTAATAAAACCATGTTGCTCCTGGGGTTGCTTCAAAAACTAATGAGAATATGAGAACCACAGATGCCACAGAAATACACACATGCAAATATGCCTGTGGATATATGAGTATGCACAAGAATGTATGTTACACAGCACTTCACACATTGAGTGTATGGCTCAGAAAGGTTAATGTAAAAGAATCCTAAGAAAGTGGCAGAAGACCAAGGGTCTGCCTTATGAAATACTGAGTGTGGGTCTACATGAAGGTGATGTAGACATTTATTCTGTGGCCTTCTCTGGTAGTCCTGGAGCTACATAAAACCTCTAATTGCTATGTAGCCTGGCTTACTCTTCATCTAAATCAGCATAACCAGCTCATCCAGTCACCTTATCCACCAGCTCTTATCATTTTGGCTTTTTATAAGAGTTTTCTAATTTTCTTCATGGGGTGGATGCACTTAGCAACCTATTCTATTATCTGGTTCTAGTAGTGGTTCCAACACAAGATGGTCCCAATTGATATAACTTGGTGGCAAAAATAAGAATTCTGAAAGGGCTGAGATTCCCTTATATTCAGTTTCTGACTATTTCTTCCTTTCTAGAAAATTCCATCTACACAGAATACCATGGTCTGTTTGGTGGCTCTCTTTCTTTCTGACTAGTACACTGACTTCAAGCAAGTTTTTTTTTTTTCACCTTCCCAAATAAACAGGTTTCTCTATAAAACAGAAATAATTCTGTGTGGCGTAATGATGGTATCACAAGGTATCGTTTCTAAGATGTTCCTACCTTTGATATACTAGCTGTCCAAGGTATTTCCATAAAGCAATGAGTTAAACTTGGATGTGAAAATATGGGAGAAAAATAGGATTCTTGTGTTCCAAGAAATCAGAGAACAAGATTTAGCCAAGCCTTCCCTATTTATCATTTATAAAGGAAAACAATCAATAAACATTAACTAAGCAAAGAGAACAAAAACTTACATTTGTCTTATACAGAATATCACAACGTTATTGACCGGGACACCCTGGGATACACATTATCTGACTCTGAACTAAGCAGTGCTAGGTTTGTCTTCAGACAGTTTGTATTACAGAAGTTGCACTCTGGAGTGCTCAGTAGCCTTTATCTTTCAGATCCTCAATAGCTGTGAAGAGCATTAAGCTGTACCTTATTAGGCAAACTAGAGACCATGGTTTTGGCCACATCAGGCTCTCCCATGAGGGTCCTCAGAACACCTCAGGCTGAAACAGCCTTCACATCTGCCTCGTCTATGAGGTAAGAAAAAGCTGTGCTGGATGAAGTCAGAGGTAACAATGGCAAGACCTTCATTCAAATCCTGAATCTGGAGAGGATCAAAGGCTTGAACCTAATGCATGTCTGCTCAGCTCCTTCAACCTCAGAGACTCCACGTACAGAAGAGAAACTGGATGCTACCGAGTGCCTTCTGGCTGGGAGCAGAATCCCATCTCCCAAGAAGAGGGTAGTTTCATCACCAGTTACAGAGCCCAGACCTCAGCTGCAGTCAACTATCTGTAAACAAACAAAACCCCAGAACCCTATTCACAAAAAAGTAAAAATAACACACATTTGAAACCTTAGCAATGATTCTGCTTAATGATTCTCCTTGCCCTTACTCAATCACATAACACAGAATTAATCTTGTTTCTAAATAATCATTTTTAGTTTTGATTTGAAATATTAAAATATGACCTCTCATTAAGCATTTATTGATTTATTATGAACATGTACACAAACTACATGGCAGACCATGTCCTAAGATTTTGCAAATATTAACTCATTTTAATTTTACTAACATGAGGTCAATTGCTCACTCAAAGCTACTTCAGTAAAATGGTAAGCAAATAAAAGCAGAGAGACTAGACAGTTAACATAATTTTTGAGGAATTTTATTCTAAAGGGGAGAATATAAGTGGGATGAAGTGGACGTGACTCACAGGAAGTTGCTTTGTTTTGAAAGTTGCATTCATTTATATTTGCGTGCGTGCGTGCATATGCGCACGTGCAGGTTGGAGGACAACTTGCAGGAGTAAGTTCTTTCCTTCCAGCACTATCGCATTGGTGTTGAAGACTGACCTTAGGTTATTATCAGCCTTGGCAGCAAGTGCCTTTACCTTTGGAGCCACCTCCCTGCCCATGCTTTGTCATTAAGGTTTAGAAGTCTCTGTGTCATGTTGGTGTGCGTTTTGGAAAGCACTAGCAGAGGAGAAACAAAGACAGGGCAGATTCTTGCTTCTCTGCTGGAGCACTTCCTCAAGGTGGCATGGAGACAGAATGAGGCACTAAGAAACATCTTCTCAATGAGGCGTGTCAGAGAAAATCCTGATCCCTTTCCCCATTCCTCTCCACTGTCTCCTCTGCTCTCCAGAGGTACTTCTCAGTAGCTACTGGGCCATTATAGGTAGTGTACGCTCTGATTTAGGGTCTCCTTTACTCAAATGCAAGCTTCAGGAAATCAAGAACTTTTATTTTTGTTTGATGTTGACTATTGAAATATATGGTGGGACAAAGTCATCTGGACATGCAGAGTGACTGGTTATAGAGGACAGTTCACCCACAGATTGCAGACCCCAGGTGTTGACAGGTGTGATGAAGCAGCTGAACTCTCTTCTATTAGGTACAGAATGCTGGGTTAGGAGTTTGCGACACTGCTTCATTATCTTCTCATTTCCAGACCTGTAAAATCTTAGGCATCATTGATTTTTTTTAAAAAAAGATTTATTTAATTTATATGAGTACACTATAGCTGTCTCAGACACACCAGAAGAGGGCATCGGATCCCATTACAGACGGTTGTGAGCCACCATGTGGTTGCTGGGAACTGAACTCAGGACCTCTGGAAGAGCAGTCAGTGCTCTTAACCACTGAGCCATCTCTCTAGCTCCACATCATTGATTCTTTAACCTTTGTACAGGAACTACTTTGTCTCTATCCCTTGGGCTTGGCATCTTTTTTTTTTTTTTTTGATAAAAGTTCTTGAAATAGAACCACATATAAAATTAAGTACATCATACAAATAAATTTTAAATAAGAAAACTTAAGCAACCAAAACCTGCCACCTAACTCAGAGATTAACAATCTAATAGTGACAAGACCCAGTGTGGCCTGCTGTCACTCTTGTACCCAAAGTATTGTTGGAGGTCAGTCTTAGCCATTGGTTTATCTACTGTAAATGAGAAGGTCAGAGTCCAGTTGCAAAGAAGGCCACACGGCATCCAACACAGTATTCAGTACTTGATGTTCTGAGAAGATACCACTGGACAATAATCCAGCTGAAGACTGAAAAAGAGCCAGGTGCACCTCACTGATGGAGGGCTTTTTCAGTGTGCTGGGTTTATTCATATTTAAACAATAATTCATTTGAAATTTAGTTTTGCATGAGTAAAACAGACACTCCTCTTTTCCTTCCACAGGTGGACAGCTACTGTTGAAACGTCTGCCTGGTTTTGACACTCAGTGCCTCCTTTGTTATTTATAGAGCCCTTGTATACTGTGGGCTGTTCCTGGACCTCTATACTGTGCCATTAGCCTACATTCCCAGTATAACCACTAGCACAGCAGATCAGTGAATACAGCTTTACAGAAAGTTTTACTAAAGAAAGCTAAAGCTATCACAATCCATTTATTTTCTTCAAGTATGATTTTGGCTCTTTCTTTTGGCATTTCCAAATTAATTTTAGAATCACCCTGTGATTCTGGGTTTGAAAAAAAAAATCCTGTCTCAAAAAAAAGGGTGGGGGGGGGCTGGAGAGATGGTTCAGTGGTTAAGAGCACTGATCACTCTTCCAGAGGTCCTGAGTTCAATTCCCAGCAACCACATGGTGGCTCACAACCATCTGTAATGGGATCCGATGCCCTCTTCTGGTGTATCTGAGGACAGCTACAGTGTACTCATATAAATAAAAATAAATAAATCTTAAAAAAAGAAGAAGAAGAGGAAGAGGAAGAGGAAGAAGAAAAAGAAGAAGAAGAACAACAACAACAACAACAACAACAACAACAGAGCTTGAGAAGGAAACACAAGATGCTGTCCTCTAAACACGGGTTCGTGTGAACACACACATGCTAACAAGTTGGCAAGTGGATAAATGCAATAAAGCAGTCTCACTAAGTCACTACCAGTGGCCAGACGAGATCATGTCATATTTACTATAAAGTGACTTTAACCTTCTGGGACCTTTCATAAGATTATTAACCATACTTATCAGGTAAAAAAATTAAATGTAAATAAGAAAAATTACGTTAAACATACAACAAAAGTTATTAATACAATACATGAACTCACTCTAACTTATGAAAAAAAACCAAACAGTCTGGGCATGGCGGCTCACATCTGAATCCCAGGCTGAAGTAGGATGGCCAGCTAGGAGTTTGGGGCCAATTTGGGCTATATAGTGAGATCAAGGCAAGTCTGGATTATAAAGCGGAAACACTATTTCAAACAGACAAAAGCAGGGATTGAGAGATTTGCCATGTTAAATGTGAGGATTGGAGTTCAGATCTCCTGATCTTACATAAAAAAGCTGGATGGGGTGGTTGCTAGCTAGTAGCTCAGTAGCAGGAAGATGAGACAGAATCCTTGGCTAAACAAGATGTCTGAAACCTCAAGTGCCAGGTTCAATGAGAGACCTGGCCTCAAAATATAAAGTAAGGAAAGCCACTATCCTTGGGCTTTATCCTGGCCTTATCCTTGGGCCTCTACATGCACACAAATGCATGGCCAACAACATATACACATTTACTTCCAAACATGCAAAAATCTCTCTCTCTCTCTCTCTCTCTCTCTCTCTCTCTCTCTCTCTCTCTCTCTCACACACACACACACACACACACACACACCACATACCCAATTTCTTCAAAATCCACAAAACAAAAAACCATCAAACCCCCTCTAAGATAAATGGGAAAAGATACTAACAAAATACACAGAGGAAATAAACTAATAGAAAATAGTTACCTCCACCAAAGATATTAAAGTTAAAACTAAGTTAATATATCATTTTATACCTATTTTTATTGCAAGATTAAAAGGTAGCACAAGCACACAGACAACACATACAAAGACACAGACAATTCTAGCAAAGGCTGTAGTGACAGTGGTTCACTTGTATTCAGATGACAGCATTGACTGTTCACAGGCCCAGCCTTCTGGGGAAACAATCTGGCAGCCCCCAATTCTTGGTGCTTATCAAAGCCTTTGACCAGAGGTCCCACTGCTTAACATATTTATTATTTACAAAGTCCCCATATGCATGTGGGCTGTTTCAATAACAGGGAGCTCAAAGATGTTTGCTGCAGTATCATCTACTAGAGGATTTATCTATTAACAACTTAAATGGCCACCAAGAGAAGAAGACTTTAGAAATAGTAACTATATTACTACAATGGAATATAGTGCTGGCATTTTAAAGAAATGATGAAAATAAGCTTATATGAAGATAGGCACAAAACTATTTATAATTGATCATGAGACTGTAAGAATAAATGAAATGGGCTTTGACACTGTAAAGGGACATGAATAATTAATGACGATGATGTATTACCATATGAGGGGAATGTGGCTGATTCATTTTCCTAAAATTTTCTTTAATCTTGCCGATACATCCTTCAATTAAAATTAGATGACTGCAAAGCCGTCTCGAGACGGTCTACTCACGGTACTGAGCTTGCTGCAGATGATGAGGATCCGGCGTTCATACAGCATGCTGGCGTACAGATGCAACATGTTGTTCACATCCACAGCCACAAAATATTCTGTCAGATTTCTCTAGGAAAAAGAAGAAAGCAAGGCTCCTGGCTTATTTTGTTTGTTCTTATTACGAATAGTATCTCATAAAAGCAGGAGAAAGCAAATAATCAGAAGGCATGTGCTCTTCTTCCTGTCCCACTCTTTCTACCTAGAAGCCCCAGCTCCACTCATGTATGAAATCATGAAATGCAAAGTTCAAAGAGACCTTGGAGATGAGCAGCCCGAGCAACTGCATCTTTGTGTGGTGATTATGGGTTACAACTTGAGGTCGTCGCACATAGCACTGTGTGTGCTTTTCATGTCATTCCAAAGGATGAGAAGCACAGGAACTCTACAATCTCAAAAAACGACAAGACCAAGGCTCAGGGAGATTCTCTGAGATCAAATGGTCTAATAAGCAATGAAGACAGGACTCTGCTCTCATCTTTGGACCCTAGGTCCTAGAACTTAGAAGTGTCCAAGCTTCAGGCACTAGCTAGCAGATCCTAGCACAAAAGCAGGGCATGGCCTGCCTCATCCTCACTGTTTGTATCCATCGCACTCTCTCCAAACTGGCTCTGCTAGAATGAAATCAAGTTCAAAGACTTACAACTCCCAAACACTTGACTCAAAAGGGAGAAGATGTAGATAACCAGCAGCAAGTTGTGACAAAGTGTTTTAAACAGCTTTTGTTTTCCCCCTGTATCCTAGGGATCATTCCTTTAATTAGCATCATGGATTCTAACTCTTCAGATTTCAGCAGGGAAATGGATAACATTTCATTTCTATAACCCTTTCTATATCCACCTGACATTAAAAATACACACAAATAAGCTAATTTCTTTAATGGTACAGGGTTTCAATGCTGCACAATGCAACTCTCAGGAAAGGAAAGGAGGGAAGGTAAGCTGTTGCCATGAATGGCAGTTTATCATGATTATGGATCTACAACCCTTAATTTAAGTAAACCAGTAGATTTTATATGCAAAATACCGTATAGTACTTTCCCACAATATTAGGGTTAAGGATAAGAATGAGCACTTATCTCATGATTTATTACAGTTTGACCAGAGTATTAGGTTAACCACCAAACCTCACAAATAAAGAGCAAGTGGATTGATAGCTCTACTCCTCTACACTAAACACTCTCTACACCGTTCCTTCTTGATATTGCTCATTCACTATCTACCATGATGAGGCTTTACACAGGTCATTGTGCTTTAACCTTAAAACCACTCCTTGTACTGGATGTCACTTTGTCTACTTAAAAGTTATAAAACAGAAGCACAGAAAAGTGATGTAATGTAACAAGGGTCACATGATAAGTGAACAGCAGAAGACTCAGTCTAGGGCTTAAATATATAACACCTTAAAGTATAAGTTAAAGTATCATATTAAAAAAATATTGAGTGTAGGAGAAATAAGAGGAAATAGATGCGCAAAGAAGGGGGATTCTCCTGCCCCTTAGGGAACTGTTGACCTATTTATAGAGGAATCCTTACATGCCGGGCCATGTGTGCTTTATCTATGTTCTTTCTATTCCTCCTAATAACCTCTAGGTAGGCATTACCATGTCTCAATGGAGACATGAAAGTTTAGAAAGCCTTAGTTGCTTTTAAAATCACCCAGTTAGAAAGGGCAGAGCCAAGAGCAGGTCTTTTGAATCTAAAAGCTATCTGTAACCGCCATACCAGTTTGTCTCCTAACAAACTTCATGAAAACAATAAAATGAGCACTAAAGCGTGAGGAAACCGGGCAAGAAGCAGTTCTCTGCCCAGTGCACTGAGGAGCGCTGAGTTAATGATGCCAGGGTGGGGTTTGTTCCTGAGACAGTGACACGGCAGAGCAGTTCTCACAAACAAAAATACAAGGCCCTCAGCTGAGCATTTCAGAGAGAGCTTAAATGCTGATGAATTATATGAGTTTTTCTTTTAGAAGAGGATAGAAGTAACAAGAAAATAGAAATGAGGAGCTTAAAGAAGGCCAGAAAGCCCATTAGCACTTTTGACAGATCCAAAGATAACTCTGAAGCCACCAAAACGTGGCCTCAAGAGTCTGCCAAGAAGCTTCACGCTGAGGAGAAATATGTTACACAGCTTGCCGTCCAAATAGGGAGACACAGCGTCAGAGACAAATCCTGTGCCTTATTTTGGTGGGAGGAAAAAAAAATTCACAAGGATACTTTTGTGGACGGGGAAGGGTGTGTTTTTGAAATAAAACACCACTCAACTGAGGCAGGCCCCCACTCCCAGTTGAGCTTGGAGGGACTCAGGTGCTTGGTCCAAAACTCTACACAGGTATGTTAAAAATATGTAACATTTAGCCAAATTCTTTCTAAACTGTCATGTACTTTTTTTGGTATTTCTCATCCCATCTGTGCTGATCACCAAGATATTTGTGTCTAAACAGAAGCTGTCTCTCTTATCTGCTTCCTCCCCTGCTTCTTTCCTTCTGGGATGCCACCCGCCAGAGTGGGAGGGAGTGCCAACGGCCCTAACCCAGGAGCTTCTTGGACAGGAGTACTTGTAGGGCAGAGGGGTCCTGGCTCTCAGTTTCCGTCAAGCTTGGGCTGAGAGGAAGCCCCTTGGAGACAGGGATCTCCCTCTTGCTGTTAAGTGCCCAATAGCTTGAACTCCATGGTAAAGCTCAACTTCTCAGACTTGCCCTGTCATTTCCCACCCAGCAGGCCTTTACTTCCTCTCAGAACACTCTTCTCTGTTCTAAACATGTTCATTTATTTGAGGAGATCAGCCCTGTGTCACCTCCTCCTGGAAGGGTTCCTGGACTCCTCTGCCAATGCTCCTTTGTGTTTCCATGGCAATTTGTTCCTATCTTATAGTAACTCAGATTTAAGTATGTTTTTCTACTAGGCTGAGTACCTTTGGATAAATTACAAAGCCCAGCATCTAGCAGTTTGTGGTAAGAAGAAATCCATATGTGGAGGAACACATGTGGTTGAGGACGACATGTCCTTTGGCTCTGGTGTGGTGAGCAGGGCACCTGACAGAAACTCAGGCTGAGTCAGATAAGGTGACCAGTTACTCAGTGCTAGTGAGAGGCCCACAGAAAAGAAGACAGGATCATATTTGGATTTCAAAAAGAGCTCCTTGAGGCTGGAGAGACAGTTAAGAGCACTGGCTACTCTTCCACAGGACCTAGGTTCAATTTCTAGTATCCACAGGCAGCTCACAAATTTCTGTAACTCCAGTTATAGACATCTGACACCCTCTTCTGGCCTCTGTGGACAGCATGAATATATGTGATGCACAGACATACATACATACAAAACAACTACACACATAAAACAAAAATTAAAAAAAAAAAATCTCAAAGCCTATGGCAGCAGGGACAAAAAAAGGCAAATGGGAGGACCTATTAACCACTTACCCGGTTACTGACACACTCCAGGGGGGAAAGAATCCAAATGTGTAAACAGTGCACAAGAAAGCTTCAGGTATACATGTTTTAAAAAATCCACTCCCAATCACAGGACTTGACAAAGATTAGACTTGGAGAGGGGAGGAAGAAAGGCTCTTTGGCACTATGGCCTCCATGGTTCCAAGGCTCTGTGCACAATACCTTCTGTTTGTCCAGATATTTCAGTGTCTATTTGTTTGAATGTCAACCCTTCTTCTAAATAATCACCATTCCTGTTGAACATGTTCCTGTTCCTCAGCATGAAACCTTGGACCATTGCAACCCCATCACAGGTAAGTCCCTGCATCCTATGCCAGTTACTACTACTAGGTAGTACTCCTGCCAGGAAAAGAGGACCTTGTTTGGAGGACTGTTTCCTGGGCTCTGCACTCTGGTCTTAGTTTTTTGTTTTTAGTGCCAGTGTGTGGCTGGGCTTGAGGACACTCCTTTCTTTGCTTGGACTTTATGATATACTGTTCACCTCCCCCATCCCCTGTATGGCTGAATGGCTGGGTTATGAAGGTGCCAATCTGGCCA
Organism: Rhynchomys soricoides; assembly: GCA_019843965.1. Classification (NCBI taxonomy): domain Eukaryota; kingdom Metazoa; phylum Chordata; class Mammalia; order Rodentia; family Muridae; genus Rhynchomys; species Rhynchomys soricoides. The sequence continues at coordinate 18,814,836 of JADRCH010000067.1, read as the reverse complement.
GAATTCAGATCCAAGGGGGACTCCAGTGTAGCATGGAAGGTGAATTTCGGAGGAGGTATGTGCTGCATCAAGTCCTTGAACCCTTAGCTTCTATTTCTCATCTGAACAAAAAGACACTGGCGAAGGTCTCAATCCAGAAAAAGAGGGGAACAACACCTGGCAAGCCCCATGCCCCTGAGGAGCACCTCCCAGGAACTGTTCCTTCCTTGCTCTCTGTTGGCTCTAGCACCAGCCTAGGTGTCTGGGGGCTTCACACTCACTGTGATCCATGCCTGAGGTTATGAAGCAGGTGGAGGTAGGGGGTGGGGTTAGACTGAGCTGGGCCCAGGAGGGGATATCGTGTGGCTTAGAGAGAAAGCATCTTAGGTTCAATACCATAGGGAAATGAGATAATCCTCAAACCAAAGAACTGACTCTAAGCTGGGTACTCCTCGGAGCCTTCAAAGCAGATGTTAGTCTGCCCAGTCTGTCATTTGATTAGCCTCTGAGACTCCATCGTGGTTCAGGAATAAAGACTCACTGCACACGCTCTAAAGGCCTCTTCCTGGGCCAGAGGCTTGGTTCTGTAAACAGCTCTCAAGTCCGAAAATAATTCTTGCTCAAATATTTTACAATATTATTCTTTAAAGAGAGACAGGGTCTTGCTACATTGTCCAAACTGGTCCCCAGAGCTTAAGCTTCAGACTTCCTCTCAACTGAGTGCTCTGAGAGTACAAGTATGCTCTGTCACTAGGCCCAACCTCTATAATATGAAAACAGCTTAAGCCTTTTAGTGATTTAAAAAAATATTTAAGTTACCTTAGGGTGCCAGATTTTTAAAAGGGAATTACAAATTTGGGGTTCTAAAATAATCTGCCCAAGAAAAAAATCCGTAAACTCATCTGAACAGTCAAATGAGAGAAGTATATTACAGAACAGAAAGCAGAGTTACCCGAGGTCAGCTTTATCCTCTGTGCAAAGGAAAAGACCATTAGAATAAACAACGATCCGGCAACTCTGCCATCTCAACTTTGTTTATTTGTGAAAGCTACAATGACTTCATAAATCTTTTCTACAGCATGGTGCATCTTTTGACAAAGTGGAGTCTGGGCAATGTCGCATGTAACCATCCAGCTAAACGCTTTCCTTGCATCATTAGCTACTTTGTATGACACTGACCAGATAATTAAGACAGGTTTGTTTAATACTTCAAATTAAGGCCTATATGATTATCCATTAATCAAAAGTAAACTTCAAAATCTGGGTGCAAAACAAAATATCTCTTATGCAGTCAGCTTACAATGTAATTATTACTACACATCTGTCCATGATCTGTGACTTTTTCTTAAGTGCAGGTCACCTGTTTAAAATTTATAAAGATTTATGCTCATTTAATTACTGACTGCATAAAATTTACTCCTACATGTGTTATCTTGATAGACACAGAAAACCCTGATGAGCAATTACATAGTAATCGTTTTTCAGTGAAAAGCAAGAAAATATTTTTACAAAGAAATTGGAGAAATAATGAAAATTAACTTCAACAAGGAGTTGAAAGTGGAAAGAATTAATTTTCCACGCTTGCTTTTCATTAACAACCTGTAGACAAATTGGCCCAAAAGCCAGCTGTAAAGAGCTGTTCATTTTCCTCTCTTAGGGTCTGACACTTTGTTAGTTCATTCACTCATCCATCCAACCAGTCAGTTAGGGAGTCATTAATAGCATATAGTCAGGCATCTACAAGTTCCAGGTACTAATCCTCCATCTTTAAAGGACAAGTGGCATTAACCAACTATCCATGCAATTAATCACATTGCTTACACTAATGATCTCTTAGGGACATACAGGTGGCACTGAAACCTGGACCTAGAAGCATCTCCATACTGGGATTAGACTCACCCAAGTATGAATTCTGCTTTTTGCACCTAGTGACTAAATAAGTGAATTTACAACTCTGTGTTTCCTTGTTCTTCAAAGGGGCTAACAACCGCAAAGGGGCTGGTGTAAGAACTTAGGAAGTAACAAATTGTGCCTGGTCTGAGTCATCAGACCTAGCTCTTCCTTCTTATATTAACCTTTCTCTAATGTCAGAAAACACAATGTTGTTAGGTTTCATGTTCCAAAGGCCATATATCCTTCAGTTGCTTACTTTCTTAAATTTAGATCATCCTGTAGTGGAGACAATCACGTGTCTGCAGAAACCTCTTCTATGTTAAGCACGGGGCCCCACAGTCTATTCACCACACCAGTGATGACAGGGGCCATCAAGACATATCCCAAGGAGGGATGGCATTAATTTGTATAGCCAAGAATGTCAGTAACATCCAAAAAGGACAAGCCATGGGGAATCATGTTCCTCAGCTTGCAGTCATACTGAGACCTCAAGGAGGTTGAATAAGAATCTCCAGGAAACTAGAATGAGGAGAAAAAGAAAGTTCTGGTAGTGTTCAGCACTGTCCTTGAAACTTACCATTTAAGACTTCTGCTCTTTGTGTTTCCCTTTATTAGATAAGAATGCTGAGGTTCTAAGAAGACAAGAAGCCCAAGGGCCCAGGCTGGTGGGGCCCTGTGTCTGGCTGTCTCTGAAACCCATGTTCTGTCCATGACAGCACACTGTATCACATTAACAACCCTGTGGTTATTGCTTGTTTCAATTTGCAATGCAGCAATTTAGTCATTTTAAATTAATCCTTGAAAAATCACCAAGAGATTAAAATGCAAATTCCAACATGGCTAGAGCTCTATAGTGATTCTGTGTCAAACCCACACAAATTGGTCTCACAAAAGTTCAGAGTCTCCTTAGACTTTTACTTTTTCCTTTTACTCTGAACTTGCTTTGTTGTGTGTTTCAAATATAAAATATCATTTCTTTTTTTTTTATTCCTCATGAATATCACAAGTCAACCCTAGGGGGCCAAACCTTTGGAACCGGGTTGCTACACCCCACTGACCTGCAGGCTAAGGCTAGCAACCAAAGCCTATGAGCGCTGGGCTCTGTGCATGTGAAACAGGGCTCATGTCTACCTCTCACAGAGTAGCTGGCAGGGATTAAAATGGAATGGTGTGTGTTAGGAGCCTGGCAGATTGGTACTACTATTCTGCTTAGAAACAAACAAGACCAGACCTTTACTGGTTTGCAAAGGAGGATTTAGGAGACAATGGTCGTACACAGGGAATTAGTTCATTAGTGGCAAAACCAGCAGAGAAAATCTAAATTTCAAAAATGGTGGGGATAGAGGCGGCGACAGACAGTGCAGCCAGGAGCTAGACACAGCGCAGCTAGAAGCTGCAGGTATATTACAGAGAAGACCATTCAAACAAATATCTCTAACCTCAGCAGTTAAGGTAGTGAGAATTTATACAAACTTCCAGCTACTTTAAAAACCAAGTTCTTAAGGAATTCTTGGCTCTTAAAATAAAAAGATGAGTTAGATCTAAGTAGCTGATAATATTATTTAGCACAGAAGAAACATGACAATCCATGTAGGCTTTTCCTCAAAGAGCAACTCAAAGTTTCTCTCTTGTCTGACACCACCCTCCCAGGAAAAGTCAAGTAAAAGCATTTTTAAAGTTATGAATCCTGAAGAATAAAAGAGAGACATCTGTCTTCTAAACTGTAAAATGATGTTACTAATAAACTGGTTTGTCTGAGGGCACACTGGGTAATGACTGAGGCATTTCAGGCTGCCATAGCTTAGAGGATAAGCCAAGGAGAAGACTGATACCATCATATAATGAGTAACACCCAAGGGTGGTAAAAACAAACAAACACCCCCCCCAAACCCAAAAAAAACCAACCAACCAACCAAACAAACAAAAACCAAACCAAAACAACAACAAAAAACCAAAAATCCAATCTAACGATCCATAGACAGACACAGGCAGCAAAAGATGACCTGGTCCAAGGAAGCATGAGAGTTGATGGAGGATAAGGGAAAGCTGGGCACTAAGGCCGAGGTGGGTGGGTGGACATGGCAAAAAGCGCCAAGCCCAGCTCACACACAGAGCACAGGGAAGCTCAGGAAGGGAAGTTGCTCAGTCTCCAAAGGTTAGAAAAGGGCACAAGTGATTCATTCCCTAAGTTCTTCTCTGCAGCCCCCAGTTCCTCAGCTGGCTTCCTGCATCTGTCCAGAGGGAGTACTCTGATTAGAAGCTCTCAACCAGAAGGGCTTGGGGATAACGGGTAAAGCTGAGGATGGATCCAAAAGCACCAATTAGAAAGGGGGCCATAGCACATGTTGTCACCTCATAACCCACTCACCTTCCTTAGCACTGGCAGAACAGCTCCCACTCCCCAGAAGAACACTGATCAGTCCTAAAGAAAGGCTCTGATGATATGTGAGTCAAGCTCTAAACTCAGTCAAGCTCTGCTGATGAGCACAGAACTTTGGGTCAGATGTTCAGTAACTACTCTTAAATGTGACAAGGCACATGTCAGCCAGAGCAGAACAAGTGATTCACAAGACAGACAGGAGCTAGGACTGGAGTGAAAGAATGATGCAGGAGCTGGTGTGGTGATGCAGCTTGTGTAGACACAGCTCCTCAGGAGGCTGTGGGCGAGGAGGGCTGTGAGCTTGGGGGTGGGGGGCTGTGAGCTTGGGGGTGGGCTGTGAGCTGGGGTGTGTGTGAGCTGGGGGGGCTGTGAGCTGGGGGGGCTGTGAGCTAGGGGGGTTGTGAAATAGAGGTTGGTCTGAAAGAGAAATGTGGAAAACCACGAAAGAATATGGACATCATAGGATCAGGACACCAAAGGCTCAATACAGGAGGTTTAAATCCTCTCTCTCTCTCCCCCTCCCCCCCCCCGTGTGTGTGTGTGTGTGTGTGTGTAAGAGAGAGAGAGAGAGAACAATAGTGTGTGAGTTTCCAAAGTGGGTAAGATCAACAATGCCCAGGACAATGGGTGAAAATGAACCCATTAAGGTACATCATGATTCAATTTCAGGATATTAGAAGCTAATAGATCTTAAAAAATAATAGGGATCAAATTGGTCAAACCTCCTAAACTACAAGAGTAAAAAGAAGCCAGTGATCAGGCCTTCACATTTCTGAAAGGAGAGTGATTGGCAAACTAGAATTAAACTAGAATTCCACATTCACACTATCTAATCATGCAAGTTCAAAACTGTTGCCTCCAGCAATATACCCTCTCAAGACCTGGCTGGGAAAATGCTTCTTGAGAATGACAGAATAAAACCAAGAAAGGGGAAGATGTTAAACCAAGATCTCAACTACAACAAGTTGTACAAGAAAAGAACCACAATCTAACTGCTTCAGCAATTCATTCAGATGGAAATATTGACTTCGGATTTAATGTAATTGTCTCCCCCCCTAGACAGAGGAAGAATGGGAGAGGAGAAATAGATAGGTGAGAGACAGTGTTTTGTGTCTGTGAGTTTCTGGGAAGGAGCATCAAAATTCTTATCTCATGTAAATCAATAGGTGATATATGAAACTTAAAAATCTTGAGATGTAGCATCAGGGACATGTTAAAAGTATGATAAGAGCTGGAGAGATGGCTCAGTGGTTAAGAGCACTGACTGCTCTTCCAGAGGTCAATTCCCAGCTACCACATGGTGGCTCACAACCATCTGTAATGGGATCTGATGCTTTCTTTTGGTGTGTCTGAAGACAGCTATAGTGGACTCGCATACATAAAATAAATAAATCTTTTAGAAAAATGCAATTGTCCAGCCAGGTGGTGATGGTGCACACCTTTGGGAGAAAAACAAGCAACGATGGGAAAGACAATTGCTAAGAATTTGGAAGTAGCTGCTTCTGTGGAGTGTGGAGTACTTGGAGATTACAGCAGATCTTTATCAATTACTATGATTTCTAAACTATTTGTACTACTTAACAGAAACATTAAGGTTGGCAGTATGGCTCAGTGGTACAATGCTTGTCTAGCAGACGTGAAGCTCTGTGTTTGGGTACTGGGATCACAGCCACACACATCATTAAGCAAAACAGAGTAGATAGATGAGAACAACTTTTAGGATAATTTAAATCACAAGCAAAACAATGGGGAACAGAATCACTTTTATATTTTAAAAAGTGCCTATTGCACACACAGGTTCTATGCCACAGTAATCCTATAAAGTTACGGAGAAAGTTCTGGGGGACAGTCATTAAACTCTGGAGGGGGCAGAGTTTCAAGGTTGGGGAAAGGATAGTTGATAATTCGGGCTTTCATTCGTATTTAATATACACTTCCATGTTGTTTTTTTTTGCGATGGATTTTGAATGAATTGGGCAAATGTTTTTAATATAGCATTGTTTGTAAAGAAGCATCTATGGAAGTATGCAGTTAATATATTCTCCATTGTATGTGTTAAATTGTAGCTTCTAAACTTAGCGTGTTGTTCGTTTGTTTGTTTTAAATAAATCAAGGGAATCTTTTGGTTTTAAGTAGTACCCAACTCCCAATTTAAACAGTGATAAATTAACCAGATCTAAATAACACAGGGGCAGGCAACTGTCACCCATCCATCTCCCTAGGGCTCCATGAGCACCCCCATGGCTCTGGACAGCACTGTCTGAGGCTACAAAGAAAGGAAGGCAAAGCTTGAGAAGCACTTCCTCTGAAATAAGGTAATCTGAGCACTTTTATCTCACACACACACACACACACACACTTTGTCTATAAACTAGAATCTTGAACATGCCAACAAAGCAAATGAGACACTGCTGTATTTATAGAGGTAGGAGTGGAGATGGCAATGTCTTAATCTCCCCAAGTTATTCTCTATCCACATTACATTTATCTTAACTTCAGCCACACTTTTCTAGAACAATTTGTCACTTTCCAAATTTATTAGAGATGTTTCTTTATCTTTTAAAGTTTTTATTTTAATACATTTTGATTACAATCTGATCTTGTCACTTTCCCTCCTTTCCTTTACCCCCTCTAGCCTCCCAATTCATCTTTTTAAGTTTTTAAAAAGTCTCAGTTTGTAATTTTACTTAAAAATAAATTATTTTTCTACTTTTTTTGTTACTCTTTTTTCTAATTTCTTGAGCTGATTTTCTACAGTGCTTTACAGAAAACCTAGACCCTTGCATACATCAAGCAAGTGCTGAGCACTGAGCTATGTGCCTAGCCTTCTTAATTTCTCAACTTCAACGTTCTTACAAAAGCATTCCAGGCTATGAAATTTCCTCCTTGGGGTGCTTTTGGCCACATCTTTTTAAATGGAAAGGAATTTTGGCACCTGCTACATACAAGTAAACTTTAAAGGCATTATGTTAAGTGAAATAAGTCAGCACAAAAGGACAAACAGTATATAATTCCACTGATATTGGTTCTTGAAAGTAGGCAACAATCACAGCCAGAGAGAAGGATGGTTTCCACACACTACAATTTTGAAAGGCAAAAACTTTTGAAGACCACTAGAGTATGAATGCACTTGAAACCACTGCACTGCATCTTCTGAGGTGAAGGAGAGCTGATCTCATGCTGATTTCACCACGTGCCTCTCTGGTGGCCACTTTAGGCTTCATTCTACATTTTACAATTTATAATCCCAATAAAATATCGTGTCCTAGGGTAGACATGTCACTCAGCTTCTTCAGAGGGCAAACATGAGCCTACAGATCATCACTTTAGCTTGCTGCTTCTCAGGCCTTAGAAGGCATCCTTCTACTTCCCTTACCATTAAGCTTCCTGAGGCATGAACACAGAAGCATGATTCTACTTATGAACACTTGCCTTTGTAAACTTTCACATGGGAATTTCTTTGCTAAGAACATTTCATCTTATGATAATAGAAAGGAGAATCTAAGTCTCTATTGAGTGAGTTCCCTCAAATGGAGATTTTGTGGTGGACAACAATGATTCTTATCAGTGAAAATGCTAAGATGCTTTTATAAAAGGTAATTTTAAGCTATGTGAATATGCCCTAGAAAGATCAGAGTAAATTTATATCAACCATTAATAACTGATTACTTTGAGAAATATGAAGAAAACCTTGTGTCTATACTTTGTAGATATTTTCAATTTGCTTTTGCTATTATAACCCATTGTTTGTTTGGGTTTTTTATATTTGTTTCGGCAATCCACTGTAACTACACTTGAAAACATACCCTTTTCTTTTAAAAACACAACAGTAAATAAATAGATGCAATGCTCCTCTTCCAGGTACTCACATTCTCAGGTATGCTGGGAAGCTCTCTGCTATCAGGCACAGTGAAGTAAGAATGCTGGAAAATAAAAGACACGAGCATAGTTTTCCAAGATGAGTTAACTAGAAATTTAGGTAAATGTTCTAAAGCATCTTCCTTACTCAGATGAGGAAGCTACATGGCTGTTATAAGAAATATCTATATTGGAGCTGCTTAGGCTAATGTTGGACCAAGCTAGGAGCATTAACTCATTAGCACGAGAATGAATGTCTTGTGAACATGAATTGAAAAAAAATAAAAATCAAAGAAGCTTAAGTCTAAATTTCCATGTGATATTTTGTGGGTTTCTGAACACAAAACAGTGGCCAGTTCTGTAGTTTGCTGCTCAATAAGACGGAAGACTCTTAGCAACCAAATGACACTAGAACCACTCATTAAGTGACAGAATATCCCAACCAATCCTGCTACTCCATTTCAGCATCTGAGGTTACATCAGTCTATACTGTAATCAAAATCTGCTCAGGACAGTTCCAGCCAAAGGCCACCCATGCCACATGAAAGGGCTACAGATGGTTGCCAGTGGAGAATAAGCTCCTGACTTGCAGTGTGATTGTCATGAAGCCTGGGAGAGGTTGAAGACTTGACTTCAAAGACTTTCAATGAGGCATCTCCATGTTTGTTACAAGCCCCTATCTCCAAGTTAAATGAAAACTGGCTGAACTAATGCCACCTCCTCGGCTGCTTTTAAAGGCTCAGAAGATAATGGTAAGTGGCACTGGAAGGAGCCTTGTGCTGGCCAATTAAAAATGGATTGTGAAAGGCTGGGAAAGGTCATGGGCAGCAAGGTATAGCTCACCCATGGCCTAAGCTCAAATCTGGACCTTCCCCCCAACCCCTTACATTCCTGGGTAATGGAAGAATAAGTAGGTTTCTAGAAAAATGAGTTATATAGGTGTTCTAAAATAAAAGGTCCTGGAGACAAGCTATATCAATGATGGTAACAATGAGCTGCTAGTCTGACCCTTAAAAGATATTGAACACCTGCTTATGGAAAACTTTATATTAAATACTCTATAAGCATCACTTCTAGTTGCCACAATAAAACTTGAAAATAGATATTGTTTCCATATTACAAATGGGCAAATTAATGTCCAGAGAGGTAAATAGTCTAAGATCACTCAGTGACCATGTGGAGGATCTAGGTTGATACCAGAGACATGTCACGAATCACACCCAGGCTGTATCCACTGTATCCACAGACTCTTTATGTCTCTACATTTATACACAAGAACTTGAGGAAGCACTTCTACATGAGGCATTTAGCTTAGCAAAAAAATGGTACTTTACTTACTATTTTATTTATTTTGACGCAGGGTTTCACTATGTAGCTTCAGCTATTCTAGAAATTGCTACATAGACCAGACTGGGTTTTTGGGCTTGCACTGATTCTTCCTTATTTCTGCTTCCAGAATGTTGGGATGACAGGCATACACTATCACACCCAGATTAACAACTGGATTTTTATTTTACAATTATTATCATTCAAACTGATAGCTTGCATTTCTATTTTTCTCAGTCACCTATATCAGATACACAGGAACATTCTATTGTAGAAAGTGATTAAAGATACAAAGCCCAGGATGTAAATTTATAAGGCATTTCACAAATATTTTAGGATTTCAATTCCAAATGAAATACCAGATCTTCAAAACAGAAATGCATTTTGGGAAGAAGAATGTCTAGTGGAGAGGTGGACATCAGTCTTTAAGACGCAGTAGATTGTAAAGAGTGAGCCAGCATAACTCCAAACCAACCAGTCCCTAGGCTGTCCTTTGAGATTCTGTCTTGCTCCATTGCCCATGAAATGCTAGGGACCAGGGAAGGTCAGAAACATTCCTAGAATCCACTGGAATGAAACAGCTGCACACCCAATAGTTCCTTCTGTCCCGAGTTGGCTTGTCCTTGAGACCTGACAGCATGCTGCCAGTGCAGACATTTGGGGAAGGAGTGGCCCTTCCTCCCAGGCAGCTGGTGACCTAGCCTGGCTGCTCCACAGCTACCTGTCGGATGCTATTATAAGCTGAAGCAGTGAGATCAAGCTGTTTTGGAAAAAAGACTGAGACAAAGGCAGGGTTGCTCTGCTTCAGTGGTGACTGGGTCTAAAGCTCACTTGTTCATCTTTTCAGGCAATCCCTACTTCCCTAAGAGCAAATCCTCCATAAGTAAATTCCATCTCTCCATAGTAAACGATAGTTCATCATTTGTAAATTCCATGACTTTACATGCATGCCCTTTCCTCTCTAAACCTTTCCTTTATGACATGGGAATATTAACGCCTACATTGGGAATGATTTTGAACATCAGAGGTGTATATTAGTATAATTAAAAAATTAGTATTAATTTTTAAGAACTTAAAATAGATTTGTTTTTGTTTTTATTACTGGCAATTCTGTGGCTTTTGATATCATTCTACTAAAACCCATTAGTTTTCCTTATGAAGTCAGCCACCTTCCTGATCCCTGAAACTAGCACTATAACTGCTTCTTGAGAAGCTGGGGGAGAAAACTCTCTAACCTGCCAGGGCTCTGGAATAGGAAGACACATCTGTATGACAATGGGTGCCTGGCCAAATGGAGTCAACCACAGAATTCTGATAAAGGCAATGACGGCTTCCAACTAGAGATAAAGAATTTAGTAATTGAATTATGGAAAAGATCCTACACACCTCTTCTGATGTCCTATCTGACAGATAAGGAAACTGAGCTCTAATAGCTAAAGGTCTTGATTTATGTCACTTCAATCACTAGCAAAATAGACAACTGGAACAAAAATTTCCATCAGGTAGCACACTAAACAATGTGTAGGATGTACCTTAAAGCACTCAAAGAAATAATGAATGCCGTAGGCCAGGAAATATACTGAGTACTCTCGCTCTGTCAGGGAAGTGGGGCCAAAAAGAAAGGTTAATTCAGCCTGAGAATTCGGGGAGGAGTTCTCAGGAAACAGGATGAGGATAGTTCTGAAGGATGCATGAGTTAACAGGCAAACAGAAGAGAGGCAATGTTGAAGACTGAAGGTCCAGAATTGACTTTAACTGTGACAAAGGGTGATACAGGTGGCCAAAGACGGGTCCATCCATCCTACTCCTTGAATCTTTGACAAAGAATATGACTGGTCATTTGGGAAGCATCAGATCAGTGAATCTCAGAGAGGGGGAGAATCCCATACCCCAGCCTTCCTTGAAACCAGGGCTCAAGTTAAGTAAGAGTGTGGCTCTGGTCTTCTCTGAAGGTCCATACAGACATGCTTGTTTGAGGTGGCCACCACCTTGCCCCACTTACCACGCTGAGGTGAACAGACACTCCGGGGTCAGGGATGGGAAGTCTGTGCAGAGTTTCAAGAAGTTCATTCCATTGACTTTCCTGAAACAAAGAAGAGGTCCAAGTAATAAAAGCTGGGCCTGTGGTGAGGTCTAGACCCACAGAGAGACAGGTGGGAGATGCTGGCCTCAAGACAAAAATAGGTTTGATATTCAAGTAGGGTTGGATAAGACACTGCTCAAACATAAGAGCCAAACTGAACCTCCCACATTAAGTTTGACATTTTCTATTTAGTCAGACACCTACCATGACCACCTTTTATGGATCATATACCATAAGCTCTCAGCCAATCTATCCCTTCAACTCCATAGCAACAACTTCTAAATGCAAACAATCTGAGCTTCCAGGGCGGGGGTGGTTGGGAGAAATAACAATGACACCATGGATCTAGTTTTCATCATCATTACCCTCGATTAATTTTATTGAGTGTTCACTGGGTACATGTAGCAGCTTCCAATTATGGAAAGTTAGAACTGAAGCAAGTTCACCAGCATGTGATACAGGACAGCAGCCGTGAATTTTAATTAGGGAAACTGAGCAGCTGAACAACATACAAAGCAGCACAAATTATTCAACTCAAAACAGATTCACCTTTAAGATGCTCAAAACAACAGTGCTTACAAAATGATCCAAAAGTCACTTCTTTCTGTGGGAATTCTGTGTGCTAATAAAAGGTTAAGTTTACATGGGCAGCCATGTCTTAACTACTGGATCCTTCTAGCCACCCACTTAGGAAGTGTGAAGAGTGAAGGTCTGAACCGTGAACCTCTAGTCTCCCATTGGATAGCAGGCTGCACAGCCCAAGGAGGAGGAAGGATTGCTGCATCCAAGTCCACAGCCCCGTCTGCCTCTGGCAGGGTGCCTGAGATGAAATGGACGCACCAAGCTTATAAGCTTGCTTTAGTCTGTGCTCTGACAATCAAGTTTCTTAGATGATACAGGTGCTTGAACATGTGTGCACAGGGTGAATTTTGCTCTGAAGCAGTCTCACACCTACAGAACAATTTTAGAAACAGACAAAGGCCCTTTCATTTCTTCTACTTTTGGAGTATGAGTTGTTGGCATTATACCCTATCATCTGTACACACGCACACACATGCACATTCATTCTCTAAGCAACCATATTTAATCACCACAACCAGGAAGTATATATGCCTCAGCACAGTATGCTATGTCCAGTTGTCCCAGCTGTGCTCTGCACATCCTCATGGCAAGCAAACCAGTTTAGAGGCATGAGTGGTCTTAAGTTCTGCTAGAAAAACTTTCCTAGATCTATAGGACCTTGACTATTTTGCAGAATGAGTCTCAGCTGTCAGAGTTTCCTCGTGAATCTCAATTTGTCCTTTATTGATGATGTTTTCTTACCACTTGACTATATCATCTCATATCTCTACTGGGCACCCCCTACACAGGCATTTAAAAAGCATTTTGTGGCAAGCATTTTATGTAAGTATTCTATCCCTCAGGTTTTGAATCTAGTTGTTTATACATCTTGCTACAAGTGCATAGCTTTCATTTGCCTTCAGTATTTGATTTGATGCTCCAGACTAAGATCACTGGGAACTTCTTGGCCCTTTACCTTGCCTTCGTGTCTAAAGGACATACTCCTATCATGTTCTGAATATTTTCTTAATTTGGGACACAAAAAATATTTCAGTATCATCTTACACTTTCTCTACCTCAGTCCTGGAAGTAGCCCTTTCTCATGTAGCCAGGACTCCTTTTCTTGGGGAGCATTCAATAGCCAGGTCTAGGAGCCATGTGTTTATTTATATGCTTGCTGCTCCTTGGGATTGCTGACACCAGACCTCCAATGGTCAGAGTCATTAGGTAAGGACACAGCCCACCACAGGCCTTCACATCTCAACTTACTTTTGTCTTCACACACTTAAAAGCCTTGGATTCACAATGATGTCTCCTGTTCCTTCTCTCTGCATACTGAGACTATACTGTTCAAAAGTAAAAGCCTTACCCCTATCTTGGGGCTAGGGCTCTACTGTACAATACGTGCCTTCCATGCTTAGGCACCAAGCACTGAGCCACCATTGCTGGTACTCTTCCTTTTTGGATCTCTGCAGATCTCCACTGAGTAGCACATCTCATAACTCCAACACCTCAAGCAGGCCACTGCCCAGCTCAGGTTCCATGTCATCTTTTCCATGCAGATTCCATTTCTGCCATATTCAGGATCTGATAACACTGTGGCCAGGACCTGCAGTGAAATCCTCATGACCCACCTTAGGCTACAACACCTGGTGACTCTCATGGTCACACATACACTTCCCCAAATAGAAGCTTACCTCATTCAACAATTGCAAAACTTCTGGATGGGAGAAGGTAGTTTTTAAGGAAAAAATATGCTGGGTTTGTTTGGGTCTTGGTTTCCATGGATATATATATTGCATGCATGTGTTCTTGTCTATGCATGTGTATGTAGAAGTCACTGGCCAATGTTAGATGTCTTCCTAGATTGCTGCCTACTTTAGTTTGTAAGACAAGGTCTCTCAGTGAATCCAGAGCTCATTTATTCAGCTAGGATTTATGTCTAATGAGTTCCAGAGATTGCCTGCCCTTCCCCTGAGTGCTAGGATTAGATGCAAAAGCTGCTGGGCCTGTCTCTTATGTGGGTTCTGGAGATCTAAGCTAATGTCCTCATGCTTGTTGACCAGGTACATGATCAACTGAACCCTTCCTTTCACCCTGTTCTAATCTGTTAATCAATACTTTTGAACAAGCTAGTTGTAGACAGTCTCTGCTTTGTGTTATCATAATTCCTTTCGCCAGAACAAACTTTGTAGGCATCATGGGTCAGGAAAATCCATTAAGCCATGTGACTGTTCTCAGCTTCCCACACAGCTTAAGGCAGGGGCCTCAACCAGGCCCAGAGGACAAGAGTACTGATCCCATAGGGTTATGCTCAGTTTATAGTGCCTCTCCTTTCCTAAGCCTTCCTTCCTTCCTTTTAATTGTTTTGAGACAAGGTCTCATGGCTTCAAACTCACTTAATGGGCAAGTGAGCTGCTAGCTGCCTGAATCTCCATTGTAGGTAGGGATGGTTTTGAATTCCTGATCCTCCTAGCTGCCTCTCGGATGCTAGGATTATAGGTATGCACGTTTTTTAGATACACTTTTAAAAGAATAGTAGGTTGTACTGTTGGTTTAAACACTGAATGGAATATAAATGTGGGGTATGAAAGCATGAATCAGTCTCCACTTTAAAGATGTGTTACATGCTTTTATTTATTAAAGACACCTTTCAAATTGAGTGGAAACCAAATTGAGTGTCTTACCAAAGCTAAATGTGCATCAGAAATCAATGAATAGATCCAAGGCAGCCTGCTATTTCATTCACCAAAGACACTAGTTCTTCTATGATAGAATTCTTGACCTGATCCTCCCTTTCACACTGAGTGTGGTAAGCAAGAGAGAAGTCATTTCTATGAACCATTCCTGCCATTTGCTGCGACCTTTGGAATACATTTGCCATCGAGCACAACTCACTCAAAGAAAAGATTTATCCAGCATACACTCACTTTCTAACATACCCCTTCCAAAAGTATGTTTCAGGGAACCCTGCAAGTCAGGATTCTGTTTGTTGTGGACTAAAAAGCATTTGGAGTAAAATGAAAAAGAAAGGACTGAGTAACAAAAGTGTCCACTGTGGGCCTTCTGAGAGCCTATGCTACATGAATCATATGGACAAAGAGGAAAGAAAGAAAACCCACAGATTTTGGACCGTTTAAGACCAAAAATACAGAATAATAATTTTTAAAAGAATATTTTCAGAACTAGGATTCTATAGAAAAATCAAAAGATATTTAATAATTATGCTATGTCACTTTAACTTAAATGTTGCCCTTTACAAAAAGAACTCAAGAACTTAGATACACAGGCAAATATTCATTCACTAATAACAGTGAGATTTTTAACTTAATTAAATAAATGGTGTCTTAGTCGGGGCTTCTATTCCTGCACAAACATCATGACCAAGAAGCAAGTTGGGGAGGAAAGGGTTTATTCAGCTTACTCTTCCACATCGCCATTCATCATGAAAGGAAGTCAGGACTGGAACTCAAGCAGGTCAGGAAGAGGAGCTGATGCAGAGACCATGGAGGAATGCTGCTTACTGGCTTGCTTGCTTCTCCTGGCTTGCTCAGCTGGCTTTCTTATAGAGCCCAAAACTATCAGCCCACAGATGGTACCACCCACAAGGGACCCTCCCCCTTTGATCACTAATTGAGAAAATGCCTTACCACTGGATCTCATGAAGGCATTTTCTCAATTGAAACTCCTTTCTCTGTGATAACTCCAGCTTGTGTCAAGTTGACACACAAAACTAGCCAGTACAAATGGCAAGTTTAACAAATGTTATCAGTGACAGTGTGGGACTCAGCTGTGTTGCAAATCTTTTAGAAAGTAGTTTAGCAAATGTAGGGGTGATTCTGATGTTAAGGTCCTCTTCCCCAATTGGTTCTTGATCTGTCAGTAAAGAAGCCATGGGCTAATTGCTGGGAGGAAGGAATGGGGGGGACTTCTGGGTCCCTGGAGAAAAAGAGACAGATGCAAGGGAGGAGGAGAAGAAGCCAAGCAGCTATGTGAGGTCTTGGGACGAGCTGGGACTTGTGGTTGCTCTAATAGGCGGGTGGTCAGGGTTGTTTAGTAGGGACTAGATGTATCTCAGCAACTAAAGTTTAGGGCAGGTGGGAGATGCAGAAATAAGAATATTGTGGCAAAGGAGGACCTTGTTGGCCATCAGTGGGAGGAGAGGCCCTTGGACCTGAGGGTGTTTGATGCCCCAGTGTAGGGGAATGCAGGGGAGGAAAGATGGGGGTGGGGGTGGGGTGGAGAGCACCCTCATAGAGGCAGGGGGAGGGGGGATGGGATAGGGGGTTTCCAAAGGGAAAAACATTTGAAATGTAAACAAAGTAAATATCAAAAACAAACCAACCAACCAAACAAAAGAATATTGTTAAGGGCACTCTTTTCCAGGCAGGAGATAGTAGTGCTCAGCAATTGTGTCTAAAGGCAAGTTGAAATTAAATAACTGTGTGTGTACGTCTTTTATCCCTGGATTCAAGGGAATCTGGGTGGCAGCTAGCAACATGGCCCATTCATGGAGCTTAGGCAGGGTAAAAGCAAAGCTACATGGAGCAAGCAAACGTTTTATAAATACTTAGCTTACAACTGCCTATCTGGGATTCTCTTATTAGAGGAATAATAAAAACTGAAGAAAATGTTTTATATACAAAGATTTGAGGGATTGGGTCTTCCTTTTCCATATGCTCCCCTCTGTGTGTTTGTCTGTGTATGAGGGGTGTGTATGTGTGTGTGTGTGTTTGCACGTGCGAGAATACATCACACTCACAGGGTCAGGGTGTCCTGCTCTAACATTATTTTTTTCCCTCTTGAAACAGGGTCTGCCATTGAAGCTGGACCTAGGCTGGTAGTCACCATGTCTACCATGCTTGATCCTGCCTCTACCTCCCACACTGCTGGGGTCACAGGTACACACATTGCTGCATCTGACCTTCATAGTTCTGCTAGGGTTTTAAACTAAGGTTCCCAGGCTTGCACAACAAGCACTCTTCCACCAAGTCAGCTCCCCAGTCCTTTGTTTTTCTTATAATGAAAACAAAAATCCCAAATAATTAGAAGGCCCCAGAGAAGAAACTGTTTTGGTAAGCAAAGGTATAGGATATAATGTTACTGATAAAAAAAAAAAAAAAATACTTAAACAGTATTTTCAATAGTGTGAGAGAAATGATTCTGTGACAATACTTCCCAAATCTGTCAGCTTAACTAGAAATACAGACAATCTGTTACTCATGGTGAGCTTAGGTTAGCATACCATTTCTTCCAAAATTGATTAAGGTATAGCAGAACTGTGGAAGGAATTTCAGACCCTTACAAAAATTAGTATAATAATACCACAAAGCTTTATCAAAATGGGGATTGAGGCAGCTGGTAAGTCACCTGCCAATTAAGTGGTTTGTTATATGGCATGAGCCATTCAACCTCTGCCTTTGAGACATATACATTATGAACGTCCAGGATGTTAGGAAAATGTGACATTAACACTGTGAACAGGAGCAACCTAGCTATTATTTCCTAATCTCAGAAGAAGAAGAAGAAAAGCTAGAAACAACTAAATATTTTAGCTATGTTTATTTTACAGATGACGTAAGGCATATTAGGTAAGAGCTGATTTTCTTTTCTCTTCCCAACCTTTCTATGATAGGCATATATTACTTTTTCATAACTGTTTTAGTGAAACATAAAGCACATGTTACTTTCATAATCATAAAAATTAAAGTTTATTAAAAATGATTTATTTTTGTAAAAAGGCAAATAAATACCTGTCGTTTTGTCGTGTAATCTGCCAAGATGTTAAGGAGCTTATAAAATACCTCGAACCAGGGGAGGTAGCTGCGGAAGACAAAGAAACACAAGAAGTATTAGTATGCAGGTCAAAAACTCAAATGAGGACTTAACTCAACCCAAAACATTTCAGGTGTTCTCTGTAATCTAAAGATTCTAGCCAAGGCTGATAAAATCCAAACTGGTTAAATGTTAATTATTTCTCGGCTTTTAAACAACATGTCTTTGTGAAGCAGTTAATTGTCCATTATGAATTACTCCTGTGCCTCAAAACTAGACCTGGTTCACATGGAAGAAATTCAAACTAGAGTGCAGTCAGGCACTATATTTTAGTAGCCAGGCCTTTCCCGCCATCCCCATAGTCTCTAGAAACACACTACTCTATTCTTCATGACAGAACACATGGCAATGCACAGTATGCCCAGTGTTGGCCTTTGCAAAATGTCCCCACATGCCCCGCACAACAAAAACCAATCATGTAGTATTTCAGACCTTCTGCCTCTATTGCACCTGTGCTATACTGGCTGCAGCATAAATAGATAACTCTGTTTTCCCTGCCAATCTAGCACATTCTGACTACTGCTCTCCTCAACTCACAAAATGGTCTACCTGAAGAACTTAGTCTTGAAATTGACACTCTGTATGGCTATCAGAATGACCTTTCAAAAATGCAAGTCTGGATGGGGCTGGCCAGAGAGGGCAAAGCTGCCCAGGCAGCCAATGAGACACAGCCTGAGGTTTCTTACCCTAGTCCTTCTTGGCTTCCTGGCACTCAACTCCTCTGATTACCAAAAATACAAAACGAAGAAGAATGGCCTGGGGGATAGGGGGTGGCAAGTGCATGTACGGGCCTGGACCCAGTGCATGTGACCCAGCAGCAAGGGACTAGGCATGGGTCTGCAAGGGCACCTAATGGGGCCCAGACCCAGAACATACAAAAGCCCAAGGATACATTCTAGAGAAGGCTTAGTACAACACTCAGTGCCTGAAAGCCACCTGGGGAGCCAAGTGAAGAACAAAGCCAAGAAAGGGAAAGGAAAGGACTGAGACCAGCGTAGGATGTCACAGAACCTCTGGTCTCAAGCCCTCTCCTCCCACAGGCCCAAGAGATAATCCACTAGTGCCTTCTGTACTCCTGTTAGCTTTGTCAATCGTGCCCAGGCTCTGCCCTCTCACTCCCCACATCAAGTGTCCAAAGCAGGGAAGAACAACGGATTCTGTGTGGGCCAAGTAGAACCATGTCACCAGACAAAAACTGAGAAGGTTGAATGGATTCAGAAACCCCGGTATTCTCATAACTGAGACTGGTAGGTAGGTGTTTCAACTGCTCCCAACCTGGTTCCTGTCCTAGAGCATGTGACCATAACAACGTACATGAAGATTGTGACCACTAGTCATGTAGCACAAAGTTTTCCATGCCAATAAGGTATGTAGTAGATAGGCCGTCCCGAGGGTTTAGCCAATAAGCTTCCCTTCCTGAACATTCCTTCCTACAAAAGATATTCAATCTCTGGTCCTCCCTGAGTAAGTTATATGCATCCATTTTCACCATCAATAAACAATTTGGACAAGCAAGGACTGTTTCTCTGATCAAAAACCTCTGCGAGGGGAAGCCTTCATCATATAGAGCTTTGCTGCTTAAGTCTCCTGCAAAAGGCCCCCTACTCTCCTGTATACTCACTTCTGAGCTAAGTCAGAGATTCCCCCTCACCCCTGGCCCCAGGCTTTTTACAGGCATGCATAGCTTCTGTTCCCAACTCCACAAAGTTTCCAGGAGTTTGGGAATTCCTGCCTCCTAGGCGTCAGCCTGCCTTGTTTCTTCCCCAGGCAGGGGCCCTCACATTAGGCTACGTTCATAAACTAATGCCTCCTGTTTCATCTGCCCAAGCAGAGTTCACACAACCCAGAGGCAAGACAGAACGTGGAACCACAATTCTGGAAAGCTTGAGTCTCCCCCACTGGAGTGATATGATTCCCAGCACCCTCTTTTGTTCTTTCCCATTCTGATACCTGTTACTAAGAAATGCATAAAATGAACTGGCTACCTCCCCACCCCCAAAATAAACCCAATTCTGCACAGCACATTTAATTATTGCAGTGGCATCCCATTGCTATAGGACCCAGCAGTCTATGCTTCTCAGGAAGGTTTCTTTGGTTTTCTCTTCTCAGGCTCTTGATCAAATCCTCGAGAGACATGCAGCTTTACGATGAATATACCAGGCATCTCTGAGCCCATCCAAGACAGCACACTTTGGCACTTTTCTCCCTCTGGCCTTCATGAACTAGTCGAGTTGATTTTTGCTCATTCTTCTAATAGCCTCCTGCCCTCTTGAACCTACTTCTGTGCCCCAATTCCTTCCATGATGGTCATGTACACACTGCTATTACAATGCTCCTTCCCACAGCATAACACTCAACAGCAGCATGGTTGAGTTCTCAACAGATTATACAGACAGAGAGAAGGGAGCACACCTTTCTTCACTGTTTCCTCAGCACCAAACCAAGATGGAGTGTGGCCACTCTGAGTTTAGAGTTTTTTGGAAAACACACACAGACACACACATGTACGCACACACGCACGCATGCATGCACATGCAGGTGCACACTTAGATGAAAACTAGCAGACAGCAAGGGTCCTTTAGTGCTATGGAAAAGTTAGTGAGAAGTATTCCCCACTCCCAAGAAGCATGCCCTTCCCCCTAACCTCCCCCACTTTAAATGGCTCTGTTCTCTTTTAGAATCCATCCCAAAACTTCTGAGAGCAGGCATGAAAGAAGCCCGCTGCTCTGGCTTGCTCACTTCTGCAAATGGAGTCCGTTACTGATAGATAGGCCTGAACCCAAAGCAGGGCTCAGATGTGACATCCTGCCCGGGAGAGGGGATCAGCACCCTGTACAGATTACTGTTGGATCACTGAGGGTAATAAATGAAGTGAGAGGTAATAGAGAGGACAGATAAAGTGCACAAGCTCCTATCTGTGACGTCTGTCTGAAACCAGAACATGCTACTGTAAAATTTAAGTAGCTTATCAAAATATACTGATAAGCAACTTAACTTTTCACTTCTATGACAGTATTATCACTTATGTTAATATGTTTCCATCATCTCTGGCAGCCACATATGGACTCTTCCAGAGCAAATGGCTGCTGCTACTCTCCACAGCGCTAGCTCTGGTGGAGCAATGTAAACATTCAAAAGGGATTAGGCACTAGATAACATGCTCTCTTCCTCTTCTGCTAAATAAACCTCCATGAGCTAAAAGCCATTAGAGTAGAACAAGGACTCCCTCCCCCATGAAAACCACCAGATTAGAGAACTCTTAGTAAACAAACACAACGGTTCCAAGTATTTCTTTTCCTGAAAGTAATACCACTAGGTAAACCCAAAGTCAGGAAAGAAGACAGGGCAAGCAGGAGGAAGCAGGCCCCAAGCAGAGGCAAGCAAAGCTCAGCTTTTTTCATGAATGCACACAAGAAGCAGTACAGCAGGGCAGCCTGCTTCTCCGAGCTATTGGAACTTTAACAGTGCATAGTAAAGTAGTTTGGGACAACTAGTCAACTCATGGTTGGCGCCTAGCACGTACCCTGTAGCATCAGTAGCCTTACCTAGTGAGGATCACCTGGCCCACAGAGCCAGCCCACTTCACTTTACCAGTCAACAAACCAATTCCTTTGGCTAGATAGGCAGGATCATCTGCCATGGACTGTTTGGTAGCAGGAAGCTAGGCACTTCTCTCCTCTTGCCTGACAAGGCACAACTGCTTCCCACATGTTGTCCCCTGTGTGCTGACAGATGAATGTCTAGTGATGGCAGTGCTAGGGTTTTGAAATCAAACTGCAGCTGTCTTCTTCAAAGTGTTCTGGCTTCCCAGTTAGGAGGCCATGATTCACAGCTGAGCTCTGTCTGCTGGCACTTCCCGTCCTGCTTCATTAGTGCTGTACCCAGCCGTATTACCAGGAGGCTGCAGGTGAAGACATGGAGCCCCTTCTCCATCCTGTGTGTGTCTGTCAGCAGTGAGTAAACAGTGTTTCCCAGTCCATACAGGAAACAAGCACTCTATCAGAAAACTCCTCCTTGGTCACCTCCAGGGCCCCAAACTCTTAGGTCAGGGTATGCTTGCATGTCCCCACAGGAGAGCCTGTGTGGTGAGCTCAGTCCAAGCACTAGGGCTAAATGGCAAATAATAATAAGGGCTTAGTTCTGGCCCAGAAAAGAAATAAACATAAGAGAAGGTGTCTGGGTGGGAGAAGCCAGCTATCCTTCTCCAGCACTGTTACTTCAGGCCTTGGCAGTGATACAGAATCCTAATGGATCATTATCGTGTCCCCACCAGCAGGGAGGGAAAGGCTGCAGGGACATACCTGCCTCAGCTGTCAGCCTGGATCCAAGCTCCTCTTACAGGTCAGGTAGCTTGGCCCTCACATCCTGATCTGACTGTCAATGGGGAAGTGCTGTTTTGTGGGAATCCACAGAAAATCTTAAAGGAGTTGAGGTAGTGCCACAGAGACCTCTCTACGTGGCCTGATGAGCATTGTGGGCCCATGGAGGCAGTGCAGCCCTATGTTCCAGGAACTGTTCTAACAATAGCCCAATTCCCAATTGTCCTCAAATGGTCTGATGCTGTAGCAACCATGGTTTGTATGGACATAGGTAGCCAGAGAGTCAGCACAGGCTGGATGAAAACCTTCTACTTTTCAAGGTGTCAGCTTGATGAGCTGCTTACTACAGAGCTGAACTGAGGAACTGAGTCCAACTGAGGTCAGACTCTGTCCTCTGATCCCCTTCACTAAATGGATGTGGAAGATGGTTAGGCTAGCCACCTTACTGAGGAGCGTGGGGGGTGGGGGGAGAGAATTACATATCTGTATTACAGATTCAGCTAACTGCCTGAGGTAGAGAATGGAAGCTGCAGCAGGGTCCTGGAGCTCAAAGGAAAGAAGTGATGACTGCAACAGACATGGTGTGGAAAATCAAGGCGAGCAGAGAGATCGTCTGGGAGGCAGCCCTATGTGGGAACGATGAGAGGAGGGCATCAACGCAGGACACCCAAGAACTATGCAAATGAGATGAGAAAGATGTCTATGGTAGGAGGAGGTGGCAGTTTCATCTAAAGTGTTAGTCCAAGTACAGTGAGGGAATGCAGCCATTCGGGAAGGAAGATGTAGCAGGAGCCTGGTGACATCCTAGGGGAATGATCAAGGAGCTAAGCAAGCAATAGAAACCAAGGAACTTGACATTAGAAACATGAATTAGAAATATGGTTAGGGAAGAAGCAAGAATGAATCCTGGCTGGATACAGCTGTGAAATCATGACCCACAGAGATAGCTAAGATACAAAAATATAAATACAAATGTGCACAATCAGATTACAGGCGTGCACAGTCACATACACACTGTAGAGTAAATGACAGAAAAGGTCCGTGAGAAGAAATGTTTTCATTATAACGGGCATTCTCAAGGTCTAGATATTGGCTTCTAAATAGCATTCTCTATTAAGAATGGGGGCTCTCTATAGAAAAGTCTGCTTCCAAGGCAAGAGCTAAGAAGTGCTGTATGCCATATTAAGCAAAGCTTTGTTTACTGCATGGTATGGACATATCAACAGGACACAAAAGTTGGTTAAGAAATCCTACTGACAGGATCTGTGACAAGCTGAACATCAAAGCACACACTAACAAAGGGATTATACAGAGTCCAGGCAGATAAAAATGACAAACAGAACATTTGCTGAGTGAGAGACTACTTGCATAGTCTGAAAGTAAGTCTTCACAATCAAGTTGTAAATCACAGGGGAAACAGAAAGGAAAACCCCGAGGCTACAACCTTTCGTCAAATAGCAGAAAAGTACAAAATAGTGTATCACCAAAGAATACCATAGAAAACAGCACAACTTTATCACACCCTTGGCATGGAAGCAAAGCCTCATTTTGAAGAAGCATTAGATAAATCACACAGGAGGTCATTCTCCAATATAAGAGCCTCACTGTCCTGTGCATAAAGGTAGATAAAACATTAAGGACCTGGGCCAGACTAAAGCACAGATACTACTAATAAATGCAATGTTAATTCAGAACTTGATTTCTATAAGAGCCTCACTGTCCTGTGCATAAAGGTGGATAAAACATTAAGGACCTGGGCCAGACTAAAGCACAGATACTACTAATAAATGCAATGTTAATTCAGAACTTGATTTCTTTAAAATGTGAATAGTAAAATCTAAGAATTTCACTAACATTTTTCATTTTTATGATTGGTATGTAGCTATGTAGAAGAAAAATGTTTTGTTTTTTTTTTTTTTAAAAAAGTGCATACTAAAATGTTTGCCTTTATTATTATTCTGGCAATATGTCTCAAACGGGAGGAAAAATGCTGCCCTTTGTGTTGAGCTTCCAATTTTTTGTGTAAGTTTGGCTAGTATTTAAAACAGTACATACAAAAGAGTGTCTTCCTCCATCAGAAAGAATGTGAAGACATCATCTGAAGTGCACATCGTAATGGCATTAGTTGAAAAGCAGAAGAAAAGTTTAAAGCATGGCCAGAGTCGGCCACAGGACTCTGAGAAAGTGGTGGCAGCTGTGGAAGCTGTACTTCATCTCAAAGAGGCTGAGCTTCAGCTGGACTCTGAATGAGCTGGGACCTAGTGGGGTGGGAAAGCTGGATGCAATGGGCACAAAGATCAGCACAGACAGAAAAATATCTCTCACAAACAAGGGCTGGAGCAAGGGCAATGGTGAAAGCTAGAGGGCATGCAGGGCTGGACTCTGAAGGGCTGAACTAATGGGCTTCTTGGTTACTCAGCAACTAAGATGGGGAGGGATCCTAGGGATGAGTACTTAAAACCAGGAGAAAGTGGCTACTTCTCTCTCAGTAAACTCAGCTCTAGCAGAACCACTGTCTGACTTGCTTTCCTTAAAGGAAAATCTTAGCTAATATAATCCAGTCATCCTTAAAACTTGAAAAAGATCAATAAAATATCCTGGCTCTAGTTTAGAAGAAAATAATAAAAGGAATTTATTGTAAAATTTTAGCAAATAAATACTTGGGGCATATTATATGGGAAGATAAAGTGAAGTAACAACTCCCTGGCAGGGCACTGGACATCTGGCTATGGCAACTTAAGAACAGTTTTTCAAAGACTTGGGGACCTCATAGATAAAAAGAAGCAACAGGGCTGGAGAGATGGCTAGTGGATAAGAACATTGGCTGGCTGCTTTGAGAGTACCTGAGCACAGTTCTAAGCCTCCAAATCAGGTGGCTCACAACCACCTGTAACTCTAACTCCCAGGGATCTGACAGTGTGTACCCATAGGCATGTGGGTATACCTAAAAATAGGCACACACCTTAAAAATATTAAAAATATTTTACTAAGGATGCAACCAGCCACATTGCTCCAAGTCAGTCTCTTTCCTTCCTTCCTTCCTTCCTTCCTTTCCTTCCTTTCTTTTTTGAGAGAGTTTCTCTGTGTAGCCCTAGCTGTCCTAGAACTCACTCTAGGTGATGTTCAAGATGGTCTTGAACTCAGATATCTGCCTGCCTCTGCCTCCTGAGTGAAGGGATTAAAGGTGTATGCCACCACTGTCTGGCCATATCAAAGTTTCTTAAGTTTTTGTACTGACAGTTAATTTTTTGCCTGAGAAATTTCTATGTGGCCTAGGCATAACACTGTATAAAATAGGTGTACAAACTAAACATTTAACAATAAATCATAAAGAAATTCACCTTAACTATTCTTTAGTAAACTTGTAATTTTACCATTTACTAAATATAAAAGCAAATTCACATTCTAATCAGATGGATGTGATTGCTTACTTTCACATAAAAATTAAATCCTGACTAAATATTTGATACCACAGATAGAGTATCATTAATGTTTTTCAGAGTTTATCATTACTTTTGTTTGTTTGAGACAGGGTATCTCTTTGTTGTAATCAATATTTTCATTTTATAATCGTCAGCATGGAGAATGCTGCTTCACACAAATACTCAGTACAATATAGCAGCAGTTCAAACAATTTTGTAAAATCAAGTATTCTAATGCTATACAGTCTGATGATATGCTAGTTTGATATTTATTGATGGAAGGAAAGCATTAAAAGTATTTGCTTTCCTTATATGACTAAGGCACTGCTCTAAAGTTTATGTAGACAGTGAAAACCCTGCAGTTCACGACCTAACAGCTCTGACTCTGAAATGATGTGCTCCCACAGCATTGCTGGCTGTGTGTCATGACGGATGAGTAGTGCGATACAGACAAGCTGGCCAGAAACATCAAGATCCATTTCACATTTGGTCTTGAGTTACTGTTTGCTTTTTGGGTGTTCAAAAGTCTTTACTGTTGACAACCATATGCATACATGCATGTATGATTTCAACGTTCAGCCATAGTTTAAGAACCAGTTCCTAACTTACAGAGCTGACACGCAATGAGAGGATCCCAGTCTAGTGTTTAAACCCTACTCCTGGGCATCTATGCTTATTGCTCTTGCTGATCTTAGCTGTGGGAAGTTTTCTTTGGAGAACTAATTTCAGAGTCAGGGGTTCCTCATGCACACTACAGGAGACATTTATCCTATGTGTCTTAGTCAGGGTTTCTATTCCTGCACAAACATCATGACCAAGAAGCAAGTTGGGGAGGAAAAGGTTTGTTCAGCTTACTCCTCCACACTGATGTTCATCATGAAAGAAAGTCAGGACTGGAACTCAAGCAGGTCAGGAAGCAGGAGCTGATGCAGAGGCCATGGAGGAATGCTGCTTGCTGGCTTGCTTGCTCTCCTAGCTTGCTCAGCTGGCTTTCTTATAGAGCCCAAGACTACCAGCCCAGGGATGGCACCATCCACAATGGGCCCTCCCCCTTTGATCACTAATTGCCTTACAGCTGGATCTCATGGAGACATTTCCTCACCTGAAGCTTCTTTCTCTATGCTAACTCCAGCTTGTGTCAAGTTGACACACAAAAACAGCCAGTACACTATGTCAAGCAGAGTGAGTCAGAAAGCAGAACCATAAGAAGAAAATATTCACCAAGAAGATGTGGCTACCTCAAACAGAAGTTGCCTCTCTGTCCCCACTCTTGTCGTTCTTGTGGGACCTAGCATCTACTCCTGATCCTCTACTAGTGTCTGCCAGTGTTTCAGTCAGATAGACATCAGCTGTCCATGGGGTAAAACATAACCCACACTTAGGATGCAAGATTTCACAGAGACACTTTAGAGAGCTGGACACCTGGCTCAGTGCTGAAAAATGAAGACCTGGCAACACCAGCCCAGATAACAAACAACCAAGAGAAACGAGATAAAAACAAGCATGATGACACAACAGCTACATCAAAAGGAAATGATTTCAATATCAAAGGACAAGAGAAGCCTTTGGGAAACTAAAGTTCTCAAATACTTAGAGAAAAAAAAAAAAGACTTCTTTTCTGGTTATGTTATGCAAGTCAAACATGAAGTGTTATCAAGGTAGAGAAACCACAACCCCTTCCCTCAGAAACCCATCTGACTCATGAATTATTCTGTCTAAGAATTAATGCATTGTTGAAATTAAAAACTAGATTTTGTTGAAGTAAATTTATTTTCAAACTCTTAGATTCACGCTTCCTAGATAAAATTCTAAATTTCTCCCTATTTTTACTATGCATTTGTGGCATCTGCTTAATTGGATACCTTTTAATCCGGGAACCTGAAGATGTATGTATCAGGCTTCCCCTCTATGAAGACTCCCCAGAGTTGACCCTACATGCTTGTCTTTTTCACTCCTCTCTTTATGTGTGACTGTTCAACTCTTTGTGTGTGCTTGGCCATGCCACACATTCTATGACCCACAGCTTCCTGTGACAGACAGCAATCATTGCTATAGTCATTACAAAGGCCAGGACCATTGGCACTATAGGATACCAATCAGTCTGCTCTTGTTAGGAGATGGGGACTCCAACTTAGCAGGCCACATTTTGGTTAGGAAAATAACCCAGGATTAAAACCCAAACATGCTAACACCTTGCTGGAATTTGACTTAGAACATTGGTGATGAAAATGCTTAGAGTGGGCCAAAGAATAGCTACAAGAGACTTCTTACCCCTTCCCCAAGTCATCCCACCAGTTATTCTAGTCTTATCGTCTCATCGTCTTATTGGAAACCTACTTTCCCAAGTGCTGAGGCGTCTTTAAGGCATTCTGTAGTAGGCAGTGCATCTGTATTTTCTATTGCTCTTTTCTTCAAATGGACTGAAGAGAAAAGCTCTGACATGACTCCTCTCATCCACTTCTCCACCTTCCATCCTTTCCCTTCTTCCTGACTGGTGGTGGGTGGGGAAGGAAACACCTAGGTCCCATCTAGAACCTTCCATAACACACATCTCTTTCCCCATCATATCCAGTCCCAAAATATTCTCACCTTTAGGCACAACAGAAATGGATCATGGGTGCTGGCCTAAGTTTTCTAACTCAGGCTTTAACTTCTGAGCTGTGCACACTCCTCTCCAGGAGATACACACACAGCTCTTTCCTGAACTAATACTTTAGCTTCAGTAAAAATCTCTGTGGAGTTCAAAATGGCTGTTTCCAGCCCGGCATCACATGTGACATGTTTTCTAGTTTGTGCCTGGTGTCCGTGTGAACACCTCACACCAGCAAAGGATGCAGAAGCACTGGGTCAGAACAGTGATTGAGGGTCACAAGGGGACCGAGCAAAGATCTCAAAATCCTTCCCAGAGAAGTGTCTCTACTAACTCCACAGCAGGAAGCTCATCAGCTGTGGCCCAAACATGCTCCTCCTTCCCCATCTGTGGAATGGGGATAAGACACCTACCCTTGAATGGCTGTTTGGAAGCTACGATATGGCTGAGTATACTGTTGAAACACATCTCCAGCTGTGCCTGGAGCAGCACTAACTTCCTTCACCCTGATATTGCTGCACTCTTACTGATAATGAGACCAAAAGTCAAAGTAAGAGAAAAACACACCCCCTTTGGGAGATCAAAGCCAGTTCTGCCCAACCTGATCCTTCTGCTTTGCTCACAGCTGCTAATCTTGAATTGTAAATTTATTATAGTATCCAGTTAAGCTCTGAATCTCTGATTTATGCCCATAATTAATATCCCATTGTGATAGCTATTATATGTACACAGGAAAATGTATTGTATGTGCCAAATGAGTGCAAACATTAATTTGTATTATGGAGTGAGTGTTCGCAACGCAACACACACACACACACACACACACCCCTCCTGTGAAGCCCCCATGCTTATATAGATCTGCTGAAATATAAACTTGGATTTGATGTTGGAAACAAGGCTCCTTTCTCTCTTGATGGGTGCTCAGTAACTGCTGCTTTTAGAGGGAGTTTCTGCTGTCTTCCTTCTTTCCTGAGGTAGTATGACTGACTGAGGAGACTGCTCTAGAAGAGAGCACAAGACACGCTGCTGTTACCACTGATGAAATGCTGCTATTGGGAGACCTTAGGAATAATATCACCTGCACTGACAGCAAGCTATTAAGTCTTGGTATTTTCCACTGAGTCCAGAGAGGGTGAGCACACAGGCCTTTCATCATGTTCCCAGGAGTTTATGGGGCAGCCCACTCCTGTACTCACACACCTGCAGGTTTCCCCATTCAGATCATCTGACTTTATGGCTGGAATTACAGCTATAATATAATATAATGGTCCAGTGAGGTTCTTAGCCAGGCCCACCTTACCGAACTTTTCATAGCCTAAGAGAGACATTTTCTATCTCTACAACTAAAACAAAAAACAGAGAAAAGACAAAGGCAAGAAACAGTTCCATAAGAAGTTCTGTTCTACTTTTAGTAGTAAACAGCAAAACTAATTATCCCATGGAGATGTTACTTGACATCATTTTAGAAGCAGTGAAAACTAATAGGGAAGGGGGACACTTATCAAGTGTTAGGTGCCTTGATAGAATACTTGTTGTAGCAGCTGCTTGAGGACTGTCCTATTTTACAGAAGATAAAAGTGAGTCTCAGAAGCAGAACGACCTTCCTATGATGGCGTGGCTACTAAAGCACGAAACTAGCCCAGTTTGCATTCTCAGCCCTATTTGTTCCACAAGAGTAGTGAGATGAGATGAGACATGGAATTCTTACTTACAGTTCTCACTGTAATACCCTGATACAATCAAAGCTTGCCTCCAAAACTCCTAAGCTCTAAAGTACCCTGAGCAACCCAACTTTGTCTACCTCCCAACAATTCAGTGTATTTTCTTACTTTGCCAACCTCAGGGATACCAGTCATGTGTCCGTTCTTTCTTGCTTTAGGAATTAGAGTGCACATTATATTGAAAATGGGGGTGGGGTGGGGGAGGGGAGGGCAGCACATGTGGGGGTCATTTCAAGTTTCCAGTGCCTCATGTTGTGACTTAGATGTACATTTTCAAGAACTTACTAGAAAGACCAAAGGTTATGTCACAGGTTCTTAGGCTGTGTAGTCTTCTTAAATTTAAAGCATGAAGCTCTGTGTGTATGCTGTGGTGACCATTAAGGAAGCACTAGATTAAACAAGGTACCCAGTTTCCATGAACAGCACTCATTTAGTTCATCTGCATCCCCAACTCTGCTTGAATGCTTTCTCATTCCATTGCAAATCTCTCTATAAAAGTGTCTGGCTGTCTCTTAAAGCCATTTATGCTCAATGCTTCAGTGCCTTTCCTTGGTGACTTTTTCCATATGCTTAACTTCTTTCAGGGAAACAGTTCTGTCTCAATTCACAGAACAGCACACCAATCAGCATAAGCAGGCAGGCAGGTAAAGGGAGAAAAAAGAGGCAAGCATGAGGTGAAAAAAAAAACCAGGGTATGAAGGTAGCTGGTCCAATAAAACTAATGTTTTAGAAGGCAAAAAAAATTGGAGCCAAAAGAAAATGAGCCTAGCACCTACCCCCAAGCAATCAGAGAGCTCTGAACTTGAATTTATAACTCAAACACTCTGGGCCATATGCAACTTGAGACTCACAACTGGTAGCACTACTGGGGATTTATGACTTATGACTTGTTCATATTTAATTTGTAACCAAACACTTCCCCTTCCTCTGAGCTACCTTAGAACTCTTGATTAACTCTTGTTTTCACAGGTCAGAGGTTAAATAAAGGAAGGGAAGCACTCTGGGGTGAGACTGCCCAGAGCACCACATCCAAGAGTAACCCTGTTCGAGGAACATTAAAATAAGTGATAAGGCCAGAGATTGCTCCAGACAGCTCATGTTCAAAGGCCTTTGGGTGTAAGGCAGACCCAAGCAAGAAGAGTTGACAACAAAGACAGCCAGGAAGCTAGTCTGCAATCAGTTAATTCTGTTGACTGCATGGCTCTCTCACTAAGACAGTTTTCATAGTGTTTCTGCAAGGAAAGCTGACCATTTTGAGGAAAGCAAAGGAAGAATCTGTGCAAGCCAGGTAAACCTCTCTCTTGTTTCCCTAGGCCACAGCAATCCATCCTATCCACTAGACTATGCTACTGAGAAGAAAACCTCTGCCTCTACCCAACTCTGTAGCAGTACTGCACTGGGCAGAGGAAAGCAGAATTCTCCACAGTAACCTTGGAGAACATAATTTGTCCAAGTATGACTACAAGATCCTAGCTCCAAGAACTTTTGCTGCTGTGCTGCTCAAGATACACCAAAGATAAAAATATCACAAGGACTTCTGTTAATTCAGGGATTTACCAATGCCAGTATTTGCATTATTGCTCTTATACTGGCAATATAAGCTTATTTGCTTATTGACTCAGTGATTTCAAGTAGATGCCAGAACATGGTTTAGGAAAGTAGAGCATAGAGAAGCTAGGTAACTTGCTGAAAGCACATGGCTTCAAAGATCAGGGTAACACCTTGGTCTGCATGAGTTGCTATTCCAGCAGGTACTCATTCTCCAAGTAAGTAGTATAGTCA
Source organism: Rhynchomys soricoides (assembly GCA_019843965.1). Lineage (NCBI taxonomy): Eukaryota > Metazoa > Chordata > Mammalia > Rodentia > Muridae > Rhynchomys > Rhynchomys soricoides. Next base: position 18,783,087 of record JADRCH010000067.1, on the reverse strand, counting down.
AGTGTCCTCTGGACAGTTTACATATAGTACACTCACTCCATTAGTGTTTCTAAGCTGTTGCCAAAATGGAACAATCACTGTCTGGCAGCAATCTTTCATTCCTTTCCTAACAAAATTCAGGTTCCTGGGCAGAAGTCCTCACTGACCACTAAGGCTAAATTTCTGCATGTGGAGCTACGATAAGGTTAGGAATGTCCCAAGAGGTAAAAAGTGCAATAATTGGGGAAATCTAAGCAGCTACAGGGAGGAAGGCATGCATCCTGTACCATAACCAACAACAACCACTTGGTGAAGATGAGCTTTCCTCTACTGCACCCCTCAGCAGAATAAATGAACCCAGACCTGAACAACCAGAGGAACTGGGAATCCAGGACATAATGATCAGAAGTACAATACCAGATTGCCATTATTCACTCTCTGCTGTAACTATGACAGAAACTCTACCACTCAGCCAATCCTGAGTTTTCAAATAATCTTTATGCTTAGGAATTGTTTATTAGAAGCCAGGGGAAGTCCTTTGCAATATTACAAAAGCCTAAAATTCACATTATAAACCCCTCTCAAAATATGGCTATAATTACAAACTTTGAAAAAGAAACATTAAAAATCCAACTTTGGAAAAGGATACCCAGTCAGTAAAATTCTTGGCAGAAACCAGTTCCTCTAATATAATTCCTTAAAGTTCTACAGTAGGAAAGAACAAGAAAGTTGCCTTCTAATGAGTAACTACTAAAATTTACATGAAGACCAGAAAATGAGTATGGTTTAACCTTATTTTTGTTGTTGTTGTTGTTTTGTTTTTTTTTAAAGCTTTTAGGGACTTTATTTTCCTTATTTTTTCTGCATTAAATCCTGTGACTTTAATTTTTGGTAGTATATTATATAAATAGCTATTTCTTATAATCGTAAAACATACAGACACTTAAACATGTGCTAAGAGAATATTTAAGTAAATTGTATTCAATCCAGGCAACAGAAAATTATGTTTTGGCTTGTTTTGTAGTCATGTGAGAAAATACCTATAAAATAAGATAGAAAAAGAAAAGATAGAAGGAGAAGGATAAGCAGCAGCAGCAGCAGCAGCAGCAGGAGGAGGAGGCGGCCACACTCACTTTACTATATACAGACATGCGCACTCTCAGAAAGACAAAATAAAACCCTATTAGTGTTTATTTCAAGGTTGTGAACTATAGAAAACCTTTTCTTTCTTCCATATTTTTTTCCCTAGATCTCCTATGGTATGTGTCTTGAGTACATGGTATTTTAAAAGTTAAAAAGAAAAGCCTTTTCTGTACCATGCTACTCACAACTGAAAGCATCCTAAGTGTACAATAATAATGGTTATAATGAGCTATGAGATTTCAATGTCTAGAAAAGGATTTAGCCCACAAAATAATTATAATATATTTAGATATAAAAGCAGGATCTGTATTATGTATAATTTTTTCCCATATTCTTCCAGTGTCCTAGAACAAATACGTATCACTTTTTGGATGGTAGTGAAGGTCACTGGTAGATGCCCTGGGTTCAATATTTAATACCAATAAGCAATTTTGTTTTTAATTTATTACTATATTAATTTAAAGAAAACCTCCTTGAAACAAACTCCTCCAGGCTTCCCACTACTGGTGTTCTTGTTGGAGTTGGGAAGGCAGGCTGTAAGGGAGCAAAGTGAAAGCCTGTTTTCCTGCTTCATTACATATCTTCAATTCTGTGATGACCCAGTTCCCAGACAAGCCCCCAGATGAAATGGCAACTGATGCACTAATAAGTGCTCATGCCCAAGCTTACTGCTCTTTCCCTGAACAACTCCTATCAGTTATCGCTCTAGGGCAGAAGTTATTATCTTAGTTTTTCAGTAACTTTCCTTAGGGTTAATAAACCCTGATACTCTTTTTCCTGAGGAAAGAAGGAAGGAAGGAAGAAAGGAAAGAAAGAAAGAAGAGAAGGGGTTCCGAATTTACTTTTCCCTATTATACTTGGAGGCCAAATCTGCAAGGCAAGCTAGATGAATGAGAAGTCACTTCCATCTAGAGGGAACAAGATATAACAAAGACCCAAAAAGCTACAAGTGGCTCACTTAGGGCATTTGCAGGATGGGAATAGGTGGGGTGAGTAAGGATGTTGCTCTGTATGATGGTCTGGGGAAGGGAGGATGGCAGTAGAAGGAGGAATCTTGGGTATAAAGGTTGGGGCAGTCCACTTATAAGGAAACTTCAGGCTGGACTCTAAATTGAGAGCAGGAGATCAGATAAAAGACAGAGTAGAAGATGTACACATCTGGAGCCAGAGAGACTAGAAGGCTTAAGACTGGCACAGCAGTGGAAGTCCTGGGTGTGTATGGTGGTGGTTGTTTCCCCAGAGCTGCCTCCCTTTGCAAAAAGGACAGATTTCCTGTTTACCTAACAAGGTGGAGGTCTGGAACAAGTTAAGCAAAGTACCACAAAAGTACCTGTTACAGTTCAAGGAATATATGAAGCACTGAAAAATAGGTAGCTTCTGCTTTGATTATTAGGTTAGAGATACCTAACTGCTCCCCCAGGAGAAAGAATGGTGCCCAGCCATACTTGCAATGGCTTTTAAATGCTTGTAAAATGCTCAGTGTTGCAAGTATATAGATATCTTTATGATTTAAAAGGAAGAGTGGGCTGAGCCAATGGAGGTTTCTAAATTAATATTTATTCACTTAACATAAGATAAAGATTTTATTTCAAAGACAGAATAAAAGCAAAGGAAAAAAGGCTTAAGATGTGAGCACACATACATTACCAGAATTAAGGAACGAAGACTCTCTGCAAGCTAACACTACAAATGCTTCCTTATGCTTTCCTAAATGAATAAATAATGTGGGAACAAACCTGGCATGGTGGAAAGAAGCCCTACGTGTCTGTCCTGGGCGCTGCAGCTCTGAGTGGAACAGGAGACATTCGGGAAGTGGCCGAGTGTCTTCCCACACAGTCCGACAGGCAGGTGGGGGTTGTGGGAAGCCTTTGCAGGCCCTGCTGGTGGGTGGGGGAGGAAGCCATTCCTAGGGAATGTGGCAGCCAGCTCCGTGGGTTCTCTAGCCCGGGGCATCGCAGTCACTGCAGAGTGCCACAGACAGGCTAGCCAGAGTGTAGCTGAGGTTCCTGCCGGGGACCAGGTCTTGGCAGCTTGGGGCGCCAGGCTAGCTGCTTAGGCTTGGGTGAATGGGTACCATCTGGGAGCACTGGGAAGCCATCAGTGAGAGATTAGATTCGGGTCCTTAATTGAGGTCTGGATCCCTCACTTCCCACGGCGGGTCCAGATGAAGAGAAAGTCCTTAATTCTAAGATGTTTATTTCATCTTGTGGAGAGTGGCATGAATGGAATTGTACCCCCACCCCCGCCTCTCTGGGAGAGGTGAGGCAGATATAGTAACTGGGAAGGGGCGTGGCTAAGCCTCTAGGTGTCTCATTAACATGGGGATGGCTTGGGGCTGTGTGGCCATGCCTCTACCTGGGGCATGGACACACCTCTACCTGAGGAGGGGTGGTCCGTGACCCGTGACTGGAGCCAAAAGCCTCCAAGGAGCGTTGGCATAACGTTTCCAGTCCCTTATAGATTCTGCTGGGTCTCCCAGAGCTTTTGCCTGTGCTCAACCAGGTGCCAGACTGCCTGTCACAGATCACTGCCCCACAAAATAACATATATAAACTAATGATAAACTAATTAGCTAAGACCTAACCCTGAGGATTTAATATGCTTTGGTGAAAAGAAAGACAGCAACAGTAAAACAAGACCTAAGAGCTAGCCTTAAACATACATATAGGTGTTAGCACTTCTGCCATTCACAAAGGTTCCAGCTTAGCTTTTTTATGGCTTTCAAGTAGTAGAGCTCCAGTTAACTGAAAGACCAGCTTTATCAGAAGGGCCACTCAAGAGAGAGGAGGAAAGGTATCTGGCTATCTCAGCTTCATCAGGAATGACCTCTCCCTCACCTGTATATGAGGTGGCTGTTCTCATGGGAGCTGACAGATGAAGAGTCAGAGGCTCCAGGTTAGGGATGACTTGCTCAAGGTCATTGTTACACTAGTAACAGGACAGAGAGGAATTGAAGCAAGGGCTCAAGTTCTGAAGCTCATCATCCTTCTGGTTGTTTATAAAACTACCTTTGACAGACATAAGATGAAGCACACTCATTCTGTCTCTATGTATCTTTAAATGCATTAGCTGCATATGGCTACATAAGAACCACCCTCAGTCAAAATATATACTTCCAGGACCCCAGAATTTTTTTTGTGCCCTACCCACATGATAGTCAAATCATCTGTTCTCCGCCTGTTTTCCCCACCATTGCTACCTTTAAAAACCTCACTTCTTTTTAACATAAAGGAAAATTCAGTCATCTTACAAAAGCACTCATGGGTGTAGCAGTCACAAGACAACAAGAACAGAAACAGAACTTTTAATCTGGCTTCTAGTATAATATTTAAGCCATAGTTTTTTATTTTACCTTTTTTAATTTTTTTGCTTTGTTAATATTTTGCTATTTACTGTTTTCAACGAGGGACAAGTTTTAAAGGTAGCATAGTCCCATGGGCATTGCCATGCCTCACATTCATGGTACACCTTCATTCCACATGAGATGATATTATAAGAATGCATTCAGTTCTCTTAACACATTAGAACAGCAGGTCATCTACAACCTCATCATCTATGTTAACATTAACTTATGTGTGAAATAAGCCATTTCTGTTCACGCTGGGCATAAGAGCTCTATATCATGCTTTCTTTTAACCCAGAAGTCTGGTCACACTATGATTCTGTCCAGGTTTTGCTTCTATATCAGAAAAGTCAGAACCTAAGTTTTTATACCTGACTCAGTCAGTTACTCTAAACTGTTTGGTTCTCATTTTGTAGAAGGAATGTAATCACAGATAATATAAGGAACTTCTCTAGAGCAACATATCCTCAGAATCTGAAGGACATCCAAACAAGCCCACAGTCTACTGTCCCAAGTGAGTGGCAGCTCTCTAATACTACTCTACCTCCTTTCTATTCCTACTCTTTCTCCCACCAAGCAAAAAAGGAGAAAGGTTCTCTTGCCTGGAAGGAAGAATTGAAGGGACTTCTTCAATGACTAGAACTGCTCTGAAACTCAAAATTACTTCTGTATTGAATCGTCCTAAACAGGATTTGAAATGATATCTGTTCAACTCTGTCTTCTGCACAGTTTGATAACTTCTCTGACATCTACAGGACTTAGATTTCTAGGACTCATTTGGTCATCAAACATGTATTGGTAGTATGACCCTTTGAAGCAAGTGGGTGAATCAAACACAATCTCTAGTCTCAGTGTCTAGTGGGGAGTCAGACCTGCAAGTCAGCAAGTGTCATGACTGAGCAAATCCTATAAAGGAAGTAGCACAGGCATCCAAGATCTCATCATGAGTGTGATTCCATGTACACGGGAAGCTCCCGACCCCACCAACACAAGTTGTTAACAGTTATAAAAAGAAGGGGCTACAGAGACGTCTCAGCAGTTACGAGCCCAGGCTATTCTTCCAGAGACCCAAGTTCAGTTCCCAGCCCTCGCATGGTGGCTTATAACTATTTGTAACTCCACATCTGGAGATACAATGCCTTCCTTTTCTGGCTTCTGCCGGCATTACAAACATGTGCTACACAAATTTGCATGCAGACAAAACATCTACACATCTATACACATAAAATTAAAATAAATCCAAAAAATTCTAAAATTTGAAATGGTTACACTGGAAAACTTTATTCATTTTTATTACCTTTTATTAGAGGTGGGTGGACAGTACTGGGGACTGAACCCTGGACTTTGCAAATGCTAGGCACTCTATCATTCAGCTACATTTCCAGCCCCCCATATATGTATTGGTGTGTGTGTGTGTGTGTGTGTGTGTGTGTGTGCGTGTGTGTGCGCGTTTAACAAGAAGACATCAGAAGATCATCTACTTATAGATGGACAACTGAATGAAGACCATGAGAACCCTGAATCCAAAAGTGGTCTCCACAAAAGGCTATCTGATTTTTATGAACAATTTCCTTCTGCTTTTTTTCTGTTAGCTTTTTTTTAAAAGGCACTTTTGTCTGGGTTCAGAATATAAAATCAGAAAATAAATGGCAAGTCTTACAACTGTGAACTTCAATCAGCTCATTACAGACCAAAGAGACATATTTGAATGCACATTGCTACATTCATTTACCTATTCTGCGGAGCTGTTCAATTACACTATTGCAGATTTTATATTTTAAAAAATACAGCATGTTTCTTTCAAAAGCTGGTATTTGGAAGAAAGTGATTAGAACAGCATGCTATGATACGCTAATACAGTGGTTTCATTTAACAGACAATGGCGGTTTCTGGAATGTTCCCAGTACTTTAAATCACTGCACTTAGAATTCATGACTACAACACATCTCAACTTTTTTCTTTATTGCTATACAATATACTCTGCTGTCACTGTGAATGCAAACAAAAAGCATTACCACAAGAGTTTTATTAGTGTTTGTAATATTTTTAAAAAGCCATTTTTAAAGGTAGGCACGGGTACAGTAGGCTGCTCAGGTTGCACGAATGAATCCTGAGAAGGATAAAGCATTATAATCAAGAGGCAAAGACAAAGTGGAGCGAGAAGGCTGAATGAAGCAAGAGAAAACTCATAAGCCAAAACGTAAGATCTCCTTAGAGGGACAGGGCACAAAAGAGCAGGAGTTTGCTCTAACCAGAAGCAGCTGTTGCGCTGGAATTAGGAAGCATTCCTAATGAATCAGCAGTTCTTACAATACATAACCCGACTTTGAAATGTGAGGACTCTGAGATGAGAATTTCTTTTGATATATTTTTTACAGGGACTCATTAGACAGAGAAGAGGCAAAGATTGAACATGTTCCTCTCTAAATTACTATGGCTATCGTCTCTGGGTCAGTTGCTCAAGGTTAGGTAGGCTGGGCACTGGAAAAAAAGAAAAAACATGAAGGGAGAGAAGCTTCTCTGCCAGCACCCTCTGTGAGTCATCTCAAGGAGACTTCATAAAGTGCTATGTAAAGGCCACCTCTTCCTATTATGTCAGTTCAGGCCTGTTCTATCTGAAGGAAATTAGAGATAAACAGCAAGGGAGAGTAGGTGAAGCAGTTTAAGGGCAGCAGTTAGACATCTGTGGCAAACAAACAAACAAACAAACAAACAGAGGAAGGAACTCCTTTGAGTAATGAAGAACACCTCTGACCTGTCTTAGCAGAGATAAAGTACTTGCTTTATCTTAGGAGCAACATAAGAAAGCTCAATATCTTCTTTTCAAGTTTTTTAAATATTGCATTTGTTTAGCCAAACATGGCGGTACATTCCTTCAATCCCAGCACTTGGCAGGCAGAGGCAGGTGGATCTCTATAAGCTACAGGTCAGTCTGATCTACAGGAGTACACAAAGAGACCCTGTCCAAAAAAAAAAAAAAAAGAAAGAAAAGAAAAGAAAAAGGAAAAAACAAAAACAAAAACAGCCTGCAGGAGTTGTTTCCCTCCTTCCACCATGTGGTCCTGGAAACTGAGGTAAAACTGACAGGCTTACAGGCAACAGCCTTCACTGAACTCTTTCTCAGGCCCCAAGGAAATTCATTACCTTTACTTCTCAGCATCACAGTGGTGACACCAAAGCACAGATAGCTCAGACAAGAAAGGAAAGGTATAAAGGAGAGAGAGGGGTGGAGTGGGGTGAGGAGTTAAACCCAGTTAGAAGTCATAAAGTTTCCTATATGAAATCTAAAAGGTATAAAATCTGCTAAAATTTATTAGGGACCTTGGCAAAGATTGCTATTTTAAATCAAATACATTTTTATATCATAGAAAAATAGAACATGTAATTAAAAATATACTTATAAAAATCTATTAAAAATCATTCTGAAGAGAAAATGAGCTGAAGATGTGGATCACTATATAGAGTATTTTAAAAATCATCAAAATTAAACTTAAATAAATGGATACCACGTTCAACATAGAGCTGTTGATTCACCTCAGTGAAGTCCAATCAAAATGTCAATCTGGATTTTATGGAAGTCAACAGCAGTTAAATTTGTAGAGGGAGGCAGAAACCAAGAAAATTAAAACATTATATGAAAAAACAGGATGAAAAACTTTCTAGAAAGCTACAAAGACTATAGTTAATTAACACAACAAGATATTGACACAGAGATAAACACATAAACTACTACAGGACAGAAATAAGACCCAGGCATACAGGGAAACTTGATATATGACAGGGTTGGCACATGAACAAAACAAAACACCAAGCAAACCCAAGGGAAAGAGAGGATACTGAACATGTGTTAGAGCTGAACTCAATACTTAAGTGGGAACAAAATAAATAAAACTGGATCCCAATTGTGTACTATCTGTTAGCATTCTGTCTAAGCTCTGGCCCACAGTTACCTGGCAACAGCCAGGTGAGCCTGACCCACTATAAAAGGGGCTGCTTGCCCTCCTCGCTCTCTTGCACTCACTCTGTCCTACTGTCCTTCCATGTGCTCATGGCCGCCCCCTTACCCTCTTGACTTCCCTCCCCATGCCCTAAATAAACTCTGTTCTATATTATACTCAGCATGGGCCCACTGAGGCACCCCTTCCCCCCACACCTCACCACACCCCCACAGAACATACCCCCCTCTTTATCTTTTTATAAACATATCACTATCCATAACAAAAAATTCCAGGTGGTTTAAAATTTAAATATGGAAGATGAAATTTTAAAATCATTGTCATAATAGTGGTCAAAGATATTACAAAAGATATATCATCTCATCTCTCTCAGGAATGGAGACAAAATTCTAAAATATACCAAGTCCAATAATACATAAAAAAAATTAAAAGGCACTATTAAATGGGCTGTGAACATTAAGAATCAAGAATAAAGCAGAAAGCAATGTTCACAACAGATGTACCAACATCTAGACCCTCCTTAGAATTTTAAAACCTTCTCAGTGAACTAGGATAGGAGAGAACTACTTTGAATTAAAGGGCATCTCTGGAAAACAATCTATAGCTTACATTATTACACTTATATTATGATGCTGTTCCCTTTACAACTGGGAACAAGAAATAAAATATTGGCTCACCACATCTCTGTTCAGCATTCAACATAGCGCTCAAGAGCCTATCCACAGCCAACAGGAAAGAAATAGAAATGAGAACCATAAAATCCAAAAGGAAAAATCACCACACACAGGAGGCATTACTGTTTATACTTCCTAGAGAATCTGGGAAGTAGAACTCATAACTGACATTAGCAAGGTCAAGGATACAGGGTCAACACCAAAACACTGTCTGTGCATACAACAGCAAGTAATTGCAAACACAGCAATAGAAAGGAAAGATTCTATTTATATAGTTAAAAAAAAAAATACCTACAAATAATTGACAGAAGACATGCAACCAGCAAGTGAAGAAAGGCTGAGGCTCAGGGTTGTTATAATATTCTCTTTAAACTGAGATGTGAGGTCAATACAATTCCAATCCAAATTCCCCCAGATATTTTTACAAAAACTGATTAAACTACCTCTGTAAAATACCCTCTCTCAAAATAAGAAAAATATAAAGTTTATTTTTAAAAAAGTCTTGAAAAACAACCATAGTAGGAGGATATATATGACCAATAGTCATTTCTCACTCTAAAGCCACAATAACTAAGACACCAAGGCATACAGACTAACAAATACCTGTGTATCATAGGATATACCCATAGGACACATTCATTACCGGAGGGTGGGGGGAAGCAGTCCAATTAGGACAAAGTGTTTACAGGAGTATTAAAAAGACTAGGTAATTGCACACCAAACAGTGAACATACTACCTCATATCAAACACAAATGTTAGATAGTTCTTTGGCCTATATGTTAATTTTGCAGAATATAGAGTAAGAAAATATTTCAAGACATGGATAAAGTTTTCTTATAGCAAAACCAAAATTAATCATAACAAGATAATACTGATAAACTTTATCAACCTAAAAAGTTCTGCTCATCAAAAGCCACTATTAAGAAATGGAATGGGGCTGGAGGTATTTCCTGCTGTTGCAAAGGACCCAAGTTTAGCTCCTAGCACTCAACAGCCACTCACAATGCCCACAACTCCACTTTCAGAGAAACCAATATTCTGTTCTAGCCTCCAGAGTTTTTAGGCATTCACATGGTATACAAACATACATATAGGCAAAATATTCATCCATATAAAATAAAAATAAATCTTAAAAAACAAGAAGGAAAAGGAGAATGAATAAGCAATTCCTAATCTGAAAGAAAATATTTCCCAACTGTAAAGACCTAGAACTCAAACACTAAAACTAATCAAAGATTGGACCAGATTCTTCATGTGCCAATAAACATATTTTTTAAGTGCTCATTAGTCACCAGAGTAATGTAAATTAAAACCACCACAAGACACAATGAATATCTGAGCTAAGAAGCCGACAGCACAAAAGGTAGGCATACAGAACAACTGGAAAGCTCAAACACTGCTGATAGGAATGTTAAATAGTATACTTTCAGAAAATGTCTGGAAATCTATAAAAACTAAAGAGACAGCAAAGTACCTTATATACACGACATGGAAATACTGGAGTGAACTCAATATTTTCTACAATATAAACTAAGTTTAAAATGACAAAAAAAAAAAAAAAAAAAAAAAAGAGAGAGACCCATCCTCTGATTTAGCAGTTTATATTGGTTTACCTAAGAATAAAAATGCACGGCCACAGACAGGCTTGCATCACAAAGTCCACAGAAGCTTTGCTCCTTAGCCGTCAATAACTGGAAATGCTACAAGGACAACACAAACAGCAATGTAACCATGCAATGAACTAACATTCAGAAATATAAAAGAAGGAACTGTTAACCCAACAGCATGGGTACATCCCAAAACAAATGCTGGCTGTAAAGGAGCCTTGCACAAGAATACATATGATTTCATTTGTAAGCCAGAACAGATGCAAGAGGGACAATGAAGACCGAGAGAATATTCTGGAGGGTCAGGGGGTTGTAAAATGGTAACACTCCATGTTTTGATAATGATTTGGATTACAAAGGCATCCTTTGGCAAGATATAGAAATGACAGAATTAAGATTTTGTACTTCCAGTCAGCCAGGCTGACCTGACCAATCTTGGCTGCCTGCCCCGCCCCCACAGAGCAGATGACACCATGATGGACAGAGTTTGATGGAGAGGTGGGAAAGATGAAGAGCAGAACTGTGCATGCACTGTGGAGAGAGGTGGAACTGGAGACATGTCTCAGTGGAAGTGTGACAGAGGATTGAGAGGCCTACAGTAGAACATGTGGTTACCCAGTGGGGTCAATGGGGTGCTTTGCAGCACCTGGAGCTTATGCAGACTCAGACCCTAAACATGCCACCTGGCTGTGGGATTACCTTGGTTCTAAGCAGTGACAGAGGATTGGACCTCCTTGAAGGACTACTGTGGTCAGTAAGGCCACAGGAGAACATGTTGGTATCCTTAGTCCATGCTGCAGCCTAAGATCCATGTGGACATACTTGGTCTCTGTCACTGACTGAAGCTTGGTGATGTTCTCGAGCTTTGCTGCCACTGGGGGCCATATTTATGTGAGTGACCTAGGCTGCCACCTGAGGCCATGTTGATGTCCATGGTCTGGGCTACCTCCAAGGGCCTTGTCTGGATCTATGGCCCTATTGCAGCCAGAGACCATGTTCCTGGTCTGTGCTGTCACCAGACACCATGTGGAAGCCCATGATCCACGCTCCCACTGACTATAAAGAGCAAGGAAGCTACTTTTGCAGTGCTATTGATGACCGCTGGTGCACAGTTGAGAAAGAGGGACATGGAAGGCTTCTGTGACGACCCTTACCCCCCCCCCCCAACAAGTAACAGCCTAAACAGGAAGCCATTGAACAGCACTCTTAAAAAGTGTGTTAGATACTGAAGTTAAACCCTGTCTCAAAAAACCAAAATAAATAAATAAATAAATAAATAAATAAACAAACAAACAAATAAATGAAATAAAATAAGACATTGAAGTTAGCTCTCCACAATTGTTGGCTTCCGGCAGTGGTGTGGGAGGGGAAGGACTCAGTTCTGTTGCAGGCCACTGAGAGTTTGACTATACTCCGGTGCGTTTAAAGATAATACAAATTGGACTTGTTTTATTTTTGTTTGTTTGGGGTTTTTTGTGTGTGTGTGTTTTCTTTTTGCTGGGAAGTGAGTGAAATGGGGTATATGATATGAAATTCCCAAAGAATCAATAAAAATAGTAGGTTGGGGGAAACGATACTTCATTGCACATCATTTTTCTCTAGAAAGATGGGGAAAGGCTGAGAAAATAGCTGTTGGGCTATGGCTCATAGGTGACACAGACATCAGACGTCCTATGTGAAGGGGAGCAAATGAAACGATGACAGGGGTTATAGGTAACAAGACACTGGGACAACAGCACAGCGGGGAGAAACAGACAAGGGAGATCAGGGCTGATTCTAAGTAGAGTGGTCTGGAAGGCTTTCCTAACCAGTTCACATTTGAGCACAGCCAGGTAGAGGAGAGTGTTATATAGTTAGTTACCCAGAAGAGAATCCAGATGGAACACAGAGCCCAGTATGCCCAGTTGACAGCGAGCAAAATAAAGCAGGGACAGGAAATAAGAAGAGGTAAAAAGGATCAGATCATGAAGGACCTCGCACTGCAGAGGCTTCTCCAAAGTGAAGCCAAGAACTTTTAAACAACTAGATGCTGTGTTAAATACAGGTAGATAATGAGGCTGGCATGTATGTCCATTTAGTTACATGTTCGCCTAGCATGCACAAAGCTCTGGGCTCAATGCCCAGTACACACACCTGTTAGTCCCAGCACTAGGGAGCTAAAGACAGGATGATTAAAAGTTAAAGGTCAGTCCTCAACTATGCAGTAGTTTGTGACCTGAGACAAAGTAAAGCTTCTCTGCTCAGGGAGCACTGCAGAAGAGGCATGGAGAAAATGAAGATAGGGAGAAAGACCGCTTGCTACATGTACCTTCAAGGTCCAACACAGCCACTGCAGGCATGAACTCACTGTAACTTCACTAGACTTGCATAAGACTAGGCTTGAACGTCACACATGGATAGAGGGGCTAGTGGGACTCTATCCCACCTTGCTGAATGATTGGCTCCGATATATTCAGTTGGAGAATCATAGCCTTTTTATTTTTCTTTAAATATTTTTCCTACTTTATTTACATTTCAAATGTTTCCCCCTTTCCAGATCTCCCCTTTGGAACCTCCCCATTTCCTCCCCTCTCCCCCTGCCACTATGGTGGTATTCTCCTACCTACCCACTCTCCGTCCTCTCTCCTTGGCATTCTCCTCTACTGGGAGATCTAACACTCTCAGGCCCAAGGGCCTCTCCCCCCCTAATGGCTAACAAGACCCTCCTCAGCCGCTTATGTGGCCAGCACCATGGGTCCCTCCATGTGTATTCTTTGGTTGGTGGATCAGTCTCCAGGAGTGTGGGGGTGGGGGGTGGTCAGGCCAGTTGACACTGTTGCTGCCTTCCTGGGGCTGCAAACTCTCTCAGCTCCTTCAGTCCCTTCTCCAAGTCCTCCATCTGGGACCTCACACTCAGCCCTACTGTTGCTGTGAAGTGACTCTTGGGTATTTCGAACTCTTGGGCTAATAACCACTAACAGTGAGTACATACCATGTTCATTCTTTTGTGATGGTGTTACCTTGCTCAGGATGATATTTTCAAGTTCCATCCATTTGTCTGTGAATTTCATGAAGTCATTGTTTTTAATAGCTGAGTAGTATTCCATTGTGTAAATGTACCACATTTTCTGTATCCATACCTCTGTGGAGGGACATCTGGGTTATTTCCAGCTTCTGGCTATTATAAATATGGCTGCTATGAACATAGTGGATTTCATTCTGAGGTGAAATCTCAGGGCTGTTTTGATTTTCATTTCCTTGATGACTAAGGAGGTTGAACATTTCTTTAGGTGCTTCTCGGCCATTCGAGTTTCCTCAGTTGAGAATTCTCTGTTTAGCTCTCTTCCCCATTTTTTGATAGGGTTATTTGGATCTCTGGAGTCAAGCTTCTTGAGTTCTTTGTATACATTGGATATTAGCCTTCTATCGGATGTAGGATTGGTAAAGATCATTTCCCAATCTGTAGGTTGCCGTTTTGTCCTATTTACAGTGTCCTTGCATTACAGAAGCTTTGTAATTTTATGAGGTCCCATCTGTCGATTCTTGATCTTAGAGCACATGCCATTGGTGTTCTGTTCAAGAACTTTCCCCCTGTGCCCATGTGTTCAAGACTCTTCCCCACTCTCTCTTCTATTAGATTCAGTGTATCTGGTTTTATTTGGAGGTCCTTGATCCACTTGGACTTGAGCTTTGCGCAGGGAGATAGGAATGGATCAATTCACAATCTTCTACATGTAGACTGTCAGTTGAACCAGCACCATTTGTTGAAGATGCTGTCTGTTTTCCACTGTATGGTTTTAGTTCCTTTGTCAAAGATCAAGTGACTGTAAGTGTGTGGGTTCATTTCTGGGTCTTCGATTCTATTCCATTGATCTATCTGCCTTTTTTTTTTAAAAAAAAAAAAGATTATTTATTTTATGTATGAGTACACTGTTGCTCTCTTCAGACACACCAGAAGAGGGCATGAGATCCCATCACAGATGGTTGTGAGCCACCGTGTGGTGACTGGGAATTGAATTCAGGATCTCAGGAAGAGCAATCAGTGCTCTTAACCACTGGGCCATCTCTCCAGCCCCATAGTCTTTAGTTGTGTACTGACAGGTGACTCAACCAGGCTCCTATGTATAGTTCAAACTCAGGGTCATACAAACAGGGTCTAAAGCCCTAGTTAATCCTTGTGTGTCACAAAACAAAACAGAAAGTTGTGACCATGAGAAATAGACTTGCAGGGGGAAGAGGGATATACAAGGGTGGAAGAGAGATAAGAGAAGGGGGAAGTGAGTATAAGAATGTACTGTATACATGTATGAAAATTTCAAAGACTACATTACAAATAATGAATACTTTTAAGAATATAGTTAGGTAAGAGCAGGAAAGAACTGCTGCCTTAAGTATCCCTTCATATGTAATGAATAAAGCACTCTCCTACAGAGCCAGAGTGACACTGGCTTATGTAACCTACTTAGGAGAATGGAGAAAGGTCATTCAACGCCTTTTGTTTCTGTGCTACAGATGAAGAACACCAATGAAAGAAAATGCATCTAGGAGGTTGTTCCCATTTCCTTCCAGTTGGTGTGATATAGCACCCTAACCAAAAGAAACTTTTGATTTATGTGGCTTAAATTCCAGGTCACAGTCCATCACTGAGAGAAGTCAAGGCAGGAACTCAAAGGCAGGCCTGCTTGCTATTTGTACATAGCAGTATGTCTGGCCAAGGAACTTACTTCATAGCCAAAGAAGCAATGGGCAAGAATCATAGAAGATGTTGTTTGTTGGTTAGTAGGCAGACTTATACTCAGCTAGCTTTCTTAAACAGTTTGGGACCACTTTCCAAGGGAATGTTGACATCCACAGTGGGCTGGGCCCTCATATATCAATTAATAACCAAGACAACCCCCATGATTTAGGGAATTCTTCAGTTGAGAGTCTCTCTCTAGATACTGTGTCAAGCTGACAGTTAAAGCCAACTAGAACAGAGGTTAAAACTGGAATAGGAATATTAACAACACTATCTCACCATTAGGAAATGGTGGTATTGCCAGGCAGTGGTGCCACAAGCCTTTAATACCAGCACTAGAGGCAAAGACAGGCAGAGATCTCAGTGAGTTCCAGACAGCTAGGGATACACAGAGAAACCCTGTATCAAACAAATAATGAAACAAACAAACAAAAAACAAAGACAGCAAATGATGTTGTTTTGGATCAGGAGCATAATGCTGGAAGTAGAAAGAAGTCATCAAATCCTAGATACATTTGAATATATAGTGAAGCTGAACTTGCTGTTGACTGGGAACCAGAGTGTGTAAGCAGAGGAGAAGTCTAGGGTAGCATTAAGGTTTTTAAAGATGGCGTTGCCATTAGATGGATGAGAAAGGCTGAGAAATAAACAAATTTTGGGTATTCATTTTATAACTTTCTTTACAAGTAAGTTAGATTCTCACATATGCATCAAACAATACATGCAATAATTATTTACTTATGAAAGATCTTTTCTGGGTATGGAGAGATTGCTTGGTGGGTGACTGCTTGCCTTCTAAGGAAGAGGAAAGTGTTTGGATCCCTAGAACCTGTTTTGTTGTTGTTGTTTAAAACAACACAGGTACAATATTAACCCCGGCAGTGGGGAAGTTGTGTACATGGAGGAAAGTACCTGGAAATCACGGGTTTAAGGAATCTAGCTGAATTGATTGGTTCTGGGTTCACCGAAAGGCCCTGTCTCAAAAAGAAGGGGTAGACCAATCAAAGAAAATACAAGATGTCATGCCTTGGGCTCCATATCTGCACACATGTACAAGCATGTGAATATACCCATCCATGTGCCACACTCATACCATGCAGTTGTCTTATGGATGGAGGACTGGCAATAAGGAGTGGTTAAATGAGACGTGCATTTACCATTATTTGTTTAATTAATATGTGTATTATTTTACAAAATAACCTATTTATGAGCTTACATAGTATTTTTGAAATCTAAATTCTGCTGCAGAAAAAATATGAGTAATTTTCCTCATATGCTGTGTACTTATTTCAGAGCCTAAAAACATTCATGACTTGGAAAATAAATTTTATGCAACCACATACAAAATGTGAGCATATGAAAACAGAGTCTGTCCCTATAGTTGCATACAGATGGTAGGGTTATACAGGACTTTTTTCTTCTGTTCCTTTACAGCACCTTTTCAGCTGGGCAAGAGGAAGTTGGGTGAGTAATGAACAAATACTGATTATATAATTTAGAACAAGAAGTTTAAACCAGAGGAAAGTAAATGTTCCTGAAGCCCACAGTCTCTCTTCTAGAACTTTCAATGTCCAAAATGCTGTGCTTTTAAATAGATTCTGGACTTTAACAGGATAACTGGATTGTTAATAAATGACCATCTGATTTTTCTTATGATGCCACTGGCTCAGGCAGTTTGCTTTCAGGTATTTCACAGAAAATAAATGAACCTGGAATAAACATATAACTTGAAATTAACTTAAAGTGCCAGGATAACTAGCCCACTCTCAGCCCCTGTTGGCTGTCAGTAGGCTGCCTACTGTTCTGTGGCACTGACCTTGAGCCAGCTAGTCAACATAGAAAAAGCTGCCACTCCACAGCCCAGCAGGACTGAAGTGGTCAAACTGTTCTAAGAGTGGCAACGCTAGCCTTTCTGCAACCCTTCCAGGGAGGAAGCTTAACTGAGCACACAGGTCTCCTGCCAGCTCTCTTTACTTATTTTATTCATGTGTATGAGTATTTTGCTTACATGTATGTCTACATACTCCCACGTGCATGCCTGGACCCACAGTGGCCTGAAGAACATGCTAAATTCCGTGAAACTGGAGTTAGTGGCAATTATGAGCCACTATGTTGGTGCTAGGAACCAAACCCAGGTTCCAAGTAAGAGCAGCAAGTGCTCTTAACCACTGAGCCACGTCTCCAGTCCCGAGTTTAAAAAGCATATATCTCAATATACAAAAATAGGAAAAGACAGCAACAGGGTATTTTGGTGTGAGAGATTTTTGTTTGTCCCAGTCCATCCTTTTATACCATTAACCAAATATCTAACCAGGTACTATATGATAAGAATTTTAAAAGCTTTTATTCGGTTTTAGGAAACAATCAATTAATTGGGAAATCATTGTCAGTGCCAAAATATGAGGCTGAGTTCAACAAAACTATCTCTAGGGAATCCTTTCTAGTCACTTTCCAGCCAAGGAAAGATAACCTAAGCATAGCTGCACTTTTGAGTCAGCTAATGAAGGCTCATTGAAAAAACTTCAGCATCATACTAACTTGGTTTGAGTTTTTAACAAGTTCTAGTCATTTGTATGTAGTGGTGGGGGCAATCTGTACCACATATAAATCAAACTAAAATATCTTGGAAGCAACCATCTTTCCCTCTGAGTATGAATTTGAGAATGTTTATACAAAAGGAATCAATAAGTATGCATTAATATTCAAAGGTCAAATTATTTGATTTGACAATTTTATAACATAATTTATAATTTATCAAAATATCATACATTATATCACAAATACATATAATTCTGCCAATTAAAATTAAATATATTTATATTTTCACATATAAATTCAGCAATATCTTCCAACTCTACCATGACTTAGGAAATACTATGTGCTGCAAAGCAGAAATACTGCATGCAGACTGAAGAGGGGCAAAGACTAACACCTGGCCTTTCATGGATGTCAACAACTCCCTGTATGTCTTCCAACTCATCTGTTAGTCTTTACTTGACCCCCATTACCAAGTCTGCTTTGCCTCTAAAATTCTGAGCCAAATGTATGGCTCATCTTATAACTCCTACTTCACCTGTCCTTAGCCACTGATTCACCCCTGCTTCCCAGCTTGTTCAAAGGATCACAACAAGACTAAAGGACCAGGTCTTTTCCTTTCATGCATGAGCATGGCTGAATGCAGACAGCTCTAATGATTCACCTTCTCTGAGCCTGCCTTGAGGCTGTTGCACATGGCTGGTGGGAAACTCCACATAGAATTCCATGACTACTGTCTACTATATCAGCTAATGTCACCCAGCCCTTTTTTTTTTTTTTTTCACTAGTTACCCTCCATGAGTATTTTAAATCTTGTCTATTCAAAATTCTGGTCTCCATACGCTTTCTTTCCGACTCAGTATCTCAACACTTACTCATCAAGAAAATGGAAACCATCAGACTGATATGGCCTCAACTTTTCAACAATATATTCCTTAAGTGGTAAATATAATCAGAAACCTGAACACTGGGCCTGGCCTTTAGTGTCCTTGTTCTAGTTCCATTCTTTTGTAAATTAATCCCTCTGTGCTTCTGTTCATCCATTTATAAGCTATCTTATCTATCTATCTATCTATCTATCTATCTAATTGTTCCGACTTCACAGACTTGTGATGAGGTTAAAAAAAGGCTAAGTGTATTTGGAGCATTTAGAATGGTTTCTGAAGCCTGCAAGATGGATCAATAGGCAAAAGAGCTTACTGCTAAGCCCACTGATTTGAGTTCCATCCTTGGAGTCCACGTGATGGAAGGTGAAAACCAACTCCTTCAAGCTGTCCTCTGGCTTCCACATGTGCAATGTTGCACACCCATGCCCCTCCCCCATGTATACACATACTAAGTAAATATTTTTAAAGTTTTAAAACCAAGAATGGAGGCTGACACAAGGTAAGAAAATCATTAACTATTAACTAGTACTGACTCTGTGATGATACCTATATGCACCAGACACCAGATATGTATATACACAGATTTGTAACTCCCCTGACTTCTGTGTAACCGAGGAAATGACACATTTTTTAAACTGAGTTTAAAAAAGGATTTAACAAAACAAAATTAAATTCAGCCTGCTGTAAGAAAAGTCAGATGACTAACTTATTAGCCCCAAATCCAAAGGATACTGAAATGCAGAGTTGAAATTATTCATCAGTTCGACTTTGTTACTAAACTACTCTGCCTTCAAAATTTCTAATATTTAATTCAGCAGAAAGTTCTAACTAAATACCTCAGCTTCTGTTATAACAGTGAAGCTCAGGTCTGACCGATGAGAAATTCCCTCAAAGCAAAAATGGGCAAACCACTCCAGAAATTATGGAAGAAGTGCTGCTTTCTGAAGGTGGCAGGGAAAGCTCTATACCAAGAAGATGTCAATGGGGATATTCTGAAGGGACATATGCAGAGTTAACAAGGGCCAGACAATGTCTGGATGTTAAGAAAGAGTTAGAGCTGCTGCCAGCAGGAAGTCTCTTGGACATGACAAAATCTGTTTAATGAAAAAAGAGAACATATTAAAACTATTTGGTAAGTGGGCCTGAATCAAACAGTACAGCATGAAAGTCCACAGATCACCTGAGGACTCGAAGCAGAGTCCCTTTAAGTAGGGAGTTAGCATTGCAGCAGCTGTCAAGAAATCCCGATCCTTCAAATGCTATAAAGAGGTAATATGAAAGAACTCTAAGGAGTCGCTGTGGCTGTGTCAGATAAGAGATTGTACTCTGTTCAGAACACCTGGAATCACTAAAGAGACATCTGCTATCATCTGGGAATCAGAGATTAGAGACCAGGACCACTGGTTCAGGTCAGCTCAGAACAGCATTTCCATCTCTCCATGGCGACTCTGGAGGAAAGAGTGCAGACTGCAGGCTTTTCATCAGTCCTTGACATAAATTCCTCAGTGGGTCATTTAAAACTGCATTTAAAGACATTTTGGAATGAAGAGATAAAGTAAGATTTTTTTTTTTTTTAAAACTAGACTATGCAAGCAAACTACCCCACTAGTCACTTCATGTTGTATTTAATTCTAGCATTGGAGAGAGTGATTGTGGATAATGTTATTATCAAGGGGCAGTTGTGTTCAGACAGGTGAAAAGTTCTTGTATGCTCACCCAACTCATGGAAGGCAGAGCTCAGCAGCTGTGGCTCTACACCTGCCAGCCTTTGCCAATGTATCTTTTCATTTGTGCACAGGAGATAAGAGAACCCACACCAGTGGTACACCACACAGCCACTCAGAAGTTCAGTAAGACTTAAAAATTAATGTGTAAAATTAAATGCATCTCGCCTGACAGGTGACCTGAAAGTGATCAATTCAAGGAGAAGCAGTATAGGGGCATTTTACAGTGAAGGACAGCTAGTGGCAAGCAGTACCTCACCATTCTGCAAGTCACTCCAAGACATTCTGGGAGGCTGGGGCAGGCATCCTCCTGCACTGAAGCTGGCCTTGATCATAGACACCAGCTTGAGCAGCAGAGGATGCTGAGAAGGTGTGCAGATGGCTCCCTCTAGGCCACCCTGTCTACCACCAGTCTATGGGGTGTGGGAGTAACACTTTCAGAGTTGGCCCTATTACAAGAGAGCCGAAGTGCTCTGGCAGGAGAAAAGTGGCAATTTCAGACACTTTCCCACATTGGGGGTGACTGTAGCTATCTAAGAGGGGGTGATGGGAGGACACTACACTGCACATAGATTTCATGGCTCCTCCAAAAAAAAGCCAGAAGCAAATATTTTTTTCATAAAAGATTTCACTGAATTTTCAAAATTATTTTTTTCATTAAGTTAAAAAATAAATTTTGCTCAAAACTTACATTTTATGGATTAGCAAGAGAAATAGGAGTACAAAAGTTTCTGCAAGAACGAGTTCTACAGCTTCAACACCCGGGTTACCAGCACATCACACTGGCTGGAAAGTCTAAAGCTTACACATAAAAGCTGCCTTGGTCAGAAAGACAGAAAGCACAGCTCCCCTTCAATCACTCCCCCACTCAGTCCTTCCTTCACTCACTCATCCACATCAATGCCTGAACAGAGCAGGTGACAAACAAGCACATGCCTGATTATTAGTAGATATTTAGTAAGTGACCTAAAATTACTTTCTTTCACGCTTGTTTGTTTGTTTTAAATTAAACCTAACTGAAGGTGTCCAGCATCTCAACACTTACACAGACTGACCATGCTAAGACCAAGGTGCTCAGAGGATGAAAGCTGTGAGACTTGTGCTGCTCTAGACCATGCCTGGTATGTGATCCTGGCTACTCCCCATAGCCCACAGGGAAAAAAGTGCATTTTCGGCTGCCATTTCTTAAGACTGGACCAGCAATCCTGGAGAGTGGTGGGAAAGCACACATAAGGACAAGGAAAATGACTTCCCCTGCAATCATTGTTTTTCACTTAGCATCTTCACAGATCTCTACTCCTGGGTCAAATTAGAGCTGATCAAGTGGAGAGTGGGCACATGGACAACACTTACCTTCAAAGATGAAGGAGCACTCACGATGCCCATTTGCTTTTAAAGGTTCCCAGATAGCAACAGTATTAAGCTCTCATCTTCAGCATTAGCAGAAAGGGTGTTCAAAGCCTTAAAAGGGAGGGGGAGTGAGGGAGCCTGCCGGCATCACGGCTGCCTTTAAAGCTGCTGCCTGCTGCAGCCACAGTCTATCAGTTTCATGCCTGTGGTTTCCTTTCATTCTCAGTCAATTTAAATTACTAATAATCAGGAAACCTACATGACAAGACATCCATTAAAGACAACTACTAATAAAATCAAAACTAAATATCAAATTGGATCATGGTACGGCTTGCTCCTGGGTTATCATTTAAGCTTGCATACAGTGAAATCTAATACAGTGGAGGCACTGCTCCAAAGAACAAGAGTAATTGCCTTTTTGAGTTCTCCCAGGGAAGTTTTGTTAACAAACAGAAGCCACTTAAGATCCTAGATGCATGCATGCTTGATGGGACAGAGAGTGAGAGTTAAATGTTTATTTAAGCTCAATAAACCACAAGGCCAGCTACCTTACAATACTCACACAAGCTGTCAGTAGTAATGTATAATCTGGTTTGCAAGCCTTAGTGAGTGGGCATGACTACTTTTTCCTTTGCCAGGCACAATTACTATCCAAATTATTCTAAGGCTGTATACTGGTTACTGCATCTTTCAGGAAACTCAGCAGTGCTGTACAATGCTATGTATGATGATTCACGGAGAGACACAAGACCTGTAGATGAGTGACTTCGTGCTTTCAGATCTTGTCAAATACCTTGGGAAAGTAACACTTCCCTTATTTGTTTTGTTTTGAGCCAGATCTCAATGTGAAGCTCAGGCAATCTTGAACTTCCAGTCCTCCTGCCTCAGCTTCCTGTATTGGGATTATCATATGAACAACCATATTGGGGTAAGAAGATTCTGTGGGCCTTCCTGGCAAACTGAAGGACAAATGGGGATCAGATATTAAACTTGACTGTAAAATCATGAGAGCAGAGGACTTCCTGATAGCTACAGTAGTAGACCTACTACTTGTCTGTCAAATGAATAAAGTCTATACCATGCACAAGCCAGGTGCTGACTAGGGGAAACATATGTTAAACAGGGGCTCATTTCATCTGTAAAACTGCTATGAAGCATAATAAACCTAAGGCTTTGAAAAAAGAAGGCCACTGTCCAGAATCTCAGCTTCTGGGTAGGATGGAGATTCAATCCTACATCTGCGTGGCAAAATCTAACTTCCTATTTTTCTTCCATTAAGAAAAATATAAATATTTCTGTAAGGCTGAATTGTATCACTGATACTACATATATTCAAAATCTTAGTCCATCCCATAAAAGGGGGTCATGGCACCATTACACATGTAGATCCCATTTTAATTTGGGATTTTTACATTGTTTATTTATGCTAACATAAGTGTGAGTAGCCTCATAGGTGAAGGGACCCTACAGGAGCCCTTTACAGTTTTGTCTGGGAAGAACTCCAGTTGTCTACTAGCTTTTGCCAGAATACATGGTTCAGTCCTCCCTGTCTCACTTAAATGTTGGAAGTGTGTTGCTGAAATGGCCCCTGTCCCTCCAGCATGTACGGTCCAAATTTTTGCAGAGCAGCTACAGAGGCAGTTTTGGAAATAAAACTCTTAACAACTCTCCCAGCTGGTTTTCACAGCAGCCCTTCCTCCAGAGCCCATAGAAGTCACAGTCAGCTCCTGTTTCTCTGGGATGTTAGCTGTCTTTTCATGTTGCTGAGTGTACGTTATGTCTGTCTGTCAGCAGATTGGGGAATGGTCTCCATCCTGACAGACACATTTCATAAATGCCTTAAAAGCACACACACTAACGTGAAGGAAAAAAGGAAATTCTTCTGGTTTTGGACTCTGGCTATTTGCTCTTTGCAGCTGAAGGTGTCAAGGGAATGAGATTTCCCAGGTAGATGTAGTAATGTAAAATGCATTAGTGTTAAGGTGGGGGCTCCCAATCCACCCAGGGCCAAAGGGTTAATATAAAATGACAGAATTTAATGACTGCTATTATGGTTGCCAAGCAACACAGAGAAGGTGTGCCATAAAGGCCTAATTAATGAATGAGGTAGCAAGAGTTTCTGTTAAGTTGGTAAGCAGTTCACAGTTCACCATTGGTTGGCTCTGCCCAGATGGTAATGTTCTTAAGCTTTCTTAGCTCCACTGAGCAGCAACAAAATAATGTGATGATAGTTGCAGTACTGTGGCTGAAGTCCTGACGTCCTTTCCATACTCATGGCAGAAACTACAGCCTCCTGCAGGTTCATACGGGGAAAGTATGCTTGCATTTTGTTCCTCTGATGAGCCAGACCCACCAGACCGTGACAGTGGCTCCTTTCTGTGTGCCCTTCTGCTGTGGTAACACTGAGAATAGTCAAAAATTGGGACCAAACTAGATTGCCCATAGAACTAGCTTTGTTGGGGGACAGGGGAGAAAAAGTACTTTTCAAAAAAAGGCCCAAGTGAGAAGGACTAGGGACCAATAGCTAAGCTTCCTACTCCACTGAGTTCCCCACTAGTGCTACATATCATCTTGAGCTTTCCTAGAGCAGAGTTCAAAGTGTATTCTGGACTCTAAGCCTTCTTCCTTAGCCTTGTCATGACCACGCTGTCACTGGTGGATGTTGATCAGGAAGATATCTGCTGTCAGATTTTATGCAGGTATAAAGCACAGAGCCCTTCTTTAAATAGCCATCATCTTAAATTATCTTAAATTCCACCTTTAAAAAAAGGAAACAAGGCTTGGTTCAAATATTAAGTGAGGAAGCCAGCCTTTGAATCCTATCTGTGAAGCTTGCTCCCTATTCATTCTGCCTCATGGCCTCAGTAACAGCCACAGCTCATAATTAAAGGTTTGCCCTAATTTAATTTCCATGTTGAAAATAGACAATTACTCTGTTTTGTACTATGCCATGACTGTCAATTAAAACCACAAAGTTTCTTTAAAGAGTACATCTACTACATTCAAACATAGCTCCATATCATCATGTATTCCAACAGAAAGGTGTAATGGACTGGCAAGAGAGGAAAAATATTTTTCTTCACCCCAACCACCAACTAAGTCTTGAAGAAAACAAGAGGGAGACAGGGGCAAAGGGACAGAAGAGGCAGCTGTCTCAGCCTGAAATCCAAGGGAAAAGGCTCTTACTCTTCAATGGAGGAGGGGCTGTGCCTGCTGAGGGGGCAAAGGGGAGCCCCAAATGAACAAAGGTAAAGAGAAGAGTAAGAAAGATTGGTCTGAGGCCAGCTAAAGTGTTCTCATTAATGGCCTGCAACTTCAAATATAATCAAAGTAGGGGCCTCGGCTCTGTCTAGCAAAGGATCAGAAGAATCGCTCTCTGATCCTTTCATTAACGGAAACCCATTCTTTTCACAAGGCCCAGCAACTACAGACAAACACTCACTTTTCTGACTATGAGGCTATTTATAATACATTCAAATGCTTTTCAGAAGAACCTTGGGAAGTCAACTTCATCACTGTCAACGTTTTCTGCTATGTTGAGCCATGATTATTTACAGATGACTCTCGCTTATCTATGGATATGTTTGAAATCCAGGATCAGCCTCCTGATGCCACCCAGGACTCAAGTATGCTGCTATAGTCTGCTGTTTGAGAGCTCATACTTGGGGAACACCAACAACCCAGTGTTACTTCAGGCAAAATGCAATTACAAGAAGCAACAGCTACTTTCACCTAAAAGAAAGAGCACTCATCCTCTCATCAAATACTCCATGAGCATGTAAAAGGGATTTAAGTAAAAAAATCAGGACTTCAGGTGGTGATTCAACATCCAAATGTACAGATTCTGCTTCAAATAGCAAACTTGCTGGGCTGCTCTCTCTCTCCACACCAGCAGGTCTCTTCCTCTTTACCCTGATCCCACGGCATCTTACCTCACTTATAACTGGGTCCTCAACACTGTCACCAATGTGGTTTTCTCACACATACATATGACTATGACACTCTCTGACCAATGATTTTCCAGACTGCTCTTCACTGACTTCTGAATCAAGCTACAAGGTCCATGCTCATAGCGTGTGAGGTCCTTGATCTTAGGAAGTGGGGCCCTTAACCTCCCCTACCTAAGTGTGTTCAGGACACTGAATGGCTTAACACTGCAGAAACCCTGGGCCTGTGCTATCCAACCTACCTAGAGTGATTTTCCTTATCCCCATCCCTGTTCCAATTTGCCAGCCATGTTGGGGAATCCTCTGGTAGCCCTTGAGTTCTCACTTCTCACAGTTACTAGGTGAGGCACTCTGACTCCTGCAGGGCTTCAAGCTTTAACAAGCATTCGAGTTTTAACCTGTTTAGATCACTGGTTTGATCATAGCTCCTATAATCCACATCTTACCTCTGTATCTCCACTGTTAACTGCAGCCAGGCTCAAGGTAGAATGTAGGCAACATTTACTGACCTGATGATTTTTCATTCCTGGTGAACAGACTATACCTAACATCAAACTTGTAAGTCTAGTATGATCTTTGCTTCTGGTCAGAATACTAAGAAAATTCCAGGTTTTCCTTAGTTCATTATTCTTGAAGGCACTGGACTAGTCTAGGCTTTGTATTCTTAGCACTTGGTACCCACTCCCATGTTTTAGAGTCAATTGGGTTCTTCTAATTAACCTGCATTTCTCATCCTAGCCCTCAGACGTAATTCAGTCACACTATAAAATAAGCCCCATTCATCAAGACACACCAAAAGAGGGAGGATCCATGAGTGCACACCTGTGGAATATCTAATCAACCTCTAAACCGGCACACCTAAAATTCCTAATGAGCCTGAAGTAGGAATTTCACTCTTTAATGGCACTGAAAAGCAAACAGTGTGTGCTCAATGTGGCTGGCTCCAGGCCAAATGTGACTTCAACTCGGGTACAAAGAGTCAACCACCAGGCATGATCAGGGAAGAGAAGCAGGGAAGAAGGGGGAACACCAAACTGTAAAACAGAAACAAACAAACAAACAAACCCAAGAACATCTCTGAGTTTCATTCAGAACAGAGGTTGGGTTTATTCAAAACAAAAGTGAGGCTGCAGACTGGAGGCGGCAGCATGTTCTTGAGGGCTGAGCAGCAGAGTGCCCAACGAGGGTGCTTAGGCTTTGCTTCAGAGCTGTGCTGCAGAATCTGGATTCTATCCTCTTGGAGAGCAGGTAATCCTCTACAAAGAGAGGTGCACTTTGCTCTTTCCTCTAAATGACAGTCTAACAATTAAAAGCCTAAGGAGAGCAACAATACTCCCCACCAAACAACCAAGCAGCAGATAAACACAGACCATCCCCAAGGCCTTTGACAGCTCATACAAAACTGTCAAAACCCAAACTTGAAATTCAGATTTTGACTAGTATTTTCAATGGGCTTTTAATGATTTAGAAGCATGAAATTAGCTTTATAGATTGCCATTTAAAATGGCTGGAAAAAAAAAAAGCTAGGGACAAATCCATCTTGGTGAAATTCTTACTGAAGTCACAATTTCAACCCACTTTTACTTTTACTGTCAAACATACCTGCCATTGCGGGGCCTCTCAGTACACCAATTATGCCACAAGCCTAATTGTCAAAGCTTCAGCTAGAACTGAAAATTTAGAAGTTGAATATGAAACACTCTTGTGACCCTCATTATATTCTTGTTCAAAATCTTCACTATCAGTAGTGTAATTGTGAGTTAAATGCTAACATTCAGTGATATTCAGAGACAGATTTTACAAAGCCTTTTAAAATGCTTGAAAGCTTTAAAGCCCAGGTCTCTGATGTGACAATGCTTTGCAAACTGACCTGGGAAAAAAGTCTGCTTCTCTCCAGCATGCAAAGGCAGCTGCCTGGACCACAGGCTCTACAGTGTGCTTTGGAAGTGGTTCAGCATCGCTCTCCTCATAACTCAAATCCTGGTTTGTGTCTGTCTTTATAGGTCATTGTTGGCCAGATGGAAAATATTAAGGGAAAGATATTGCAACTGAAACAGCAGGCTGTAGTAGTGCACGGTCGCAAGGCCCCAGTTAAGCACAAGCAGATCTGCAGGTGGGCTGTTCCCTGCCACAAACCAGCTCTGGCGCATCCTCTGCTCAGCAGCAGGAGGGCCTGGCCAGCTGAGAGCCACCACTGTGCCAAACAGACTGTGCGGGGTCTCACTGCTCGGATGCTTCCAGAGAAAGAAGGAGAATCGATGGGTTCCTTTGTAAACAACTTGTGCTTTTAGGCTGTGGCCAACTTCAAAGGGGAATAACTTAATCCAGTCACAAATTATGCCATGTACATCTTCAGGCTTTATTTATTTTTTTGTTAAACTTGAGAAATTATGTGATCATCTAGAACTGGATTCTTGCAGGTAAATGCCAAATGACAAAGAAAAAGTTAAACATGGCATTTAGCAAGCAGGAAACACTGTATAACCAAATGCAGTTGTTACTTCCTGCTTAAATAATTTTCAGCAAAATCTTATTTCTTATATTTTTGGTTGTGAGCCTAGTCTTTAACAGCTGATCCATCTCTCCAGCCCAAAATTTCTTATGAGTGAATGCAGACTTCAACATCAAAGTTTATGCTGCGGTATGATGTTCCTTCATGGGTCTGTCTCTGTAAATGAGGCCTGGCTCAAGTGTGGTCCCATCCACACATATTTGTGCAATAAAACTTCAAGTTGTTACTAATGACTAGACTTTACCAGTGGCTTAGCTCCTGTTTTGAAACGATATACAGTAGCTGCTATCATCAGGAATCCCATTACACAAAGAGCCAGGACAGCTTAATAGTAACTTACCTAAAATTAAATCTAAATCTGAAGAAGCACACCGAGTCTATGGTGCCTGTCTCTATCTTGTGAACATGAAGGAATAAAGATAGCAGAAGGAAGAGCCTCTGGATTTGGCAGTTACCCAGGTACAAGCACTCAGGATAGGCAGTAATAAGTTTGTGCCCAACAGCCTAAAAAGAATATCATATTTAGGTATTTCTATGTATGAAGGTTTTGCCTGCATATTTGTGTGTGTATGCACTCTATAAATACAGTGTCTGCTGTGTGTGTGTGTGTGTGTGTGTGTGTGCGCTCACAGACATGCATGTTTGTGTGCATTCTGTGCAAATGGTATCTGTAGAAACCAGAAGAGACCATCAGACTCCCTGGAACTGATATTTGTGAGCCAGTGCTGGGAACTGAATCCAGGTCCTCCACAAGGAGAAACAAGTGTTCTTAACCAATGAGCCATCTCTCCAGGCCCCACAAGATAGATTATCCAGAGACTATAAAAACAGTCCTTTGAAAACACTTAGTGTCTGTAAAACTTTATAAGCACACTCAAAACAATTTTGGGGAGACAGTTCCAAGAAATTTTCACAGATTTGAAAATGTATCTTATCACCTATCCCCCAAAATGTTCCATGAGCTAATAAAGCTGGAAAGAGTCTTAGAAGATAAAGTAAAAAGGTCCATGGATCAGCAGAGGATCTGCATTCAAGTCCTGCCAACAGAGCAGGCGCAGAACTTCAGATCACTGAACTCTGCATTGTCATCTGTCATTTACCTAGTTGTCACAAGAACTGAGTAGGGTGGTGAATGCTAAAAGTATTAGGCATGTGAGTGAGTACATAGCAATGAAACACAGATGGCCGGTGCAAAACCACTGGAGGGAGTCTAATGAGGGTAACAGCTGCTCTTATTTTTCCTAAAACTTCTTAGTTATTTGATTGTCTAAGGTTAAAAGCAGAAAACATTGAAGTTCCTTGCATGTTTATGATGCAACTTCATTTCTATCAAATAAAAGTTAATTTTAATTCATAGTTCAGGCTAGATTTTTCGAAGAGAAATCGAATGGCATTCCCATATACAAAGGAAAACAAAGCAGTGGAGAGGGCCTGACACCAGGGAGGGAGGGAAGGAAGGAAGGAAGGAAGGAAGGAAGGAAGGAAGGAAGGAAGGAAGGACACTCTCTGACCAGCTACCCCAGACGAGATTTCAGATCTAACCAGCTGCACCCTTTGAAGCTGTTTGCTTTTGACATCATAATTACAAAATGGTGCAAGAGCTGTGAGATCACAAACAGATGATGACTCAAAGAAGAACAAACATCAAGAAACAATCTTTTCCTTGACAAAGACCTTCCAAATGATAAGAGGAAAACACCATCAGGGGAAAAATTGCAAAGGTAGAACAAAACACAATGAAAAGTCAGCGTTCAAGTTCTCAATTATATGATTTACATTGGCAAGCCAAAGAAAACGAAACTAGGAAAGAAACCTTGCTGTAAATCTAATAAAACAGGTGTACAGCAAAACCCACAAACACTAAAGAATCAAAGAACACACGGACAGATGTACTGTGTATGCTCTTAGAAGAGGAAGACTGAAACACTGCTGCAACAACTTTCTCCAGTTGATTTATACATTTACCCCAGTATCAAGCTAGATGCCTCCAGCATAGAATTAGAAGAGAAAAAAATATTTACAAAAGAACTAGTTGACAGTCTTGAAAAAAGAAAAACTGCTAGAAAAATCATGCTATCTGATTTCAAGACTTGTTATAAGCCATGGTAATCTGTCTGGTAGTGATAGAGACACAGAGGGTCATGGAATAGAAAGGTCCTGAAACAGACTTCCACAGAGTCAATTTCCAAAAGTACAAAGATTATTTAAGAGAAGAATAACTCAACTTATACTTTATACATCTTTAAAAATCAATCAAACAGAAAAGACAAACAAAAAACCATAGAGACAGGATTAGTAGCATATATATTGGTACACAACTTTAATTCTAGCTCAGAGGCAGATGGATCTAGGCCAGCCTAATCTAAATAGCAAGCTCCAGGACAGGCAAAGCTACATAATAGAGAGACTCTGTCACAAACAAACAAACAAACAAACAACTACCAAAACCACATTAGAATGGAGCTAAGGTCTACAGGTAAAACATAAAATGACAAAACTTTTAGGAAATAAAATGGAGCAGTCATTGTGATCTAGAGTCAGGCAAACAGATCCTGGAGATATATTTTTAAAAATTAAGATTGATAGCTACTGATAGGGCTCAGCCAGTGATGGTGCTTATCAACCAGTCTGATGACCTGAGTTTGACTCCTGGAATACACTGAGGAAGGCGAGAACAAACCCCTAAAAGTTATCCTATGACCTCTATAAACACACCACAGCACCAAACATGTCCATCATTTTCCATTTTAGTTACTTTTCTGTTGCTGTGATAAAATATCATGAGCTTTAGAAGAGCTTATTTGGGATTATGGTTCCAGAGTATTAAGAATTCATCATGGTGGAGAAGCATGACAGCAAGAGACAGGCATCAGGGTAGGAGGAAGAGGAAACTAAGAGCTCAGGTCTTCTACAGCAAGAATAAGGCAGAGAGAGCAAAATGGAAGTGGTAAGAGCCATCTGAACTCCCAAAGCCTCTCCTAGTAACTTACTTCTTCCAGCAAGGCCGCATCTCCCTATAACTTCTCCAAATGGTGCCAACAAATGAGCACCAAGTGTTCATATTCCCGAGCCTAGGGAAGACATTTCTCATTCAAATCACTGCACTCCATTCTCTAGCCACACTGACCCATGGCTATATCATAATGAAAACTGCATTTAGTTCAACTTTTGAAGTCCCCATAATCTTCAACAGTCTCAACACTGTTTAAAAGTACAAAATCTCTTCTGAGTCTCAAGGCAATTTCTAAATTTATTTAATTTAATTTATTTGACTATTTTATAAAGTCAAAAAGTAAATTATATGTATTCAACATATAATAGCACAAAATATACATTAGCATTCTAAACAAGTAAGGAAGCACTGAACTAAGCCAAAACCAAAACCCAGAAAGATAAATTCCAAATCCAGGAGGTCAATGTCCATTGTCAAAGCGTTTAGATACCTCCTTGTAGGCACCTTTGCTGCCTACACCATCTCTCTCTCTTGGGATGGTTCCACTCCCTATGTAAGGTCTCTCCACAGCAGATATCAACATCTCTGGCATCTCCAATATCTTGGGGTCTCCACTGCAACCTGGGCTTTCCTTTCATAGCTTTACACCATGGCCTTTCAAGGCCTATAACCCTCTCAGAGTCTTCCCACATGGGACTCTGCTGCAACATTCTCCCTCGTCTCAATGCTAAAAACTATGAAGGAAGAATCCATGACCCCTTTACTGTTGCATCTAAAGGCAGGACCATGTGGATGACACTGCAAAGTTTGGCTATCACTTGGGATGGGCCCTGTCTCCTCTGACATAAGCAGCATTTTTATTTTTAAATTCAGTTTATTTCTAGCAGCAGAAAACTCCTAGTCTCTTTCACAAGTCAGAGGCTTAGCTGGGTGGGGTCCTGACCTCTTGGCACCTTTCCTTTATTGTCCTAATACACAGCAGGCATTGTCTTACTGGCACCAATCTCCCCAACAAATACACCGTCTATCCAGCACATTCTCGACTATAACATTAAGCTTCCTAGACATCTTTTTCCCCTACAAAGTATACTTCTTTCTGTCCCACTTGTTCTTTTTCATTGGAATTGCATAAGTGTTATTAATAACAACCATACTGCAGATTCAATATTATGTTGTTCTGAAATCTTCTCTACCAGAGAAATTAGCCCATTTTAAACTTAGCCCAAGCAAGTTCTTAGGATAAGGGCAAAAAGCAGCCAGATTCTTTCCTAAAACATCACAGGAATGACTGTTCTCCTCTGCAGAGTTACAGGCATTCATCTCAGCACTGCTATGTTTCAGGCTTCTGCTAGGATGGCCCTCTTTAAGCTCTGCTTACGTCTGTCAACTGCCTTTTTAGTACCAAATTCCAAAGTGTTCCACATCCCTCCAACAAACGTCATGGTCACAGTCCTCACAACAGGTCACTTTCTGGTTCCAATTTCTCCAGTATACAACATAAACACAAAATTAGAAAATAAATCAGTATTTTAAAAAGATTTATATGTTGCATTCATCTACTGTTCTCAATTAATGAAGACCATCCAAAACCCAGAAGAAACTATTTTTAAATCATACCTCTGACAAAATATTACTATCATAAATAAAGAACTCTTTAAATTCAACAATAAGGAGACAAAGCAAGTTTTAAATGATTAAAAAAAAAAAAATCAACAAGAAACAAACAAAACCAAAACAACCTCCGATCAGCCATTTCGCCAAATGTCGGGAGCCAGGGCCTCCACACCACCCTTGGGAACCTGACCTTTATACAGCCTTAGGTAAGTTTCTGAGTTTGTACAGCCTTAAAGCAGGTCTCTGAGAACCAGCGGTGTTTGTGCAAGATTAGCTGTCCCTTGCATCTCCGGAGGACAGGCTGACCGAAAAATGTTCAGACACCAGACAGTAGTTGAGCCATAACAACGGGAGAGCCACAAGCTTCCTCTCTCCCCTCCCCTTGCCTATGATTTTTGCTTTATAAAATCTGCTTGTGTTAATAAAAAATAGACCTTGACAAAACTTTGCTTGGACTCGCTCCTCTCTCTCGCCCGTTTTCCTTTCAGGCTTGGTCCCCCTAGACCCCACGAATAACTAGGTCCCGCGGGGCCGGACAGCCAAAGATATACACAGGGCAAATAAGCATAAGTAAATCACTGTCAAATCACAGAGCATCAGAAGAATTACAAATTATCATTGCAGCAAATGCTGCTGCTTTATAGAGAATAGGTGATATAACAAACTGGGGATGATGTAAAATTCTGGTGAAGATTCAAAACAGCTGGAACTTGCATTGCTGGTGCAAATCTAAACTCAAAAGAACACAGCCACTGGAAAACCACAAGGCAGCCTCCCACACACCTGAACATATCCTTAGCACACAGCCCACATCGCACGTACTTCTAGGCATTTACTGAAGAGAAACAAAATCATGTTCACATGAAAATTTGCACCCACATGTTTAAAGTGGCTTTATTCACAACCACAGAAACCACAAGCAGCTCTGATATCCTTCCATGGTCAATAGGCATACTGTGTATTACACTGCTGCATCCAAATACCTACTCATCACACACATCAATCCCACGCAAAATAACAACATGGACAAGCCTCAGATAGACTTTGCTATGAGCAATAAGCTGATTCCACAAAGGAAGCACATATGTACAATTGTAACAGCATTTCAGAAAATGCAAAACTATCAGATCTATGACAATCTGTTGTCATCAAGGATTCAGGGTGGAAGAGTCTGACTACAAAGAGTAGTATAGGAGTATAGAGGAAGAGTTATTGTTTTGGTAACAGATACGAGACTCCATGAATTTGCAAAAACTATGTAAGTGAACACTAGAAAAAGTAATGTTTTACAGTGTGTAATTAAAAACTGGGCTCTGGGAGGGAAAGAACCCTCACTACAGGTAAGTTTCACTGTCCCTTAACTCTCCGAGTCTTGGTTTCTTTGTCTGTATAATGAGCATAGCAAAGCCACTCATAAAGTTAGTATGCAGATCCAACTACAAAATGTGGGGTAAGCACAGGGCAAATACTAAGCTTTCAATAAATATGAGCTGTCTTTAGATTTTAAGTTATAGAAATATAGGATATTGCATTTGATTAAAATTCAGAACCATTTAAAGGCTATAATATGATATTCTGAAATCAATGGAAGTCACCTAATCAGCGGGGATATCCTTTTGTAAAATACAAACTGAGAGGAGGTTTGGGACGCAGTAATGAAACAGTAGCCTAGAATTCATGAGGATCTGGACTCAGTGACCAGCACTATAAAAATAATGTATTTAAACACAAGAAAGGAAGGAAGGAGAAAAACAGGCATTGTGCTATGGGCCTGTTAGAAGGCTGGGGCAGGAAGATTGCAAGTTTAATGCCAACCTAAGCTATATGACAAGACCCTGTCTCATTAAATCAAGCAGTCAATCCACAAACACTGATCATATATATAATTACCTGCATTTCCTCATCAAGGGTCAACATTATAGCTAATTGAAACTTGTGTGCCTGTCTTTAGATACTGTGCCAGGTAAGTGTGGAAAAAGTCGATGTTCCATATGTCACTGACTTCTTGGAGTCTATAGTTTCATACTCAACACCTGCCAGCACCCAGATGGAAAAGTATATATGGGAGGGAAAATATGAATTCTAGAGTCAGAGCTAAGTAGTGACAAATAAGTAATGCCGATCCTATGATACGCCCTCCTGCTAGTTGTTTTGCTGGGTTTTATGAGACAGGTTCTCTATGTAGCTAACAGTGGTCTAGAAGTTGTGATTCTTCCATCTCTGATTCCTAAGTGCTAGAGTTGCAAGTGTTGCCTCCATGCCCACCCTTCCTTTCTATGAACAAAGCTATGTGTCCCTGGAAGGGAGGAATGTGCACAGATGCACAGAAACACTCCCCTAAACACCACCAGCTTCTAGCATGAAAAGTTCTACCTCCTCCCTGAAACCACAACATTCCCAAAGAGCCTTGGGGATAAAGCTTGGGAAAGTATTGCTTTTATTTTGTCTTGCTAGATTCCAAAACCTGTGTTAGGATGGATTACTGCGAGGCAACATCATGTATATTTTAAACAATTCTTTCAGGGGCCATATCTTATTTTCAAAATTTTTATTATCAACCAAGACTTCCAAAAGCCAGAAGATCTGTACCTTTAATAAAACAAAAATCATGGACGTTAGCTACTTCCATGAGATTGAACTTTCTCCACTAAAAGCAGTTCATTTAATGAGGTCATTTAATGCTGCAAAAGGCGCCAATAATTTCAAAAGCTTTCTGGAGTGTTTGAGAGCTGAGCCACAAGTGTGGAAGAGTTGAGACTTACAGAGGGAGAAAACTAAATGTACCCCTGAAGTCACACAGCTCACCAGGCTGAGTGGGGTGACACTGGAATCTCTTCACTGCTGACCCGGTGGCCCTGCTAGCTCAGGAGCCCGGTTATAATATTCTATAACGATGCAAGGAAAAATCCTGAGTGCTCAGAAGACCCGAGGGATAGCTAAGAGGAAAGAGAAGATATCAGGGGCCTTATCTATGTTGAAAAATAAATGAGGATTTGTGTTTAATATCCCACCTAAAAGTCACAAAAATGCCAATAATCAAATGCGATTTAAATTGATGGTCTGGTTGTGCATGAGGAAGAAAGCACAAGCCTACCCCTAGCTCCCTTATCATTCATTACAAACATACTCATGGGAATAAGGAAGGAAATGTTCAGGAGACATGAATTATGGCAATAAGGTCCTAATAAGCTCACTGGACCTTCATAAGATGACTTTGATTTGAACTTTTCACAAGTCTCAGAAGACAGTCTTGGCATCATGGTAAACAGCCAGTCCAATTCCCTCATGTGTACACTTGTAGTTCATCAAGTCAGGCGCCATACTTAGTATAATGTGGTTGATCAGCAGAGCACATAGACTTAGACCAAGTATTCAAGGCCCAAATCTTTCTTGCATAAAACTTTGATGCCAATGGTCCCTGCCTTTACTGATCATCAATGCCATGAAATCAGCAATCTTAAAGTCAATTACAAGATATCAACTCAATTTATTCAATACTTTTAGACAAAAATTGTATTGTTCGATTTGGTTAGTTAGTGGAGTGTAGTAATCCTCCCTAAGTAATAATTAGTTTTGTGCTAGATTAGAATTATTTTTAACATCTAATATGAAAATTGCTTTTAGATTTTTTCTTTTAACTTGACCTTGAGTTGAACTTGGTCCTTAAAGGGCAACTAACTATGTAACTGAGTAGTTCAAACTATCTTTACTTTAAAAAAAAAAAAAAAAAAAAAAATCCCAGTTGAGTTTGGGGGAGTGGGTATGGACATAACAGAATCAAAGATTTTCATGTGCATCCCTTGATCTTTAAAATAGTATTATCTAACAACAGACAGTCTCGATCACTTGCTCTACCCACAAAGCAGGTAGATCTTCAAAATCTATTCTTCCCAGAGGACTTTGCAGGCATCAGCAGTACTTCAAAGGAGACAGACAATGGAAGAGCATAAATCACACGCAACTCTCACTTTATGAAACATTTTGAAAACAATACTTCTGAATATACCTGCCTCTCACAGCAATCCATGCCCACACCTCAGAAGTAAGTGATGAGAGCACATGTGAGAAATGCTACTCACGTTTTGTCACTTGCATTCTGAACCACTGGTACCAGCTAACGCAAATACCCTTCTGAGAAAGTTATATGAAAAATCATGTCAAAGACCATTTAAAAGAGCCTACTAGTTTAACACACTCAGCTGAGAAAACTTCCCAGAAGAATAAGAAATTGAAACAAGAGAAACAACATCCAGAATGCCAAGCCCTAAGCATATTAACAGCCACCAGGGGACTCAGAATCAGAATTTGGTAAGAGGATTTTAAGATTAATAGACAAAATGAAGTTAAATTTAAGACATATTTAAATTTATGTACATTTGTTCAGGACAGATGCAAAATAGCAAAACCAGTCAGGAAATATAACTCAAACCCTTAAACAATTGTTCATAGATTGTTCTTTTACAAAGTAAAAACCTAAAGATAAATAATCATCACAATTCTGCACATTGCTGACATCTGGGCCAGATTACATCAAACACCGTCTTCCTGTTCAACATAGCACAAGACAATTAAAAAAAAAAAAAAAACAACAAACCTGTCCCTAGAGCCATAAAGAATGAAAAACTGCTGAATCAACAGCTTCTGGGTATGTGTGGGCGCGTGTGTCTGCGTGAGCGCATGCATGCAGTGACGCTTTTTATTTGTTTTGTTGTTTTTCATTTTATTTCAGGCATTTTTCAACATACTCATGTGCTTTACTCGTCCCCCTTTCACCATTCAGTAGCACTTCAACGCTCCAAAATCTTCACTCAGTCTATTAATGGCATAAGCCTTACATCTTTAAGTGCGAAAGGAATTGGCCACCGGCAAGAAACCATCTGAAAAACACCAGCAACTTTTGTTAAGGCTGTTTGTTGTTTTATAGTCAAATGCTATTCAGAGCAAGTTGAACTGAATCTCTCTACTATCAAAGAGAGTAATTCACTGGGCTGCCTGGGATCTGGTCGGCAGGCCATTCCAAGATTTATCTGGGGACAACTTTCACCTTTGGCTAGAAAATACTAACAGCTTGAAACTGACCAAAGTAAGAAAAGTAAATACTACTGCAAGACTTACTATGGACTCTCTGAGGCACTTACTGAAATGATGGCACCTACAAAGCTTTCCTATAGCATGCTCATGTGAGCCTTTGGATGCATGCATGTTCTTCTAATCAGCCAACTAAGCTTTTAGCCAGAACATAATATGCAGTCTTCACCAGGATCCAGAAGTGTTTTTAAGAACAAAGTGTTTTTAAGGACACAACTCAACTTTCCTCTGATGTTGAAACTGCTTTTCTTCACTAGTTAGGAAAAGAACTCAGTCATGTTTTCAGAACTAACCTCGGTTTCAAATAATTACCTTGTCAATACTAAGCAAGCACTCTGGGAAAGGGTAAGAAAGCAAGTAAAAAGGCCCCAGCGTTTGTCCCAAGTGTCAGGATTCTGGGATTCTTATTAAAAATAAGTGTTAAAGCATTTATCTTGCCTAACTTACACAATTAACTTCTGAACAAAGAAAATTACTGGATATAAATAGAACTAAGGGAGAAAGAAAATTTTAAAGCACCTGGGAGGGACAAACTGAGAAAGAAATGTGGTCACCCATGGAAAAAAATCTCAGGCCAGCTTTGATAGGACCTGTAGCTCAAAGTTCTTTCAGGTTTTCCGGTTCCACTCTTCTGAGATGACGAACTCACACTATCTTTTAATAAAAGGCTTGTATCTGCCTTTGATGTATGAAAGACACTCCCAGCTGTAGGAGAGCATAGGAAAGGTCTCAAATATTTGCTTCAGAGCTATTAATGAAAGTTTAGAAAATGAAGTAGCATCAGGAGAGAAACCTTTAGAAAAAGATGGCATGCCCTCACCCTGAAAAATCTTAGTGGAGAATGCTTCAATAATATAAATTCTAACAAATCTTCCCTCTTGTACATACCAGAGTTCTTCACCCTCTTCCACCTAATCCAGAACACACTCCTAATCCTCTGTTTTGATAGAAAAAGGACTTCAGAGAATTTGCTTTTCGCACAAAACACCAAAGGTGAAACTCACATACCAAATGCAGAGGCCATAAAACCCAACAGAATCAATCAGCAGCTCCCCCAAGCGAGAATTTTACAGTAAATTCTTACAAAAACAAGAACTATGTTTGTGTAAGAACATGAACACTCACAGTGAAATCTGGGCAACGGGGACCTCGGCAAGGGTTCTGAGATATGTCTGTAATAATCTCTGCCTGCTAATGCTCGGAGGCCATGCTCCTCTCATTGTTTGAGGAGAGAGGAAAGAAGAAAACCAGGCTTTCTTAACCACCTATCCATTTAATGATTTTACTGACAATCTAATTTACTCTCAGCACAATACAATGGAAAAACAAAACAAGGATTCAACACCTTCACTGAACTGCTTCCCGCCCCTCTCAACTAGCCTACAAAATAACTACTTTGCCTGAAGGCCCGGAGTTGTTCTGGAGGAAGCAGTTACACCAGACCTTTCCTTATGATTTCTTTTGATGGAAGAACAGGAGAAAAGCACATAAAAATATTGAGTTTGTTACTAGAAAAAGATATTGCTAACCCCTAAATTAGGTTATTATGTAACATTACATATATATGAATGACTTCACAAAGTAGGTCTCAATATCTTTATTTTACAGATTTGGGAAAATGAGGATCAGACAGGAGGTGAGATGTAATAGATGGCTACTAAATCAGAACTTAGTTTTAATTGGCACATAATATTTATGAGTTACAGTATGATAATTTGATATGTAAGTCAGAACTGAAGCTAGTTTTGGCTAAAACTAAAAGCTCTCTCTTTAGAATGTCAGGTAATTAAACACAATAGTGTCAGCTACCTTCTATGAAAAACATAAGTGCTTTAAGGTACAGAGGAAGAGAAACTGCATATACACAAGCATGCATGCAGCATCTATCTGTGAATGTATATATGAGTAGGTAAATACTGACATGAAAATAAGTTATCTTAGCAAACTATCCTCATTTTGTAAGTACCTAACTTGGGGGCACATACTTTTCCAGGTTCTCCCTATTGCAAGTAAGTTTTTGTGCCCTCCTACAAAGTCCTATCATTTCTTCCTTACAAAGTTTCCATATTCTTGGGCTGATGTGACATTCCTGTTTTCTCATCACATGTGCCTGGCTGAAATCATGCCAAACTTCAGCCGCTTTTTGAAGTGATAAGTCTGTTGCAGAATTTGTTAAAAAAAATAATAATTTCAATACCATAATGCAAATAAATATTTTACTCCAACAACCAAATTTTTACACACTGATAAGGAAAAGAGGTATCAACCATCTTTATACCCAGATACCTCAAGATGACAACAGATAGCTAAGACAGCCTCCTGGTCCACCATCAGCATTTCAAAAATAGTCAAATCAATAGCCAGCTGAAGACATGCTCCCTCTTTCAGCCCAGTTTAACCATCTCAAAGTTTCATGTAACAGATTTCAGACAATATAATCTTCTGAATCACAGAAAAGAACCAGAGGAGGTATTTGTTTCTTGTCTCCTATGTATGTAAGGCTTATTCTTGCCCCTTTGACAGAAGAAATTGCTTAACCTATTTCACTCCTCAGTTTCCTCAGTAAGGGAAGAAAATGGAGAAATATCTGGCTGCCCTTTTAGCTTGAGGGAAGCTCAACTTTATCACGCAGAGCTGCACAGTGAATGGGATGTGGGGATGACCCCAAAATGATTATCTCCTTTCAGTTCTCACTGCATGCTGGAGCAACCCAACACCAGAGGATTTGCTCCAGCATTTCTGAGGGAGAATGACAAGATGAGATCATCCATGAGAGAAGAAAAGGCTGGCTCCCACCCTCCCCCTTCTTTCTTGTCTTCAACAAGAAATTAATATCTCAAGATAACTCCGATGTGTCTGTCCCAGCCAGAGCACTTGAAAGACATGTTCAATTAGGGCCACAGCATTGCTTCTGGAGTGAAGGGCTATCACCCTGCCCTGGAGTTCAGTCTCCTCTGCACACATATAAACACAAGTGCATAGCGCCCCAATGCTGTTGTCCCCTCAGCCTTCCAGCACTGCCAGTTGGCAAACCCAAGCCAGGAAGTTGTCAATTCCAATTGCGTTTAGGCCATGTAGTCCTATTAAAGAAGGCTTGCTGGTTAAGGGGCATCTTCTGTTTCCAAAGCATGGGAAAAAAAAAAAAAAGGCTGTGCTTAGATTGGAGCTGGCAACTTCCACTGACTAGAATTTTCAAGGGGCTGTGAATGAGTTTAACAAAGGAGGTCTGTGGCTAGTTTCTGGCTGAAGTCCATGTCAACAGTTTTTAAGGTCACAGGCCACACTAACTAACATTTATTCCCAGCAGACCCTGTTCTAAACACAAGCTGTACGTAGTACAAATTTGGAATTTTTCTGTAATCCCTTGAGATCTTCCTGATCCTTCCGCATGTTTCTGCTCAATTAAAAACAATTCTCACTTCTCAGCACAAGAGAGGCCACACTTGTAATCTCAGACCATCCTTAGGGTGGAAGAACAAAACCCTGGCAAATCAAAGGGTTTGAGTGGGGAAGGGAAGGAATTCAGCTGGATCACACTCAACAGTGCACACGGCTCCCCAGGGACTCAGGTTTTGAAAACATAAAGCGGGTTATTGACAGAGATCCCGAGGCCATAAAGAAAGCAGGTTTGAGGCACGTATTGGGAACAGGCTCCTCGTCATTTTACACAAACAAGATGCAAATGTCTAAGAAAATTAAAAGGTCAGTCAGGTGGGTAGAGAAGGACAATGAAAA
Source organism: Rhynchomys soricoides (assembly GCA_019843965.1). Lineage (NCBI taxonomy): Eukaryota > Metazoa > Chordata > Mammalia > Rodentia > Muridae > Rhynchomys > Rhynchomys soricoides. The sequence continues at coordinate 18,741,322 of JADRCH010000067.1, read as the reverse complement.
GGGCAGCCGCTGAACGCTCCCACTGTGACTGTGCAATGAGTTCACAATGCAGATGAACTTGGAACATTTCTGAAGTCAAATGCTTCTTGAGATCAATATGGAACTTTACTGCAATTTGTGGGCAACACCCTCACCACCACCCCTGGCAAGAAGATGCTTTGCAACAGCAATACATTGTCTAATGATAGCAGCTTTAAATCTTCTAAGACCACATGAGATTGAGCACCAAAGATGTATTGTGTATGATATGTGTCCATAAATAAAAGTTACAATCCTCCACACCATCGTGGGAAATACAAAACTGAGGCTCAGTAAGTGATGTGACTTGCTCATGGTCTTAGAGCTAGCAAGGTGGAAAATGTAAAGCCAAGTGGAATCCCCAAGGTTAAATCTCTTCCATGGACTTAAGGGGGAACAGCACTATGTATCACTGTGCTGCTTCCCTCCCCTGACATTCTGAACTTAGAATAGTGACATGCATCGAAAACACAATTTTTCTAAATTAAAAGAGTTTGTAAACTATGGTAAAATGACTGTTTAGATGAACAGATGGAAACTTCCAGAACAGCTACTTTCTTAAAGACACCCAAAGAAAAAATTTTTCAAATGCTCAAGAAATTACCTAACTATGCCTGCTGTTAATACTTAATTATTTTTATGTGAGTGGGTGTTCTGTTTACATATACGTAAGTGCACCATGTACATGCAGTGCATGCAGAGGCCCGGAGATGGCATGGGGTCCCTTAAAACTGGAGTTACAGACAGTTGTAAGCTTCCATGTTTATGCTCAAAACCAAACCCAGGTTATCTGCAAGAGCAGCAAGTGCTCATAAACACTGAGCCATCTCTCCAACCCCACTCATGGTTAATACTTTAATGCTCAATGATCCAAGCCATTTTTCTTATATATTGCTTTATAAAATAGAGATCACATCATATATAAAAATCTGTCTCTTGCTTCCTCTTTTTTATATAGCAATTACACCCTAGATGTTTTCCATGTCATCAAAGAATCATCTACAATTGTAATGGTTCGTGGTATCTAATTTAACTATCTAATTCTATAATGCTATGCTTGTAAATTATAATTTTTATTCTATACACTATGCTATGTACCCTCACAAAAATGTTGATAAAATTATGTATAATACAAATGACATAAAAACTATGACACACAGTCAGAGCACAATCCAAGTTTTTCTTGTAAATATATTTCTGAGTTTTCCTAGAACACATTCCCAAAAGTAGGAAGAAATTTAAAGGTTTTAATTGAATATTTGTATTTATATAGGAACACTGGACCATTTTATATATTGACCAACAAAGTTAGAGGCCATCCTTTTCAGGTTGCTGTTATCAGGCTCATGTGCACTTGATGGCACATATCAGCCCATATACATCTCATCTATGATGTGACAAAAAGAATACAACTGTTCTATCCTGTTAGCCACTATTGCAGTAAGTGGTGTTGTGAGGAACTAATGATTACCTTGCCAAGACACACGCAAGCACGCATGCACGCATGCACGCACGCATGTCCACAGATTTTATACCACTGCCATCCTGGTTATTGTGAGAGATCTGGGGATTAAACTCAGGTCTCAGGCTTGCACAGAAAGTGTTCTTACTTCCTGAACTGTCTCCATCACCCTCCAATCACTTTTGAGATTTGTCCATGTTGTTGTAGTTTGTTTTCTTTCCTATATAGTTTGGCCCACTGTCAGAGCCAGGCATCCAAGGCTTTTTCTTTTTCTAACTTTAAAATGTTTTTTTTCTTTCTTTCTTTCTTTCTTTCTTTCTTTCTTTCTTTCTTTCAAAAATCAAGTATTTTAGAACTAACCATTTTTTATATATTTTGGGCATATATATATACTTATATGTATATGTGTGGGAACAAATGGCATGGGGTCGGGTGAAGTCCCATGTGGACTGGACACGAGAAGTGGCCTCGTGCCTCCACCCACAGTCTGCCTGGCAGGTGGGGGCTATGTGAAGCCATAGGACACCGCCCATGGGTGGGAGAGGGGGCAGTTCCTGGGGGACACACAGCAGCCATCTCTGTGAGTTCTCTAGCCCTGGGCACCGCAGGCGCCCTTGGGTGCCGCAGAAAAGCTAGAAGGAGAGCAGCTGGGGTCCCCACCGGGACAGGGTTGGGCAGTTTGGGAGCCTGGCTTGAGTGAATAGCAGCTGTCTGGAAGAGCTGAGATGCCTTTGGTGAGAGATTAGACATTTGGCTCCTTAGTCGAAGGCCAGATCCCTCGCTTCCCACGGCAGATCAAGATGAATAGAGACAGTCCATAGTTCTAAGGCGCTTATTTTCATTGTGGAGAGTGGCGTGGGTGAGATTGTACCCTGTGACCTCCAGGAGGGGCGAGGTAGAAATAGTAACTCGAAGGGGGGTGGCTAAGTCTCTAGGCTTCTCGGTAACATGGGGATGGCTTGGGGCTGCATGGCCATGCCTCTACCTGAGGAGGGGTTTGGGGTGGGTCAGGGGTCTGACAACAGGTACTTCCCATTGGCTTGGCCTGAGAGTTTAAGGATAACTTATCTGCATGTGGGAGGGCTTGTGACAGACCTCACATGACAGACCTCTCTAGAGGGGGCTATAGAGGTTGTAGCGACTTGACAGGAGCCAAGGGCCTCCAGGGAGCATTGGCAAAACACTTTCCAGTCCCTTGCAGGGCAAACCCCACTGGGTTGCCTGTGGTTAAGCCTATGCTCAACCAGGGGGCCAGGCTGCCTGTCACAGTCCACCGCCATATATATCAATAGGACAATTAACCCTACCCACTTATAAGGCTCCACTCACTTTACTTCAAAGGCATCTAAAACAGAATGGATTAGAAACCATAAATGATGTCTCCCTGGATTAATTCTGCAATAAATATTGCTTGATATTATAATAAGGGGTTAGATATCACTATGTGGTAGTCCAACACTTAGGAACTAAGTTAAAGGACAACACCCTTTCTTTGTTTGGCCTGAGATTGTTGATAGTTTCATGTCTTATGGAAAGAAAAATCTATCTAATTTCCACTGAGGACATTAATATAGGATTTTATTTTCTCTTCAATATTTTACATTTCCTTGAATTTTGACATAAGGTCTTAAGCTAACATGCTGTCTTTCCTAATATAATATGCACCAGGGTACAATTAGAATGGTCGTATGCCACAGTATTCCCCACACTGCACAGCACAACTCACTCTAATAAAGAGTAAAACCCAGGAAAGTACATTAAGCTGGTTAATTTCCTACTTTACTCATCTAAAACTTTCTGTAGTTTTGTATTCATTGTTATCAAAAGCTACAAACTGTTCCTCATTGTCAAGATCAGCTAATAGTTTACATGCTAACTTAAAAAAAAAAAATTGAGTAGGTTTTTCCCTATTAACAAAAATAATAAAATTATTCACCCAAATGACAAATAATATTATCACTGTGCTTTTGAAAAGAATATACATATCGGAAAAAAAAACTGTATTTTTAATAACTAGGAATTTCTTCCCTATAAAACAATAGCACAAGAATAAATTACATCGTCTAAAACAGTCCCTAGAAAGATATATAATGAGGTATAATGATCATATAATTTAGTAACTGAAGGGGCTCAGTACAGAACTATACCTGTATCATATGCACAAGTCATAGAATCAAACTCCCCAGTCACTGAGCAGTGGGATGACTTGAGTTTCTGAATTCCTTAAGTGAACACTTAGAACCTTCATACTTCCAAAATAACATCCTAGGACCATTGAGATGGCTCTCGTAAGGACACCTGCTGCCAAAGGGGCCACTTGAGTTCCATCTCTGGAACCCATAGTGGAAGGAGAGAACTGACTCTGTTAAGTTGTACTGTGACACGTGCATACGTCATGAATACACACACATGCATACACATTCTCTCTCTCTCTCTCTCTCTCACACACACACACACACACACACAAATTTAATAATTAATTTTAAAAAACCAATCTCTTAAAAATAACTGGCTCACAGTTGAATGTTAGAAGTATGGGATTTTCAAACTTCAAACAGTATAGTGTCCACTGAAAGAGAGATCTAACATTTTCATCATCCAGAGATACCAGACTTCCTTACTGCTTCTCAAACTAATCACTAAGGGATCAAACAGACAATCTAAATCTAGACCTACTCTGCATTTTCGAGAATGCCTCGCCCTTAAGAGTGCAGTTTGGTCCAAAGGGTGATTTTATGTACAGCATAGATTAAGCCACTTCTACCTCTCATCCAGCCAAAAGCAAAGCTAAGGCTGAGAGGAAATAAAGCTGCCCCCTGGAGTTCAGTGGCTCCTTGCTGCCTTGTAGTCTTTGGCAGCACCAAAGAAACACAATATGAGCAAAGAAGTAGCAGTTTCTCATTTCTCTGCAGCTTGTTCCATCTCAGAAATGAACACTTTTGCTAGCAAAGGACTTGAAGTTCCAATTCCTCACCACTCTGGGCTTTGGTCACCTGAGAGAAGGCTGGGGCAGGGGGAGGCCTAAGGCTGGCTTCAGTGCCAGCTACTGCTGCTCCCACGTCAGAAGGCACATCTGTCTGTCCCACCGTACAGACCCCTGCTTCAATAGCAGCTAACTGGGAAAGAAGGCTGCTTTATTTACTTTCCTTTCTTCCCTTCAAAGGTGACTTTCTTTGTAAACTGTACAGCTTGTTACTGCTGGTGAGTTGTGACTCCCTAGGGGATTATGTTCTAAGTGTGTAGTCATCTATATAGGGAAAATGCATACCATTCTCAACCACTTCACTGTCGTATTAATTAAAATAAGGAAATCATATGTCCAACAAAGTGATGATCTGATCAGAACCCACTACCGTGAATTGTTTAAAAATCCCGAGGGCTAAAGAAGGACCCTGGTGTTAGAAACAAGAGCAACTGCAGGCAATCTCAGGGATTGTACACTGATCAAAACTATGCCCCAGGCCTCAGAGCCAGTGAAATTACTAACCTGCCATGCCAACAGGGCCCCTTTCTCCTAAATGATCATCCAGAAAAGAACAACAGCATGGTGTGCATTTTACTTTTAAGGAAAGAATGACAGAAGAAATCACACAGCTGGAGAGAGAAACAGAAACACTAAAAGGCAGGGGGAAAGCCCTCTGTTGAACAGACTGAAATGTCCAGGTTTCTAAGATTTCCTCTAGGGCACTGGTCAGAAAAGCTGATGTCTCTCAGCGTTGATGCCCAAACTACCCTAAAACGTCAGGCTATACATTTTGTATAGTAGGATACCCTCAGGCGAGACAACCATAAATAGCTTAAAACAGAAGATTCCATCTGCTTCTGGATTATTTCAGCAGCATCTGCTTTCAAGGTAAAAATCTGGGAGCTGTCACCACAAGCTTCCCCCTTCCCCAGCCCCAAACACTTGTTTTAAACTGAAACCTCTCTCACAGAACCCAAAAGAATGTCTGCCACTGCACCTGCCTGAGGAAATGGTCCCCCTTCACCTTTCCCTTGACTATGCCTGTTGTTTAAAGAACACTGGAACAGCTAGAAGACAGAAGCCAAAGCTGAAAGCCAGACTCCTCGTTGCATCTAGAGTTTCTCTCTGTGCAAACTGAGCTTTCCAAGGTTTATGGTTAAAAAACAAAAACAAAAACTGAATCCAATACCAAAGAGAGTGGAGGCCCTGGCTATTCCTGCCATTCAGTTAGTAAGACTGCTGAAGGAAGAAGATTCCACCAAGCACTCCTCGGGTTCCTAAGTCCACGTGGCAACATGCACAGAGAGGACAATCTGACTCCAGTGGGGACTCAGGAGCAGCAATGAGAAGTCTTGTGGAAATCAAGGTATTATTTCCAGAGTGACATGCAGCACCATATTCAGAATTACCTTGAACAAACCACCTCAACCCTCATAGAGCTAAGTCTAAAATCTGAAATATAGAATAGGCTTCGAATCTTAGCTATATTCTACCAGCACTTCCACAGTCAGATTTTTCAATTATGAACTGATGAGCTTAGTTCTTTCATCTAGATACACTCCTTTTTCAGGGTCTTACATGCCACTTCTCACTGGTAAGAAGATTCTCCTAATCTATACCCCGGGTTTAACCAAATCCCATTAGCAACACTTAGAAATGAGCACTGTCTAATTCGTGATCCAAAAGCACTCTACATAAACACACACACATTAAAGACTACATCTCACACATAATCCTTCCCCCTTTTTTTTTTTCTTTCCTTCTTCCTTCTTTTTAGGTTTTTCGAGACAGGGTTTCTCTGTGTAGCCCTGGCTGTCCTGGAACTCACTCTGTAGACCAGGCTGGCCTCAAACTCAGAAATCCGCCTGTCTCTGCCTCCCTTGTGCTGGGATTAAAGGCATGCGCCACCACTGCCTGGCTTACAGAAGTGAAATGGGAGAAAAACTTGGAATCTCACAGTATATTATACTTAAAGGTATAATCACTTTAGGATTTGGTAAATGATGAGAAGTACTTACTGCTTTCATTTTGTAATATGAAGTTTAGCTTATCAAAATACTGGGCACATGTGAGGTTTTCAAATGGGAACTTGCCCAGACCTCTGAGCAGTTTGACATAAAGAAAGAGCAAAGACCAAATACTATGGATGGTTCCTGCCAGATATGAATACATTCTCAGATACTTCCCTGAATAAAGATCTAAACTAAAACTATTTGAGATGGTGCCTTGATAAAGGGGTTCTTTCTGGCTGAAGAAGGGCTCTGATTAAGAGTCCAGTTCTCAGCACCCACTGGCCGACTCAAAACCACCTGCAGCGCCAACTCCAGTAGATCTGACATCCCAGTCTGGCCTCTGTGGTCACCTGCACATGTAAAAACACACACACACACACACACACACACACACACACACACACATACACACACACACACACTCTCACACACTGTAAATTTTTAGAAAAGATTATTTCTTCCCAAAATGTACACGAAGTTCTGAGCAGTTTTATTTGGGTATAAGGACAATTGAGTTTTCTCAAAAAGCTTAAATAAGATTTAAAAGTATAACTAAGAAAACAACTGTCTGAAAAGTCCTTTTATGAAGGCTAAAAAATTGGAACGCTTATATGACATCTCTCTCCTCAGCTCTTAACAACTGCATAACTTAAAACTCTTACATTCTTTCTGAAGACCACAAAGCAGAACTTGGTTAGAAATAGCACAGCTCATTACAGTTCTAGCATTAATAAGGGATGTGGCACTTGGGAAATTTGGGGCCATGACTAATTGCAGTTCCGGGTCATTCTGTTTAATAACTTCAAAAGATTTCTGAGATCAATATGTATAATGTAGCATATCCAAATGGCACAATCTAAAAACATTACAATAACTTTTGTGACCTCATAATGAAGGACAACAGACTGACTCATAACTGTTCTCAAAGTTGGCATTTGAAATTTAGTATTAACAGCAGGGTGGTGCTGGTGCATGCCTTTAATCCCAGCACTAGGCAAAATCTCCAAGTTTGAGGGCAGTTAGCCTGGTCTACAGAGTGAGTTCCAGGGCTACACAGAGAAACCGTGTCCTGAAAACAAACCAATACCAAACCAAAAACCTAAAACAAAACAAAAAACCAGAAATTTAGTATTAATTATCATCCATTCTTTTGTGGTAAGAACTAGTCAAACATGGCAGGATATAATGAATTTGATGGTACAGTGACTGGGCATTAATAAGACTTGTTCATACTCCAGGAAAATTATATTTCTTTCGAAGTCAACTGAATATTTCAAGTTTGTTTGTTTGTTTGTTTGTTTGTTTTAATAAGCACAGGCTATATAATACGATTCTATCTCAAAAACCAAACAACAGAAATCCTCATCCTTCCTGGGTACATTCTAATAAGAGAAACAAAAACTAAAAGTAAATCTGGTAAAGTGTATCTACATTCAAAAATGAATCTCTGGAAGGCTCAAAGGAGCACTTACCTTCTTTGAGTTGTAATTAGTATGAAATGACTTTAGTAATAGGAACCTCACTTATATCAGCAAATATTTTACTCTTATTCTATTAAGTAATTAGACCCACCCTTTCATTTCAAGTCTTGACTACCCTTTAGTTTCTTTCTAGATGCACCCCCCTTCTCTGATTGGCAGATAAACAGTATTCAGTCAAGTATTACTCTAGAGGTTGGAGATACAGAGTTGAGTAAGACATAGTCTTTACCTATGAAGAGTTGACCAGACAACTGGAAAATGATAAACGGAGATCAAGGATTATAAACAGATGACTGAGGTAGGTAAAGACTGAAGGGTGTGTTTAGAGGAAGAAACAATGACCTCTGCCCAGGGAAGACTACTCTGAGAAGACAGAGAGATGTGTGAAGGCAAGGAGATACAATGGCTCATAGATACGCAAAGTATAGTAAGACTGGGAGAGCAGCCAGAGAGGAAGTGATCCTAAGAAGCAAAATTTACCTACAGTAGAGGCTATGTCCACATAGCCACCATTAAGGGAGTGGCATCCCTCAGGAAAAGAATGGAAATTAAAAGTAAAAATGGCTTATGCACATATTTGAGTCACAGCACTTGGCACACTGCAACCAGTGCCTGGGCATCAGGCTTACTCAAAGAAAACAGCAACAAGGATAAGAGCTAGCCACAAACTGTACCCTCTGTCTCTAGGCAACCCTCTCCAGTCTCCACTGGACATGGCACTAACAGCAGACCTTCCATTTTATATGCTATTTTCAATTTAGCAATGTTCTCAAACCAACATAGAGCAGTGCTACATGTGTCCTTTATATAGACTTGCATGGTCATTTTTCCACTTTTATTAAATACCTAAAAACACCTTCCAAATTCATATAAGATCCTTTGGTTTTAAGGGCTAAAAAGAAGGCAAAATTGACAAAATGCCAGCTGCATGAACACAAGAACCTGAATTTGGATTCCTCAGCAAGGCAGAAACCTTCTGTAATCTTACTTAGCACTTGGGGGACAGAAATGGGTAGATCCTTGTCCAGCCAGCCTAGCAAGTCAATAAGCTCCATTTGATGAGAGACCCTATTTTAAAAAACAAAAACAAAACATACAGAAAAGCAATCCAAGAAAAGTCTCAAATTGACCTCTGTTCTACACAGGCACCTATACACATATGTCTGAACCAACCACATGTACACATACAAACAAGTACATACACTATGCAAACAACACACATGTTTTTAGTGATTTGTTTGTAAAATTTATTTTAAATTATGTGTATGTATCTCTTTACAGGTATAAGCACATGAGTACAGGTGCCCTCAGAGGCCATAAACATTAGATCTCCCTGAAGCTGGAGTTACAAATGCTTGGAAACCCCTGACATGGACAGGAAATAGAAGCTGAGTTTTATGCAAGAGCAGTAAACACTCTTAAACATTGAGCTCTCTTTCCATCCCATACCCTTTTGCACCCCCAAGACTTTTACCAGCTAGTAAGATGGCTCAGCAAGTTAAGGCATGTGCTGTTAAGCTTGATGACCTAAGTTTGATTCCTAGAACCCACACAGTGAAATAAGAGAACTGATTACTACAAGATGCCATCTGCCCTCTGTCCACATTGATATACATGTGTATACATAAAGTAAGTATAATAAAAATATTTTAAAGGACCATTTTTACCCACAGCATTTTTTTTTTTTTTTTTGGTACTAGCAAGTCAATAGAAACAGGACACTAGACCTTGGGAGCATTCTACATATTACAGATCGCACCCAACTTATGGTTATCCATATCCCTGGCTGGCCTGGAAGCCCTTCAAAGCAGAAACAGACAATACAGTAAGTATGCAGTTAAAGACTTGCAAATCAATGGACCATGTCACCAAATTTTTCTCAAAGGTTCCAAACAAAAAAACAAAACAACTGCTGCCAGTTTCACTCTAAATAACAACAGCACGAGAAGCTGGTCATTTAATGTATTAGTCTGGGTTCTCTAGAAGGAGAGAACTTATAGAACAAATGTGTGTGTGTGTATGTCTGTGTCTGTGTGTGTGTACAGGCTATGATCCAGCTAATCTAACAATGGCTGTCAACCAACAGAAGGTCCGAGTCCAGTATTTGTTCAGTCCATGAGGATATGTCAGCTGGTCTTCGGTACTCCAATGTATGCCCAGACATTTGGGTTTTAGTTAATTCCAGTCATCAAGTTGACAACCAAGAATAGCCATCACAAGTCTACCTCTTGTCAACTTGACACAGAAATATATCTTCTTATGTCATGTTTAATTTCCAACCAAAACCAATAACCACGTCATAATTACTCCTAACATGATATAACTATCTGACGTATAACCATGAACTCATTATATATTTAACGAGGGCATAATTATGCCTAACATGATATAATTATCCCTTCTACAACCACGAATGAGCTATAAATTTAGAATAGGTGACAATGACCCTTGAGGGACAATCTTTTGGTATCTCAAACTTAAATATAATAAACACTGATATTCTCTTAATTGATATTACATTATCTAATAAAAATTTTGAAAGAAAATACAAACTGGATTTCTGTACAAAAACATCTTAACAAAATACAACAAAAACACTTATGTCAATTGCAATCCTCTTTCTACAACTGATCACGTGCCCTGAGCTGGTATTTATAACTACCTCCCTCTACTATCCATTCTGTATTTCTTCCACCCTCAGCAAGCACCTTAGCAGGTCTTGGCTCTGTTCCTGTAGGAGTGGCTGATAACTTCATTCCTGAAAGGTCTGTGCTCATTGGCATCCCGCCTAGAGTAGGCTGTTGTCTTTCCCATTGACTTTAATCATAGAACATGGTAGCATCAAGAGAAGCTCTATAGGATCTCCTACACTCCAGACATGATCCTTCTTATCTCCATTATGGAGAAGCAATATAATTTCCCCCTTGGTAACCTGGACCAATCATACCTCTTAACAGTGTTGTTCCTTCCTTAGCATCTTAGCCTAAGGGTATCAGAAGCTGCTCTAAGTGGACAAGGGAAAGTCTGAGTCTGAATGTTTGTAGTATCTCTTGGTGAGAGCACTCCCTCCTCCAGAACCAAAACTTCTAGGCCAGCAGAACTTAAAGGTCACAACAATAGGAGGCAAACATTTCCTAGTGGGTATGATTGCCATTCCCACCCCCTAATTCCTGGACCCATGGATTATGGCTCTGAGAGAAACCATACCATATGCTAGACTGCTTCTGGAGAATCTTGCCCAAGCCCTTCAGGCCGCTGCCACCTAATTGGTGCTGTAACTGGGTCTTTAAAAGCTGATTCCATCTTTCTATCAGGCCAGCTGCTTCAGGATGTTGGAGAACATAGTTAAGACCAGTGGATTCCATGATTGTGAGCCCACTGCTGCACTTCTCTGGCTGTGAAGTGAGTTCTTTGCTCAGAATCAAGACTGTTTGGAATACCATGACAGTGGATAAGGTATTCTGTAAGTCCACAGATGAGGTGGTTTCAGCAGACATGTTATGTTCAGGAAAGGGAAATCTATAACCAGAACAAGTACTATTCTAGTAAGGACAAAGTGATGTCCTTTCTAGGAAGGACGTAGTCCAATATAGTTAATCTGCCACCAGGTTGTTAGCTGGTCACCCCAGGGAATGGTGCCTTATCTGGGGTTCCATGGTGGTCTCTGCTGTTGGGAGATCTGGCACTCAGCAGCAGCCTTGGTAAGTGGTAGTTCACGTTGTCAAGCTCATACATAACCTTCATCTCTGCCACCATGGCCATTTTATTCATGAACCCATTGGGCAATGACAGGAATGGATGGGCAAAGAGGCTGACTGTCCACAGAACAGACCATCCTATACTTGATTATTGAACCCTTCCTCAGCTGATGTTTTTGATAAACATTTACATGGGACACAAGTATCTTACCATCCTTTGCCCATTTGGTGAGCTCTATTGACCCACCTCTTCCATAGACATCTTTCTCACCCATTTTCTAATCAAGTTCTTTACAAGTCTATAACCATCCAGCCAATCTACTAGCTACATCCCAGGAATCAGTGAACAATTGCACCTCTGGCCATTTCTCCTTCCAAATAAAATTTATGACTATGTATCCTGTCTTAAGTTCTGACACTCTGAAGATTTCCCTTCATCAGTATTTTTCAGGGCTGTCCCAGAAAGGGGTTTTAATGATGCAGCTGTCCACTTCTGGGTGCTGCCTGCATAAGGTACAGAATCATCAGGAAACCAGGCCCTAGTCTTCTATTTCTCAGTCAACTGATCATAGGTCACATCCCATGAGGCTACAGGTGCATGCTTGGCAGCAGATACCATTTTAATGGGAATAGAAAACATAGACATTTTGGGCAACATCTTCAGATAACTTGTTCATGCCTTCGGGACCTGCCCCAGCCCAATCACACATGTAACACTTCCATTTGATTATAAAAGTGCTGCTATACAGGTCCTCCTTTATGACTTGGTGAGTCAAATAACACCCAGCTATGGTGGGCAGCTCAGGTCACATGGTAACTTGGTGGTCCACTGTCAAACATTCAGTTTCTGCTAAGGCCCAATAGCAGACCAAGAGATGTTTCTCAAAGGGAGAATAGTCTGCAGATGATGGTAGAGCCTTGCTTCAAAATCCCAAAGATCTCTTCTGTGATTCACCTAAGGCTCCAAACAGCATCTCTATCTGCCACTGATACCTCAAGTACAGTACCATCAGGTCTGCTGGATCATATAATCTAAGTGATAGAGCAACCTGGATCTATTAAGGAGTCTCCTCTTGTTTCAGGCCCAACACAGAGCTAGAAGCTTTCTGAGTCATTTGGTATAGATGGGCTGAAGTAACACAACCAAGTGAGGGATTTGCTGTCTCTAGTATCAAAATAGGCCCACTAAATATTGTACTTCTTTCTTGGTGGCAGGAGGAAAAGGGGGAAATGACTTACCCTTCACCTTAGAAGGAATATCTCTACATGCCCCAGACCACTGAACTCCTAAAAACTTCACTGAGGTAAGAAGGCCCTTAAATTTTGTTTGGGTTTATTTCCTATCCACTGATGCGCATATGTTACCTACAAGTCTAAAGTGGTTGCTACCTCCTGTTCACTTGATCCAGTTGCACAAAGCCATCAATATAGTGTTACATTATACTTTGTGGAAGAGACAGAAGATCAAGATTTCTTCTGAGTTATGACACAGGGCTGGAGAGATGATATATTCTTAAGGAAAAACTGTAAAGGTATGTTAGCCTTGCCAACTGAAAGCAAATTGCTTCTGGTGGTCCTTATGGACAGGTATTGAGAAAAGGCATTTTCTAGACCAATAGCTCCATATCATGTACCAGGAAATGATAATCTGCCCAAGTAAGGATACCACATCTGGCATAGCATTGCAATCAGTCACTACTTGATCGAGTTTTTGATAGTCAGCTTATCATTCTCCATGATCCATCTGTCCTCTGAATTGGCCAGATAGGAGAGTCAAAGGGAAATGTGGTAGGAATCACCACCCCTGCACCCTTCAAGTCCTTGATGGTAGTACTAATTCCTGCAGTTTCTCCAAGGATGTAATACTATTTTTGATTCACTATTTTCCCTGCCAGAGGCAACTCTAAAGGCTTCCATTTAGCCTTTCCAACCATAATAGCCCTGCTCCACAGGCCAGGAACCCAGTGTTAGAATTTTGCCAACTTCTAGGTATATCTATCCCAATGAAACATTCTGACACTGGGGAAGTAACCAAAGGATGAGTTCAGGGATCCACTGGACACACTGTGAGTCAGACTATAGCTCAAAATCCATTAAACATCTGACCTCCATAAGTTCCTGCTTTAACTGGAGGGCTATAGTGTTTCTTGGGATTGCCCATACTCAGTGTTAATTCAGAATCAGTATCCAATAGACCCTGGAAAGTTGTATTGTTTCCTTTCCCTAGTACACACTTACCCTTGTAAAAGGTTGTAGGACCCTCTAGGGAAGGACTGTAGAAAGGCTAACAGTAAAACTCTTAGAAAAATTCTAATCAAGGTCCTTCCTCAGGGATTTGGGATCTGTACACTGGCTCAGGTCTGGAAATGGGTTCATGGGCCAAGATTCCCTTTTGTCACGATCCAATGGAACCTTTCTTTCATATGTATGAGAATGTATCCACTTGCATAAATTAAACAAAAATGAAATACGCTTCTTATCTATTTCATGTCTGGAAATCCCATGATTGATTAGCTAGTACCAAATGTCTACACGAGTCATGCCACCATAAAATCCATTTTGTGTTTGCTGACCATTACAGATCAGGCTATGGGCACTGCTTTGTCTATGCTACCCACTGCAATAACTACAATGGCCTGGCCTTTAGTGAGTCAGTGCTTGACACCCGGCCCCTGCTATTTTGGGTCCCAGTTAAACCCAGTGCATTTGATTCGTCTAGTTGAGCAATAGCATCTCCAACACTGAGGTCTGGCACAGGGAAAAGATGACAACAAAACTCTTCAGTCTGCTGGTGCCCCTCTCATCATTTTGCTTCTTATAGCATTAGTCAAGGGAATGTCTTCTGGGCATTTCCATTGCGCAGGATTAGGTTTACACAGCATACCCTCTCCACCATTACAATTTCCCTGAGCCTAGAATCCCTACATCAACACTTACCAAGGACATCAGGCATCTCTAACTCCTTTTCATTAGGCCATCTTTTGACAAATGCTTCAGCCAATCATTCAAACAGACTTTCAGTACTTTTTAAAAACTGTGTGAGCTTCCATATTAAACTTAAAGTCTCTCCTCAGCGGTTCCATATCAATAGAGTCAGCCTAATCCAGTTTTATATTCCTTTCACCATTATCCTATACCCTTAAAATCAAATTTCACACATATTCCCCAGCCTTTTGCTTGAATAGCAAACTCATTTAGTTCTTCAGGAGTGTAGCACACCTCTTCTAGGAGCCTGCTTAGTCTAAGTCTGGTTACAGCTCTAGAGCAACTATAGGTGGCCCCTGAGGGGTATAAGTATTGTCTTGCCAGGCATTTTCTTCTGAGAAAGTCACTGCTGGCTTAGCAGACAATGAAGGATTAATGCCCCCACTCAAGGGTATAAGAAACAGTATTTTAGGGAGTAGGGGTGGGAGTACATCTTCAGCTCAGGTGAGAGAGGTAAACCCTTGAGAATCTGAGAGGGCAAATAGGGTCCTTCCACATATCCCCAGCCTAAGCTACAGGACCCCATTCTTTACCAATTAATGCCTTTACTTTAACTGTTCACACTGCCCAAGGCTGGGGCTTGATTTTCACTATGATTCAGCCAATGTTAAAATAATTTTCCAAAACTTGAACTCTGTGGGTGCTGGAGAGATTATCTTCCAGGGCACACTTAGAAACCTTTATGTGCATCTGGAACCAGTCAATTTTATCACTGAGTTGACTGTTGTTCTTCACTGTATTCTGAGATATTAGAAGTTGGTTAATTTTATCATGAAGCTCATTTTTTTTCCCCCTTATCTACTGATACAGAGATGGTAGGAGCAAATGACCGGCATCATCATTTTCCTTATTTTGCCACAAACTGTCTAAAGTTTTATATACAGAGGTACCAAATCCATTGCCTCTCACATTTGGTGAATCAGGATATTCTAATGTATTTGCCTCCTTAAGTTTATAAAACAGTTTACACCATGGGCTTTCAGTACTCTCTGGGCTCTCGGGAAAGGTTTCAGTAACTGGGGGCTTCAGTAACTGTAGGTGTTGGCAAATTGGAAAATATGTTCCAGATACTTAAAAAATTCAACCTTATACTTCTATTGCTCTAGAACCACTGCTGGTACCACAATCTGTATTAGTCAGGGTGAATATATAGAGAAAGGGGATTTAGTAGAATGACTTAAAAGAAGTGCTCCAGATATGGCTGTCTACCAACAGAAGGTCCAAGAATCTAGTAGTTGTTCAGTCTACAAGGTTGTATGTCTTAGCTGGTCTTCAATATCCTGCAGAATCCTGAAGAAGTAGGTGGCTTGATACCAGTAAAGGAATGGACTTGAGCAAGCAGGCAAAAATCAAGCTTCCTTTTCTGTCCTTTATCTAGGCTTCTAGCAGAAGGTGTGGTCCAGATTTAAAGTGTGTCTTCCCACCTCAAATATCCAGAGTAGAAGTGGGACCCCACTTCAAATGATTTAATTAAGAAAAAGGCTCTCCCAGGTGTGCCCAGCCATTCGGGTTATAGTTAATTCCAGATGTAGTCAAGTTGACAACCAAAAATAGCCATCACACCTGGCTTCTCTCAAACACAATGTCCCTAGTGGACATATAAAATTGAACGCCAGAATCAAAGACACATACACTTATTTATATACTTATTTGTCTGTTTTTGGTGGTGGTGCTGGGGATCAACCACAGAGCCTATGCATCTAGGCAAGCCCTACACCACTAAGCCACACTCTTGGAATATTAAATTCACAGTTTTATAAATGGTTTTTCATTCCCAGAAATTTACAGGATGCATATGATAATGGCAGAGACACACACGACTCCAATTTGAGAAGAAAAAACGTAATTCCCCAGATCTGAGGAATAAAATTTTCCTTTTGTTTGTTTTTGTTTTGTTTTGATACAAGGTTCCACTTTGTAGCCTTGGCTGTTCTAGAGCTCACTATGTATACCAGGCAGAGTTCAAACTCACAGATCCACTTGCCTCTGCCAGGGATCAACTACAACCACCCTAGAATAATAATTTCTAACAAACTCAGGAACCAGAACTAAACGCTCACTCCTCCAAATGCACAATGTAAATATGCAGTATCTTGGCCATGGCTGAAATACAACAGCCAGAAATGGAAAAGAAAAAATGTCCTCTAAATCAAAATATAAAATAAAAATAAATAAATAATAGTTACATCATATGTTAGCACACAGGCGATTCCACTGGCCTGCCCACTGGGACCTGGGACCTAGCTAGCAATTACTTCTGCTATCGCCTGCCACTGCCAAGTGCAACAGTTATGTGCACTTGCCCACCATTCAGCAGAGTGATATCTCTCTCTCTCTCTCTCTCTCTCTCTCCTCCCCCCCCCCATCCTTTCTATCTGTTCTATGCAAATACCCTCCACCTCCCCACCCGTTCTCTCCCTGTCCCCTCTCTCTGCCATCATGGCTCTGCTTCCCTTTGTCTGGCTGTCTACACATCCACTTGTCTGTTTCTATCACTTTCCTAGGCCCTCACTGTTCTCCCTTTCCCCAACAAACCTCTTTCACATCGGGTCTGTTGCATGGAGTAATTACTCAGGGGCACACCTTGGCATGGGTCCACCAAAGGTACCCCTAACCCCTCGCTGCATCGTATTTCATAACACCCAGTCAGAAGTAAATAACCACTACCACCATCCAAGTCTAGCTACTGGGTAGGTAGTGAGAAACACTGGCTACTCAAGAACAGCTATACACTGTCCTTGCCCCAAAGCAGCCAGCCCCACCCACCCTAAGGACTCTGGTGCCCAAACCAGAAATGCTAAGAAACTGATTTCACTAGCTAGGAAGAAAAACACTGAGATCTGTGTAGAGAAATGTAGAGCTGTGGTCCAGGCTGACGGGAGCAAAGAAACCTCATCAATTGGGCCCTTTCGTTCTAGTTTGGTGTGTGGCTTTGGGGAGTGAGTTATGTTGGGAGGCTCCTTCACTCAGTGAGAAGATGAAAAAGTGCAGACTATTACAGCAGAGAAATGCTCCTTCTAGAATCCACAGAGAGCCTGGCCTTTTACCTCTGGCTGGGCCCAAGCATGGGGCCAGGGTTTTGTCACGGACGCCTCTCTGCTGCCCACACTAGCTGCTCCACAACAGAGAGAGAGAGAGAGACAGGAGGCAGACCCTGCAACACCTACTTAAGAGAGGCAGATGGAGAGGAGAGGAGAGTGTGTGGGATGCCTTTACCTCCCCCTCAGGAGGTGCCCAGCAGGAGCCCACAGAGCCAGCAGCTCCAAAATCGGATTTCCACACATCCTCCCACCCCAGAATGCCTTACCCCTCTGGCAAGAGGAAACAGAGAATTAAACAAGTGTGGCTCTGGTGTGCAAGGGGATTTCAGAAGGCCTGAAGATGTCTTCTCACACTTTTGCACTTTTCTGGAACTTCTACAGAAGTAGCCAGGTTGGGAAGTTATTCAGACACTGACCCAAAGAGGACAAGTGTGCTACTCCAAGGAGCACACAATCAGTGTCTGCAGGCTGTCCTGAGCTAGACACATACTTTATTAATAATCTTACATACACAAAATGTCCACAGGGAAGCCTAACAGACTAATTTCTGACAGCTCCAGATAACAGCAGGAGGGACAGAAGCCCTGAGGACTCTCCAGTTTCTGCATACCACTAAGGAGCAATGGGCCCTTCCCACCCAAGTGATGTGATGCAAATAAATAAATACGATTATCTTCAGGGCTTCAAGTGCAAGAGCAACACCACAAAGTCCTCCCCAAGTACAGTGACTTATGGGGAACAGATAGGACACCAAAACAACAGCTGGAAAACTTAATTACAGAAGGACTTTGCAAAAGCTGACAACTGTTTCAAAGAACCAGCCAATGGCTGAGGCCCTTCTCCCTTACCTTAAGATACAGAAGCAGCTCTTGGCTCCTGAAGATAAGCGGCAGAACCCGAACCTCTGTTTGCTGTCAATGTCAGTGAGCACAAACGTGAAGTTCTGGCCAACTTGGCTAACTGTGAGGCTGTAGAGAAAACAGAACAAAGGGAAAGAGGAATGTGTGCTGAGTTCGCAGATAAAAGTATCTAATCACCACAAGTCATTGAACCCGTTACATTTCCTTTGTGGAACTTTGTAAATGAGCTAAAAATGTACCCACTTCAAGGGAGCAGACAAGAAAGTGGAGGGAAAAGAAAGGGAGAGAGGAAGCAAGGACAGAAGGTGGTGAGGGAGGAAGAGGAGAGAGGAAAGGAGGAGAAGGAAGAAAACAAGGAGAGAAAGGAGCCTGCTCCAATGTCCTCCAAAAATCAAAATCATCAATACTGTCCAATGTGCCTGATTGAATTCAGGCCCCGGGTACCTGGGTGAATCAGCCATCACTGTTAAAAGAGGCACTCTATCCACTGCATTTACAGAGGAGAGCTGGGACAGGTGCTGTGTTTGAAGCCTTGCTGTGACTCCAATGGCCACAGCACCAGCTCACTGCCACCAGAGACCTACAGTGTACAGTCTACTGTGCACTGGCTCCAGTCAAATATTTAATGTATCATTTCATCTATTCTCATGATGACTTTGGAATTTCAGTAATGTACCCATTTTTTTTTTTTTTCATTAAAGAACACTCAAGAGTAGTTAATGGAGCTGAGTCAGGTTCAGTAAGTTCTAGGAAGAGCCATCATAAACACTGGGGAGGAAAGGGGAAAGGCTGTGTCTTGATCCCCTGAACCTTTGACGCCCTCTAAACTTTGAGGAACACAGAGGGCAGGAGTATCAAAATGTTAAGCAAGTTGAAAAATTAAAGCCATGTTTCAAGCCATTAAAAAGCCAAAAATTCTGTTATCAGTATAAAATAAGCTAACTACACCTAAAAGCAATGTAAAGCAGACAATATCTAGTAAATAATTTAAAAGAATACTAACAACCAGAATAATCTAAAACTCCTTTAAGTTATAAATGCTTCAAAATATACATTTTTAAAAAAATCCACTTACCAACTATCCAGTATCTCATTTTTAAAAAATGTAAAACATTTATTCCAAACTCTAATATATAAGTTTACACTAATATTTTAGAATTTGGCAGTGAATTAAACCATGGAATTCAGCAACTTGTACAGATCACACATATACTATATTTTACAAAGAATTCTCAAGTTGATAAGACACCAACTTTGTTAAAATATTCAAACTGATGCCAAGGTATCAATTGTCAGTAGAAATGAAAAATCATTTCTTAACAGGCCTTTTCTAAAGACAGGACTATATTGTTGTCTTTGGGTGAGCTATGAATTAAAATTTCAAATATAGAGTAGACTTTCTTTCTAAAGCTCCCTTATACAAGTCACAAAAGAAAAGTAAAATTAAAGAGATTTTCAAGGTATCCCGGCACAAAGATCAAGGGCCATGCCTAGTTATATTTATAGAAACAATTCTACCCCTTGGAGAGTGCTGCAAGCACAGAAAAATGGCTCCGAAAGACAAGGAAGTGTTCAACTCTCCTTACTTAACTAGGGAGGTGAACAAAACAAGGTGACAATTTCAAAGCCATGTGGTAATAAAGCAGGTGTAAGTAATGCTATCCCCCACCTTACAGCTAGGGGAAGGAACACATTTCCATAAAAGTTATGGAGCTGCCAGGGGGACACCAAGTGCTACCTCTCTATGGCTGTTATGTTGTCTCTATAAAGCTTGGAAACTGTGTTACTATGGCGATGTGATACTATGTTTTAAAGGGGGATTATATGATTAATTTTAACAAGGTTGAGAAGTGAAGATGTGTGAGAAACAAGATTCTAGCTCACATAATTACAGTGATCCAGGAGGAAAGTGGGCCTCAGTGGGGGAGGGGGAAGCCTGTTTTTATTAAAATACTTAATGCAACAGGTTTAGAAAAGTCCAAGATACAAACTAAGTCACGTTTTTTTGTGAACTGTTATTATGTGATCCTACCAAATGTGATTCATTATTTTGCTTTTGGGGTTTGATTTTATTCCTAGAATGTGCAAAATGGAAACCTAGAAAAGAAGGTTACTGATAGGACTGAAGACCAAAACAAAACCAGATCTCTAGGAAAAGGACCCAGTATGAAAATGACTTGACCTGCAAACTGGCTGCCATTAAGTTCCTACTCTTCACACTGCCATTAAAAAAAAAGGTTTTAAAAAAAGGATACATAACTACACTATAAGATCAAAGAAAGATTCATTGCTGATCAGCTTGATACAAAGCCCAGCCCAGTTACCTCTACCTGGGCCTGAATTTAGCAAGTTCCTTAAAACCAGCTTTCAGCAGCTCAGTTTCTTCACATGGAATAATCATGATGTTTTAGGAATCAGTGGGCTAATCATTTATTTTAAAAGGCCAGTCTTTAGTAGGAATAATTAATAAAAGGTAGGAGGCAAGCTGCTCCTAACTTTCTGAAGATAAAATTCACAGGAAGGTCATGATTTACAGAGACTCCCTGACCAGTCCAGCTTTTCTTTTAAACTCCTGAGCAGTCCTCTGGGGGACCAAATGATTCAAGTTTGCATTAAAATGAATGATTCTTTTTGGGATGTTGCAATTTAGAAGGAGATACTTACTATTCTTAATTGAGTCACCTTTTTTAATTCCTAGAAGAGTTGAAGTACAGGTCATCAAAAACACAAAAGCAGTAGACTCAGTTTTTTTTTCTCTGACCTTGGACAACATCCAATAAACTAAGTCTGTCGGGGGCAGTCAAACAGAGGTTAACTTGAAGGGTTCTGAATCTCCAGGGAACGATATCACTCGCTCCACTAGCTGCGTAGTCTACGGATGTATTCGCTATTTTTCATAAAAAATGACTATGGGGTCTGCTTCCTCAAAAGCTGCAGTTTGTTTCCTTTTAATATTACATCTGTAATTTCTACAACAATCAGAGATTTCACAATGATTAAAGCAAAAGGAACCATAGGGGCCATTGATCCAATTTTCTTGTTTTATGGGTGGGAAAACTGAGGCTTAGGGTTTTGTTTTGGTTTTCAAAGTAATTAGGACTAAGGCAAAAATCCAAGCCAACTTGTGGTTCAATGTCCTTTCCATCCTGCCATGCTGCTCTAAACACAAGGCCAACCCTCCCCTAGAAGTCTCACCTCAGGTTAAGGAACTAAATTATGACAAGAATGCAGAGTTTTCTTGGCAAAGGGACTGTGCTCCTCATTAAGCTCCAGAAAGCACATTTGAGCACCAGCAGAAATAAGCGCAGCTGACCAGGACCGGGATCACCCTTAGGTACTCCTCCCACACTTAGATGAATGTTCAAAACAAGGGAACAGATCAAGAACGAAGCCCAGACTGTAACCTTCATGCTACCCTACAAATGCTCATCAGCTGTTCAAGGTCCTTCTCACCCTATTTTGTTTAATAGTAGAGTTGTAAGAACAGCACGAAGCATGTGGATACAAAATCGTTCAGTAAGAAATGAGATTTTACATGTCAGACTCACTTTAAGCTTACCCATTTCACATACTGAACTGCAACTACACATGGTGATATAATATGTGTGGAAATATATGCTGAACAACAAAACCAGAAACCTTACAACTCACATGGCTGACTATCTAATTGGACGGCAGCTTCTCAGAGCTGTCCACATTGACTCAAAGGATGAGATGGAATGGCCACACCATGCTCAAGAAACTGGGTATTTCCAGCAAAGGAAAAAGCTATGCAAAGATCTTTGGAGTTGAAAGGAACTAGGCACATGTAGGAAAGAAAAGCATATGAGGGGCACCCTAAAGCACAAGAGACGAATAGCAGCATCACATGAGCTGCTACATAAAGCGAGCACCAGGCCAAGCAGAATAATACCTCATACACAAGTCATATTAAGAAACTACCGCTTTGGGGTGGATGTGGATGGGGTGGGTGTTTGGAGTAATAATCAAAAGCCATTCAATAGTTCTAATCAAAACAAAAGCATTCATCTCAAACTTCTAAAACAATGTCAAGTACAGAGTTGAACACACTAGTTAGGAAAGCCACAGAAATCTTTGAGTTGGAGGCAAATATTGAGTACAGGTGATTCTGAACACTACGGAAATGATGAGGTCACCTTAGGAAAAGAACTCAGAGGGGCAGAAGAGTGTCTAGGACTCATTTATAGAAATACCAGTTGAGATAGATGGAAAAGGGACCGTGAAAGGAAAAAGAGTCAACGACTAGGCAGAACAAACAGGAAGGAAGGTCACCTGTCCTGATGCATCAAGATGGGAAGGGAAAATGTCTATCTCTGTGGAGTGATAAGAAGGCTTTGGGTAGCCTTGATAAGAACAGTTGTAGCTGAAAGACAAAAGCAAGAGAAGCCAAAGGGGGCTGAGGAACAAGTAAGCAGTTATAGAGAACTCTTGTAAGCACTACAGAACCAGACAGTAATTGGGTGGGGAAAGTCAGAGGTCCTTACTGCTTTAGGATGGAGAAATGCCAAAAGTTGATTTTAAGCCACTGAGAATACACAGGAGAGAGAAGACAAAATAGTGAGAGCTATGTTTTGTATAAGAAGCTCAGATCTTGTATGCACAAGCTGTGTGAGAACAGACAAGTTACTGTATTATATCTCTGATCTCTTCTGTAAAATCAATCATCACACTGCAAAGTGATTTTAAGGTTCATAAATCAAGAATAGAAAGTAACTAGCACATAGTACACAATGAAAATGACCAAGACTAGTATAATTATAAAATATAAGGCCCGAACTAAAACACTGTCACCCTTGCCCACTGTGGCTTACTAATAATCACCTGAATAACTGTCTACTGCCAAATTATCCTGTCTTTGAATTTGTGGACTGCTGAGCAGCAGACAACCTTTGTCAAATTCCATCTCCTATCCTGATGGTTTGTGAACCACAAAGCTTTCCTACATATACACACCCTGCATTTGTCAGAGCCTCAAGCTTCTATCATCCCTGCTCAGAAAAACCAAGTGTTGAGAATGGCACACTCCCAAGAGTTCTGGACAGGAGCAATAAGTTTGTCAACTGCTAGAAAGAGTATAGCTTTATCTACTCAAGAAAACCACCAGACATTTGTAAGAAAAAAACCAAAGATCTGCCCTGACCTTGTCTACCTAAGCCTGACAAATCAAATTATCAATAACCACAGAATTTAAACATATCAAAACTAGAGGAACTATAGAGAACTTCCTAGTCACAGGACAGAAGTCTTTGACCTCCCTCCTGGACATGGCAAGTCAAAGAGAATATTCCAGGGGCACCTGCACCGCTCATTAGGCCACCCGACACCCTGTCACCAGGGCCAATTGCCATGCTACTCACTAATGCTGTGGAACTGACCATGAGCCACAGCTCAACCCACCATTTACACTAAAGGACCGAAGTCCAGCAGAACAAATATATGAAGCAGAAACAGAAATATGGGAAGATCTACACTAATGCACTAAGACAACAGTGTACCTATGTGGGAGCCATTTCTTCAGTTCCCTAAATTTTCTACTTTTCTACAGTAACTATATATTGTTTTCAAAATAAACTACTTTATACTGTGTTAGCTAATGGCAGCAGTATGGTAAAGCAAAAAAAAAAGGGGGGGGTAGAATTAGAGGTAGCAACAAAATGAGGGGTTTGAAAAACAGTTCCCTCCACACACTAAAGGCAGAACCTTGAGCACAGCACATATGTGAACCTAGCTGGGCCTCTGCTGCCCATACACCCAGCACGCACGGTAACAATGTAAATAGACTATGTTTCAGCATAAGAAAGAACACTGTACAGTGCCCAGCAGACAGCAGATACCAGCTCAAGTGCCAAGTAATATCTGAGCCCCTTTGCATCATTTGTGGCTGCATCCAAAACCACAAAATGGTATCATTTCACCTGTCATTGGTGGGTATAGAATAGAGGTGTGCCTCTCACGTTCTCTGAGAAAGCGCTTTCATCACTAACAGTGAACCCTTCTTGAGACAATGCATGAACTCAGGGGTTACTTTACTCCTTCTGCCACCAAGGGCATCAAGATAGTTGTGGGTAGAAAGAACTCTGGACAGGAACAAGTTCCTTCCCCAGCACTGTGACTGCGGTTATGATGATAGGTAAGACCATTTTCTTTTGTGGATCTCGACCTCTCTCCTGTAAAATGGGATGTCCGAGGCAGATACTGTACTCTCAGACTCTGTAGGCACATTCTGAGAGCCTCTTGTGTCCAATCTCTCACGGTACATGGCAGCCTCCCCAGCAGGCTCCATCTGCTCTGGCTGAACATCTCCAGGCTCACTCAGGGCTTTCTCCTCTGCTTTGTTCTGTGGTGCATATGGGGTGTTAGGCTCACTTTTCTCCATACCTACTTCTTACTGGCCTGGCAGACTCAACACAAGTCTCACCCACCACCACAAGTTCTCTCTGAGCATGTTAGTCTTCTGTTACCACCCCATCCTTTCAAACAGTGTTTAAAATGCCTTTACAGAATGTCTTGACTTAAACTGGGAAATACATAGAGGAAAGAGCTTCAAATCTGAGACTATTTCTATATTCTGCATCTACCTCAACACAATGGGACCTGTCCTGAATAAGCCTTTGCTTACACTACAGATGATAATCTGGCCACTGCTGGAAGAGGAAGGGAAGAAGTAACCAGCCAGGGAAGCACTTGACTAGAATCAGTTAGACACTCAAAGCTAATGTTTCTTCCTTTCACCCAACCCCTGATTTCTCTATTTTTGGTGACTACTCTTTCTCTGTAAGGTGGTCTAGTGGGAGATGAAACTTAGAACAGGCTATAAGCCTAACAGGACCTTGAGTGAGTCATAATCCCTCCACACTCAGACAATTTCAAATGAACACGTTCTTACTCTTCTTTCTTATAACCAAACGATAAAAGGAGATAATACATGAGAAAGGCTCTCTTCTGCAGAGGTACTAGCATTATTATTTTTGATAAGTCCTAGTTCCAGAAAGAACAACCTTAAAACAGCACAAGAGATGGCAAGACATCAGTGCTGACAGATTTGATGACGACTGTACAAGTCCCACTCTTGGTACAGAATAGAGTGTCAGAAGGTTGTATGGCTGTTCCCTAAGGTAGAAAGACACAGAAGCAGAGGTCAGGATGTGCCATGACCTGGGCACTGCTCATCTCATTATCTGTGTTGGTCTATTTGCTAAGTCAATCAGTTCCATAGACCTGAGCACACTTGTGGGCCTCAGAATTTGGGTTCATTTATTTGACACTGCTAACAACTAATTTTTTAAAAATCCTGACATTAAAACCTCCGTTTCTCTCATAAATGAGTCTAATTGTGATGAGCTCTTCTACATTGAAGTACGTCCACCTAAAAAGATACAAAAGAAGAGAAAATACAGTCTACCAAATAAAGTGGGATCTTCTTTATTTTGTTTGTTTGGGTCATCTGTAGAAGTTAATTTAAAGAATATAATACAATGTGAAGACAAACTATTGCATACTGAATATCAAAATATATCCCTAAATAATGTTGCAAAAGAAAAAAATTAAAGAGCACCACTGGTATGAGTGATTTGCACAGATGTGTTTTACAAGAAAAATAGTTTTCCAATAACAATAAAGAAACCTCCAATGTTACAGGTGACAAAAAAGAGACAGAGAGAGGGGCAGGGGAGGGTGTTTCAGAATCATCCCTGAAGAGGTGCTACTTTTATTCTATCTCAGTACAAAATCATCCAGATGATCAGGCAATCAGGGTGGTGTGTGCAGCGTAAGTGAGAGGTGTGTTTGTATGTACACATGTGTGTACATACTGCATTATGGTGGGAAGTGTCATCTAATATTAGTTTACGAAGTTAATTAGTTACAAAGTCAATTAAAGAATACTTATCCAAGAAGAGCACCATTCTAACAAGCAGTTCTATCAAAATATCTTCTTATTTATTTTGTTAAATGTCTAGCTATATTTCGCTTTATTAATTTATATAACTGTGGCTTTTCATAATTTGTAATACAGTTCTTAGGTGACTAGAAATTTTATACATTGCTGATTCATATACATAAATACAAAATTTATATTGAACATCTCTCAACAATACCCTACACTCCTTGCTATTTCTTTTTTAACAGAAGCAATAGGATACAGAGAAAAGAAGAGACTCTCATTACAAAGACAGACCCTCTTAAAATCAAGGCTATTCTGTTCTGAGCAGAGACCTGCTACTAAAACATCCTGGTGCCAGGTTTTAAAAGCTCTGGGTCTGAAAGCACTACAATAGCTGATTGGCTTAAAAACAGCACGTGAGAAGCAGGGAGCACACTAATGCTGAGTGGCTGGCAGTATTCCAGGGCTGCTGTTAGGACTCAAACTCCTTTGGGTACTAAGTCTCATCCCACACCATCCTTAGGCTTCATTTATGCCAAATAAACCAGGATACCGGTATGACAATGTATGGACGTGAACTCAGTGGCACATTATCCACATGCTCTCTAAACCACTCAAATCCTTTAGATCATGCCTTATTTGTAGAAGCTAAACATACATGATAGAATCTGCCTAAAGAAGGTTTACGCTTTATACAGCTTTCTTGGGATATGTTATGAAATTTATTAGTCATAACTTGTGTATTTTCTACAAGCTCAATAACTCTAAAAGTGGGATTAAGGAAAAAAAACCATAATGCACATACAGACTCAGTTCAATTTCCCAAGAAAGCCAAAAAAAGAGATTAGAAAGCAAGTAGACGAATGATCACAAAAATAATGCTTCACTGGAATGGAGACCATAGCAAACAGTTCTTGAAAATAAAATAAAGCTCACCACCTTGCCATTTTGCTAACATTAAAAGGTTACAATGAAATAAAGTTAAATGAAGTTTTTGAAAAGTTGTTGCTATCATGCAGTGGATTACTTACAAACCAAACAAAACAAG
The DNA here is from genome assembly GCA_019843965.1 of Rhynchomys soricoides. Taxonomy (NCBI): domain Eukaryota; kingdom Metazoa; phylum Chordata; class Mammalia; order Rodentia; family Muridae; genus Rhynchomys; species Rhynchomys soricoides. Next base: position 18,713,849 of record JADRCH010000067.1, on the reverse strand, counting down.
CTTCATAGCATTTCAGTTATCCCCTAGTTCTTATAGATGCACCTTTCCCGATAAATCACTTCTTGTGCTGTGAATACTAAGTACTTACTGTTTAGGAGTTTGTGCATGTTTTAGCATTCATGTCTATAGCAAATGCCAACTCCCCAGAGACACTCTCTTCAGTCACTTAAACCAATGCAAAACACTATCTAGCAACAAACCTTTAAAGCAGTAAAATGCTTCTAAACAAGACAGGTCCACATCTATTTAAATTTAGAGTTGAAACCAAGGGTTAACAAACCATAAAGTCAGATAGTCATATATTATTTGTTTAAGCCAAACATATTAATATTTAGATGCAAATTCAACAGTATTGAGTTAAATACCAACCATTCTTAAGCATGGTTTAAGTCTGATAACCAAACTCAAAAATTTAGTGCCACACAAAATACATCTCACAAACTGTGCAACACACAGCTCTAAGCTTTAAACTTTTTGATAGTGTCAATAAAATCCCCAGGAAAGGAGAATACTGCAACTCTCCTTGGAGCAGAGGTGCATTAAATCATGGTTAAACAGACAGAATGTTAAGAATGGCAGGGCTTTTTTTTCTATAGTAGGTTTATTACTACTCCTCTTTTTTTTTTATTTTATTTTTTTTTTCACTAATAAAGTTTGAAAATCTGACACTACCTGTCCACATAGAAGGGAAAACAAAACTTGGTCAAAGTCTGTAGAACTTCCTGTGGAAAGAAAGAAAGATAATTTAAACATCTATTGGGACCAATAAATCTAACATTAATCACAAAACACCATCTAGCAACTTTACCCTAAAGAAAGAGGAGACAGATGAAGAAATATGTGCTTTATCAATTACACGGGAGGAGTACGAGGCAGTCAATCATGAGAAATAATAAACATGATCAAACTTCATTAAAAATGAAAAATTAATCAAGAATCACACATGGGTAAGCAGCAGGAGCCATGCAGGAAAGCTCCAAGGGGAGGGAGGTGCTTGGGTTGCTGCGTGTTAACACCCCTCCAGGGACCATCTCCAGCCTGACCATATGGATCAGAGTGAATAACACCGAGCCACATGGGTTTGGCCTGGCAGGGCCGCTGTTGCTGGCACTGTTTTTGCCTGTTACCTAGGAACAGAGGGGGCCAGGATTAGACAAGGCTTCCCAGCATCAATAGGCCAAATTATAGCAGAGTAGAAAGCCAACTTGAAGATAATTGTTCCTGGAAATTCTTAACTTCATTTTTAGAGTTTAAAACTTCATTTGGTTGCTTTATCAAGAAGCTGTCATACACTAATTTTGGAATCAAACTATGACCACTGCTTTTAGTTAAACATCATTATTTTAATTAGACATACTTACCTGTTTGAAACGTATGAAAATGTTTTTACAAACGCTGAGACACATCAAAGTAAACACACTATTCAGGAGAAGGGCACAAGAAGTAGCAGCATCTCGAAAACTTATTTATAAAAGACAATATTCCTACATTAAGATGAGAACATTAGGACATGCAACACAATATGGGTGGGGAACTTTGCTAATAGACACGTTTTATATGCACATACACTAGCACAGTTAACCATATATACAAGTAATTAACTACTACTCCCTTCATAGAATTTTCTATAGCTTGACTTAATTTGACCACAGTCTTGAACAGCCTACATTTGGTGTTTAACATAAGGTCACTGACCAATGTTATAAATTTTTAAAAAGTATTCCTTTCATGAATGTGATTTTGTTTTTAACTATTTAAAATCCCAACCTCAAGAGAAAATGAAGAACACTTTTTTTTTTTTGGTCATTGGGAAACTGGTTCAAAGTAAAACAAACCTGCCTGTTGCAAATACTAATCCAAGTGATAAATTAAAGATCAGTTTACAAATGTAGCACCTTTCTAACCAATAATAATGAATCATCAATGCTAACTGAATTGATGCTTCCCGCTTCATTTATTTTTAAAACCAGTTCTACCGTTCAAGAAATAAACCGCAACAATCTAACAACCCACTCCATGAAGCAGAAAGCACATTGACTGGCCCTGCCAGTGTGTGTTCTGCCAACACAATTCAACTGTACATATTCTAGTTTTAATATCATCTTGGATTGGGTCTACATACATAACAGCACTGTTAAGGCATGCCATAAAACAGTAATAGCTGAAAAAATAGCTAAGAATATAAGCATATTTTGAGAGGAATTACCTATCAACTGGACATTTTTTGTGGCATTTAGCAGTCTACCTACTGTGGTTTTAAACCAGTAGTGTGTAGCTAAAATGAAGCATTATATAGGGATCAGCTTCTCTGTCCATATTATTATCAGTCAGATGCTAGAAAAGAGACTGTATAAAACACTAATTTTAATGGAATGATAAAAAGATATTATCCATATATAAAATTCCCATGACATCATGATAACACCGAAAAGCATATCTCAACTTAATACACACTCTTTAAAAATACCATGTGCGCATTCTGTGCCACCGTCAGCAGCTACAAAGATAGTCATCTTTTACTCCTCAAAAGTTTCAGGTACAGAAAGCACTTCTCTACTCTATGCTGGAGTTGCGCTGACAAAAGGCCTCAAAAGATTTTTGAAAGAAAGGACCCCCATGGCTACAAGAAAGCATTGTGCTCTACAGCAGAGTCAAAGGAATCGAATATGCCCAACTTATTACTCACTACAATATAGAAACTACTTACCACTTTCTTATGTCAAAAGTAATGACCAACCATGAACTTGACTGTCAAATAATATTAGAACAAATATGGAAATGACCAGTATAGGCTGAGTATAACCCACCTCCCACAAACTCTCCTTTCTATACATAAGAAAGCAGTAGGTAGGAGAGATAAGGGAAGGGGGCATGTAGGAAAATGCAGGCTCGTGTTGGCATATTACCGTATGTTTCTTCATGTTTGTGATGCCACAAGAGCTTGATGTTTCAATTTAAGTCAAACAAGATGGTTGTATGCTGTCTGAGGGGAAAAAATGAGCATCTATCTGGTAATAGGCATAATCACATGATTTCAATCAAAACTAAAATATCTACTTCTGAGTTTGGGGAGAGAAAGACAAGAAAGGGAAACAACCAATGTTCTTTGTAAATAAAAGCTGCCAAAATAAACCAATTTTCTGCATAGTGATGCTTGCATTATATATAAATATTCAGTTACCTTTGTCCAAAGAAAAACACAATTATTCTGATACGGAAAGATCACTCACTCTCCAAGGGAGGGAGGAATAAAACGCTGATTTGAATATTTTTTTGAGCCTTCTAGTTATTGCACAGTATCCCAGAATCTTTCAACACTAATTTTACTGGGGAAACAATCATCGACCAGTTACCAACCCCCCTTCCTCTCAACAACTATATCTGGCTAGGGAACTTGGTTTGTAGATGTCAATTTCGCTGTTTTTCTCTCCCACACAAGCTCTTTCAGCCAGCCAGCCTCAGCTCAGCCTCCACTCCTGTAACATAAAGGGGATCTCGGAAATGCAGGGCAGCTGATAAAATGTAAACGACCTCATTGCAAAGGCGGGGGGTGGGGAGGACTGTGTGCCAGTTCTCCAAATCAATTCCCAAGTTTATATTTTCACAAATCTTTTTATATACAGTTTGATTTTTTAACATTTTAATGAGCAAAAATAAATAAAAGTGAATCTATAGTAGCCAGTCCCCACAGTTAAAGTGCAGGGCATGAACTAGATCCCAGGAGGGAACCAGTACACCATGTCACCACTGGCTTTAGGACATTCGCCACCTGGTTCCATGTCCCCAGGTTCCAACTCTTTTCATAATCAAAACACTGCTGACATTATAAACCCCAGATGGGTTTTCTAAAATCCCTCCCAATCAATATATCCAACACATAACTTATTGGAGACAACACTGAGCTCATTGATTAAGGTGAATTCAGTAGCAAAGTTTTCAAAATAAATGAGACAAGAAAATAGCAGTCAACCTCTTTGTGTCACCAGACAATTTATGAAATAGGCAATTTCCAAAATGCTTTACTTTCTAACTAAATATGATTTTTCATGTGGGAAGAAACAGGAGTGGGGAGGGGAGCAGTCACACAACCCTTTCAGTTATGCATATATTAAACAGCCAGCTGTATGGGAGCAGGAGAGCCACATCCACAAAGCTCTGTCCACCAGGAGACCACACCAACACAGCCAAGGCAGGATGAAACAACGGAAAGCAAAAAAGATCTCAGGGCTAATCTTGGTCCACTTTGGGTTCATCTTACCTAATGGAAAGTCTCACCTCAGGTCAGAAAGCCCACCAAGGGAATTTTCCTCACTGTGGAGAAAGAGGGGTATGTTCCAACACTGAGACATTCTCTTAAGAACTAAGTCAAGTTTTATATTTATAATATTTATTACAGAGTCCTATGTGGGAGTATCTGAGACTGTTAATCATGAGAAGGTTTGACTGTATCTCCCTAAATGTGGGCTTTGAAGGGATGTAGGCAATCCTGTAACAGACACCCTTTCCTAAGCCAAATACTTTGCTTTCATCTTCAATAAAACATATAAACAAAAATAACTTCTATCTGGCAGATGAAAACAGCAGTCAGATAGAGACACACATACCCCACAGGTTCAGTGCCCTCTGAAGGACAAATGTGCCAGCTGACCTTACAGTGTCTCCTGGAAGTAAGGAACATTGAAATGAGGCACAGCCGCCATAATTAGAGGAGGGAGGGGGGAAGATGTACAAGAAAACATCTAAGAAGTACTGTGAATAAATGAATGTATTCTAAAATATGTAAAACTACAATTAGCCTTTCAGTGCATCCTAAAAGCTTACAGAGCAGCTGATAATTTACCTTGGGGGGGGGGGGCGGGGGATAAAAAGGAGGGCAGCCGTGGGAGAAAATTTCCTCAGTTAATTTCAAAATCATAGGTATGTGAGGAAAAGAGAAGCTCAAACTCCTACCATACCGTGTTCAGATTGTTTTTTAGAAGCGTGAGGGAAAGCTGACCCTCCTAACTCCTCCAAGTGAGAGCAGCATCACTGGTGGGACAGGAAGCCCTTGACTGATCTTAAAACCCAAGCTGAAAGTTACAGAGCACACACAATCCAAACATACAAAAAGCTAACAGAATTTGTACTTTAGGCCATTTTAAGTTAAAGCCAGGAACTCCAAGGAAAAGCTAACAAAGGTTTTAATGTTTATGATTAAGAATAGTAAAGCAGAAGCTCCTGGAAGCTTAATTGGCATCAAGTTCAAGGATGTTAATCAGAAGTTTCCTAACTGTAAAATCAGTAAATAAAATTTTATTTTTTCAATATAAGCATCAAATTAAATTCAAGATCCATATCATGGTTGAACTCTCTTATTTTTCCTCTCCCAGTGAGAAAAAGAGGCTTTGAATAAAGGATTTTACAGAATGGCCTTTCAACACTGAACATAAAAGCCAGGTCAGTTTTTTAACAATATTGCTCAAATGAACTGTGCTAATTTTCTCTTTTAGGAATATTCAATATTTGCTCCCAGCTTACTTTTTATAAATTTTAATTTTTAGTAATGCATATAACTTTGAATTATACCTAACATTTAGAATCAATGTGGTAATGCAAAGATAACATTAGAACCAAGTAAATTCATCATAATCTGTAAGTGTATCATACAATTTCTTTCATATAATCTTTTTTAAAAACTCATGCTGGGACCAAACCCAGGGCCTTGGGCATTTAAAGAGAATAACCTTCCCAATATTCTCAACATATATTAACTTTTTATATACCTTATCAAAGACTTTTAAAGATCCACATTTGCACAGCAATGTATGACCTCAAGTCTGAATTAAAATTCCAGTTTTTTTTTTTAAAACAAATTTAGTTTATCATCTTGTGCTCTTTCCTTTCACCCAAATAATTCCCTACAGACAAGTTATTCTGTGATCACAATATTAAAAGGCATCCTCTATTCCAAAAGTTCATCTAATGAACTTTAAACTCCACAGCAAAGAGTTAAAAACCAGAGAGGCCTCTGTCAAATGCCAATACAATTTTTAAGGTTGGTGTCAAATAGTTCCAAAGTGAACAAATGATTTGGTTACCATTTCATACAATCAACAGATTGTGACATCAGTCTACAGAAGTAGACTTCACTTTACTCCTCTAAATTGTTTTAGCTTGATCATTTCCTTCATCATTTATATTCCTGTTATTTGAGCATGTGTGTTACCAACAATTCTAAAAGGAAAAAGGAAAGGCCTCAAGTCAGCAAATACCAAAGGAACAGGGTCACTGCAGTAAAACTGCAAACACAATTTCCCTCAAGAAGTCATTTGCCCTCAGGAAAATACTATTAAGAGGAAGGAAGGAAGGAAGGAAGGAAGGAAGGAAGGAAGGCAGGCAGGCAGGCAGGCAGGAGGGCAGAAAGAAAAGAAGAAAAGGAAAAAAGAGCACTGATAAAAATACTATTATGTAAGCATATTAAAAGCTGTCAGCTTTTAAATATTTTAAATGCACACAAAAATGTGCACAGATGGGCATGTTTTCTGCTCACATTAGTCTAGAAAAAAAATCTTTCATTATCAAGCTCAAAGTCCTTGAATTTTTTAAACTTAATTGTGCCTCTATTTCTTAGAATTCACACCCCAAGGCCAAAGCTTTCCTGCCACCAGTCCTTCAAATCTGACTTGGACATTACACGGGAGGAGGCTCCAAGCCTCCCTGAGGTCTCACTCCTTTTACAACACAGGAAAAAGCAGTCGATAATGGGCCCATGCTGAATTCACTGCTCCCCACGTCTCCTCTTGGGACACAAGCCTAGCAGATGTGATAAAAACTGTGTCAGAGAAGTGGCTCTAGTTTGTGCCTTAATGACAACTTAAACCTCTAAACCAATACAACCAAAAGATGAACAGAGCTGCCTGTTACCTCTCTCTGCTGCCAATCTTCCAATACCTTGGAACTAAATTAGCGCCTCTCCCCATAACTTCCCCTGCCACCCCTCAAAATCTATTCTAATTTTAAAAGATAAATGAGTTCAGAAAACACACTGGTGGCCCAAGTGTCTGGGGTTGTGTGTGTGGATGTCCTATAATTAAGCGCTGACACATATTTCATAGAGTTTGTATTTTCTGAAAGGTATGATTGAGCATTCAGATGTCATAAAAGACTGCCTACTAAACTCCCTCTGATCATCACCCCAGTACCCATATTCACATACACCACTAGGAGATTTTACAGGTTCCAAAAATGCTTAAAGGTTTAAAGATTATTTTTGAACATGTTCAAACATAGGAGAGGTGATATTCTGAGTTAATGAAACATTCTAATTATTAAAATTTATACAGGACAATTTCTTAAACCATGGGCAGTTATACTTTTCTTTTAACTCATAGGAACTCTTTGTCTTATCTAATGATATGGTACCATAAAAATCTATTTAGATGTGTACCTCTGGTAACATTTTCTAAATTCTATAATTCAGCCTTCAGATGATGGGTCTTTTTACCCAGTATCCTGAAAGCCTATTCAGCCACAATTGCATACCCACTTAATCAGCAATCATTGTTCTGGGATGTGGGACTTTGTTGTCAAGACAAGCACCAAAACCTTTAAAAAAAAAAAAAAAAAAAAAAAAAAATTTTTTTTTTTTTTTCAGAACTGGCATAAGAAAAAAGTGATCTTTGTCAGACAAGGACAAATTTATGCAAATCTTTTATAAACATTCACAAACATTTATTTAGCTTTTGAAATGTTGGCCTCATTTGAGAGCATGAAAATGAGGGGAAGTAGGAAAACGCAAAGGACAGCTTAGAAGCTGGCACGCTACATAAATATTCAGAAGGAAGATTATAGGATTCATGTTAGGCTGTCTTAGGCTTCTCCAAAGTCCACATAGAATAGCAAAGAACAAAACTAACGAGAAGTGCAGCAGATGTTAGACAATGCATCGGCTTCTTTTCCTCTCTCACTTGGCTATACTTGGACGCTTTTATATTTCCTTTCAATATGGTTAGGTCATTCAAGGATTCTCCTATAGACTCTGTATTGTGGCTACAGATCTATAAGCTGGGGGTCTGTCAGCTTTCCAAAAGTTTCCAATGAAAAGGCATTATGCAAATTCTACCTCTCTTACCCTCTTTCAGGGGAAAAAAGCCTCCAGTATGCAGTCATCAGAGTATTGGAAGCCCCAGCCTTCATTTCTGTATGGCTGTGTTTGCCTCAGGGCCACGCTGCTTGTTTTGACAGTGGATCCCCCTAGATAGTTGGGATTAGTCGAGCTTGTTTGGATAAACTTGAAATCAAGGCCTTCTCTAGGTAGACAGCTAGATGTAGCTACCGAGTTTCCAGCTGCCTCCTCCTTTCATCCCCAAACAACTGCAGATTCACAGTAGCTATCACAGCCACAGGCTATGTCACATACATAAGTACAAAATTAAAGGCTGCTAAAAGAAGCCTTTGTAAGTCTTAGTGCTAAAATAAGGAATCTGTACTACTTGGTTTATACAAATTATTCTAGCACTACCAGTATGGAACTGAACCTATCAGTTAACAAGGCATGTTAATCAAGGCTCCTAGCTCCTTCTGACGGACAGGATCATGGTTTAGTAATTCACCTAACCTCCACTTATTAGCTCTTGCGTGAGGATAATAGCTGAAAACGTTGAAAAGGAAATAGCAGCCTTTATTTATCCAGTGCCAGGGAATGTTAGATACCATCAACAAACACTGCAAGCAGAAAACGGGAATCAAAGTGTAAATATTAGACCTGCTTTGGAAAGAGTATTATTTAGGAATGGATTAATCAGGGTTTCACTGCACAGCCATCTCTATTTCACAACTAATATTTCTCACAACTTACAGTGAAAGGAGGACAGAAGGAGGAGTCAGGACTGAGGAAACTTACAATCAGAACACACTGATGGCATTCTGTTACCGAGACAGAAGGCCGGTGATATGAAACACTCACAAAATAAGAAAAGTATATAAGAGGTTTTCTAAAATCTAGCATGCAATACTTTAATCTTTTTTAATCTCTTCAGAAGGCTAGTGGAATATAAGAAAATAATTCAACCTCATATATGTTTTATTTTACTCTAGTTTCAACATACACGAACTAGCAATTACCTGTGGCTGCCTGAGATAAACTAAGGGCAGCAACTGGACCAGCATAGGCTTGTACATTTTCTAGAATTCTTCTGTGACCCATAATGCTTGTACATCCTTCTCCTCTCTTATGTAATGTCAAGTCATACAAGGCAGCTTTCAATCAAATCTTTCACTCATCATCACGTGTTCTCAGGAGTCAGCAGCTTAAGTCACTATTTCAAAGAGAAGCCCCAAAGTACTGAAGCTATTCTGAAGCTCATTGTCATGGGCTTCATTTCTTGGACAACTTAGAACCTAAAGATCTGTTTAAGAACGTACCCCCTTTTCTCTTAAGAGCCTGCAGTTACATTTTCTATCACATAGTCTACTTTTAAAACCCTTAAAAAGAGTCAAAAAGAAACAATAAGAGACAAAAAAAAAAGGCAACACCACCACATTCCCACAGACAATCATGGTAGCACACACTTGCAACCCTAGTACTCAGGAAGCTGAGGCAGAAGGATCATGAACTTGAGAAAAAACTGAGCTATACAGTGAGATATTGTCTCAAAACACCACCACCACCATCACACACACACACACACACACACACACACACACTTGAAAAAAAACCTATTATTAAAAACACTAGTGCCAGTTTTCTAGTCAGAATCTGACCAGCTGACTGCAGTAAGCATACCTGAGTAAAATGCCAGCCATACAAAACTGAAGAGGAGAATGAGGAAGAAGGGGGGGGGGGGGAACAAGCAGAAGAGTAGGAGGGTGACAAAAGAAAAAAGAAAAGAGGGGAGTGAGGGAGAGAATACAAACTAATATTACAAAGACTCAGCAGTATCCCAAACTCTAGAAATCTAAGGCAGCAATTCTCCTCTTTTGGGATCAAATGACCCTTTCACAGGGGTCACTTATCAGATATCCTGCATATCGGATATACATTATGATTCAAACAGTGACAAAATTAGTTATGAGATAGCAATGAATTAATTTTATAGTGAATGGTTACTACAACATGCGAATTGTATTAAAGGGTTACAGCATTAGAAAAGTTGAGACACTTTCTCAGGAGGTAAAAAGACATTGCTAACCATACTGGTTCCATGTGATTGTCGCTAAACAGCCAAATGTCAACTACAGGCCTTTTAAACAGAAATGTTCTTAAAATATACAACAAAACCATAAGATTCTTTTCCAACACCTAGCATTCACAACTGTTTTGGGGCTAGACCTATCACAAAAGCAGTTCCTCCATTCATTCCCAATCCCCTAGTGAGGTTCATGGCTTTTCTAAGCAAACAAACAATTCCATGGTCTCTGAATTTGTCACCATCTTTGCACTTGAGATTCATTCTGTTTGTAATTATTTCTGAAGCATCATTAGAGGGGGAAGGGTTTTCCTAATGCCCCACTCACCATTCTGTCCTATACCATTACTTGTCCAATGTTCTATTAGATGAAGAAAGTGGACGGCCTTCTTCCTGGACCCCTCTCAAATCCCTTTCCATTTAATCAGTTTCCCAGGACTTTCACCTTCTTCCCTCTTTGCAGCCTCCTCTACCTACACTTTAGTTTCCATAGGAAAATTAGTCAACTCAGTCCTCTGCTCTGGACAGCCTCCCCAGTTCTAGGCCCAAGTTCAACATGTCAAAGATCCTGGCTCACACAGCTCTGACCCATTCCATCTGAACAAGAAAGGCTCTCAAAGTACCACTGATTCTTTCTGGAGGGGCTGGGGGTAGGTGATCCATTTGTGTGACTAAGATTCAAACACTCACCATGGCTACTAGATTTCAAGATAACTTATGAAGAAACACCTTTGGGTCCCTGAAACCTTTCCAAGTGTTTGAAAATATGGCAGAGGGTAAAGCAGCCCCTAAAATCAAGTCTACTTTAAGACCATTGTAGAAAGAAATAACAATATTTTCCTAAGTGTATCATTTAAGCATGTTGCTGAACAGGTTATTTAGTAGCAAACAATGTGCTACAAACCAGGAATGAGACTGACACCAGGTAAGGAGGGACCCTTGTCCACATGGAGTGTAAGATCTAACTGAAGAGACAGAGGCTAATCAAATAAATGCATGGATAGATCTTTCAAACTGCAAAACCGAAACTGTGAGAGAGAATGATGGAAAGCTCTAAACAGAAGAATTCAGATATATTTTGATTTTAATATTGAATTTAGACACAAGGGTCATGACTAACTTCTCAGAAAGTGACAGAGTGGGGAAAGCTCAAAGAGTGAGCAGAAATTCACAAGGTAAGAATGGGGAAGAGATAGAAAGAGGGAGGCAAAAGCAGCAGCAGCAGCAGCAGCAGCAGCAGCAACAGCAGCAGCAACAGCAGCAGCAGCAGCAACAGCAGCAGCAAAGGCTACTGAGCAGGAGACCCCAGAACATGAGCTTTAAGGAAGCCTGACAAGAAGAAAGGGAATGGCAGGTAAAAACAGATGGGTTGGCAGAGGTCATGGCACAAGGGATCATATGTCCTGGGAGGGAGTGTGGACCTCGTGCTCATTCACTGGGACTCACTGGAGGGTGTAGTGGTTTTGTATCCCACCTGCACATGACTCTCCAACTCAAATCCATTCTCAGCCCATACAGGCTCTAGGCACTCACACTATTCTCCATGAGTTCTTCCTGTCTCTTGAGTTCCTATGAGAATCAGAGAAAATAGCTGCAAAGCCAGAGACTTGAATTTACTAGAAAATTCAAGTGTTAAAAGTTAAGATTTATGCATGGCATCAAAAATGAGAGGAATGGAGAAGACTATTCAAGCCAGTATAAGTGTATTAGTAGTTTTTATTGTTTATTGTTTTGTATATGTATATCATATTATCATATTGTATATGTATGTCTAAGAATATGGATTATATAGATAATTTCAAAGACTATATTGGTATAAAGTATAAATTTTATCTAAGTATGAAACCAGCATATCTAAACTTTGGTTTTTTTTTTCTCACATGCCAGTGGTCATCTTTTGGGGGGGATGTATAAGCGACTATTAAAAAGAAACGGAGACTCAGGTCTATGTTCAGTTAATCTATTACTAATTTGATAAAGAAGTTATCCTCTTGTAGATGAATTCGACTTTGAACATGAATAAAATTAGCTTCATATAGATTAGTGGAGGAACAGAAGACACTGTGCATCTCATACCTTATTTGATTAGCATGCTGTCTCCACAGTTTCAAATACATAGTTATAGCTTGCAGGAGCAGTCTTCTATACTGACTAAAGCTAAACCTGTCACCTACCTTATACTTTCTAGTTGCAACTACGGAATTAAAGATTTATGCTAAAGGGTCTTAAGAAAGGAGCAAACTTACTCCTCTATCATACCTGCGTTAGTAATATGTAGCCTAGGATGCTTACAAGTCTTAGGTTAGATGCTGTGGCATACCAAAGTGTTAAAGAGAGAATAGTGGATATTATCACAGAATACCCAAGATACAGTCCACTGAATTAAAAAAGGTCAACAAGCTGAAGGTCCCAAGTGAGGATGCCTCAGTTCTACTTGGGAGGGATAAGAAAGAAACCACAAGTGGGGAGAGAGGGAGGAACCTGAGAGGGAAAGGGAATGGGGGAGGGGGGAGTGGAACATGATCTGGTATTGGGTGGGGGAAAAGGACTGAAGCACTGAGGGCCAGCAGGAAGAATGGAAACAGGAAACCTTGGGAGGTAGGAGGTTGGGGAGACCCTCCAGAATGTACCAGAGACCTGGGAGGTGAGAGAAGACCAGGACTCAAAGGGAAGGACCTTAGATGAAAAGCCCTACATTAGGGACAGGGACTTTGTATAGTCCACCTCCAGCAGAAAGACAGGGCATCAAGTGAGGAATGGGGTTGCCATCCCACAGTCAAAACTCTGACCCATAATTGTTCCTGTCTGAAAGAACTGCAGGGATGTAAATGGAGAGAAATCTGAGGAAAAGAAGGTCCAGCGACAGGCCAAAAGTGGAAGCAAGCTCAAGGGGAGGCCCCTAGACCTGACACTATCACTGAGGCTATGGAGCGCTCACAAAAAGGGACCTATCATGACTGCCTTCCTAAATACCCAACTAGCAGCTGAAAGAGTCAGATGCAGATATTTGCACCCAACCAATGGACAGAAGCTGCTGACCCCTGTGGTTGAATTAGGGAAAAGCTGGAAGAAGCTGAGGAGGACAACTCTGTAGGAGGACCAGCAGTCTCAACTAACATGGACCCCTGGGATCTCTCAGACACTAAATCACCAACCAGGTAGCATACACCAGCCGATATGAGGTCCCCAACACATATACAGCAGAGGATTGCCAGGTCTGGGTTCAGTCAGAGAAGATGCACCTAACACTCAAGAGACTGGAGGCCCCAGGGAGTTTAGAGGTCTGGCGGGATGTGGGGTGGAGGTGGGGACATCCTAGTGGAGACAGGGATTGCGGAGAGAGTGTATGGGATGTAGAACAGTTGGAGGGTGAACCGTGAGGGGAATAAAATCTGGAGTTTAAAATAAATAAATAAATAAATAACAGAGAGAGAGAGAGAGAGAGAGAATAGCTCGTCTAGAAGACAAAGAAAGAGTGCCTATTTCACCTAGCTGACTTGAGATGAGAAACTGAAGAAGAATGTTGGAAGACTAAGTTTTCAATCACCCGACTCCAGACTCATCATCTAAATTATTTCTTTGCATTCTAGGACTTAAAACAATTTCAGATATCAATTTCATATGGAGCATTAAAACCTTCTCTATGTTTTATCTCCCTAAGTGCTACAAATGGAGATTTCATAAATTTTTTTATTTGTCCTATCTTGTTTAAATTCTGAACTCACAGGTCACAGTGTGAACACTATTTAGTTGTTTAAGATTATGAATAAAAACTTTTTTATCTCAACATTCATGCACAGTACCACATCCAAGCCCCAGTCCAAGAGCCATGAGCATAAAGCAGGCAAGCATCCTAGCTTCCTGCCTGGAGAAAGAAGTTATACAGGCAAGTGTTAAGTGTCTTGGGTTTTCTGATAGAATTACAGACAAGGCAGGGAATAGAGAAATGTCTTAGCAATTAAGAGCATTGGTTACCTTTCAATTCCAAGAACCTACATGGTGGCTCACAACCTTCTGTAACTCCAGTTTCAGAAGTCCACCACTTTTTTGATGGCCTTTGTGGGCACCAGGCACATGTTACACAGATATACATATGGGTAAAACATCCATGCACATAAAATAATTTTATTTAAGTAAAAGAAATATGGTCATGTCAAAAGGAAAGTACTCTAGAGATACAAAAGAGGTGACTTATAAACCACCACCTTTAAAAATGAGTCAGTATTTGCCAGGTAAGTGAGCTATGTAAGAAGATTTTATGGTTAAAGGCAATGTGAAACATTGTTTCATGTTTGCCAAGGTTGACAGGTAATAATAATCTTTGATAAATATAATTTCCTTCAAAGACAACCCTATGTTTGATTTCCAACACCACATATACACACAAAAAGAAACAATCTCAATATTTTTATAAATTCCTTTCATTTCCACTCGCCAACCCCTGTCCCATGCCCACAGCCTGGACTTCTTATTATGTCACATCTGAAATCTGAAACTGACTGAAGTTAGTTAGAAACTATAATGGCCAGAGGATTCTTTACCATACTACATATAACCATTTCAAAATGAAAGGTACCCTAGTAATACAAAGCCCATACACAACCAAAAAAGCTCATTTACAAGGATGGTGGGACCTATTAATAAATTTCTGAGGTTTTCAGCACCAGAGTCTTGACATATAGATTTTATAACTGCAATAAAAAGTTTAAAGTACTTGAAACCCCTTTGTCACCATTTTAAAAGCTTTTACAGTTTTAGTACATCTCAGTACATAAATACACAAGGATGGCTCCCTATTCTTTCTTTCCTTGGCAAATAACTTGTGATCTCCTTTATGACTTCAAAGTTCATTCTGAACAGTATAGGCTTTTCAAAGACTTTTCCAGATCCTTACATAGATGAATCTGGAAGTCTAGAGGCAAAGGGTTATCTGTCATACTCAGCCTCAACAATTGATAAAAGCATCAAACATTAGCTTGCCACCTTAAATCTACTTCTAATAACAATAGAGAATCTGAAATTGCTGGTTACAATTAGACACCAAGTTGTTTTCTGGTTTTGTTTCCACTTCGTGAACTTTTATTCACTTAATCCTGACCCAGATCCTGAAATGTCTTTACTGTGCCGATCTCTAGTTTACAAGGGAGGAAGTGAAATCTCAACAGGTAAATGGCAGAGCTGAGATTTAAGCTAAAACAGCCTGCATCCAATGTACGTGCTCTTAATTACCACTCTCATGCTTCAGCACTCACACAGGTGATACTATTTACCAAGCCTCCCCGGTCTAACACTGGCCACAGCCATTTCTATGCCTAGAAATGCTCTCAAAAGCAGGGCCAGGGAATTGTTGCAGCCAATAAAGACACTTGCTGTCAAGGCTGCCAACCTATGCTCCATCCACAGAACCCAATGGCAGAAAGATAGAACTGATTCTCATGAGTTATCTTCTAGCCTTCCCACACAAGCACACATACCCAAAACAAACAAGTATGTGTTTTATATGTGTGGATGTTTGGTCTGCATTTATGTCTGTGCACCATGTGGGTGCCTGGTTGCTACTGAGGCCAGAAGACGACACTGACTCCCCTAGAACTAGAGTTACAAAGAGCTGTGAGCTTTCACATGTTTGCTGGTAACTGAACTGGGGTCCTCTGGAAGAGCAGCCAATGCTTTTAACCATCAAGTCATCTATCAAGCCCCAACACTTACATTTTAATGAAGGTTTTTTGGGGGGGAGAGGAAGAATAAAAACAAAACAACACTTCTATTAACAATACATAAGTAAGGATTATATGACAGCATGGCTATAATCCCAGCATGAAGAAGGGGACCACGACTTCAAACAGAACCTGGCTACAAGGCAAAATTCTGCCTTGACAAATAAAGTTAAACCAATAAATTATATACAGACCAGTAGAAACTTGATCTGGATACATGCATCCATCTTCAAGCCAATGAATTGTTTCAAGAGCTGTAATACAATATACTAAAACAGTCATACTACGTGCAAGCATGGGAACTACAGCTATTGGGCTTACAACCCCTCTCGGGTTGAAGGGATTCAGAATTTATATTTGTGCATAACAAAAATTACAATTCCACCTACAGTGCCAGAATGCTAAATTGCTTATTACTTACTTTCATTCTTTTGTTCCTTTATTCTATCTGTCTGTCTGTCTGTCTGTCTGTCTGGTTTTGTGCTGTGGTAGCTGTCACTGTTGTGTTTTCTTCCTCCATTTTCAACTTTATCATCTCAATTCATATTTCCTTGGTATGGTTACATCTGGGGTCTTAGAATATATGACAATATCTGAAGCTTGCTTAAGTTGCTTTTTATTCAACTAAAGCTGAAGGGGTGAAAATAGTACTTCAATTTTCACAAAATATTCTAACTACGTATAAGAGTATAAAGTTGGGTGTGGTCATGTACTCCTTTAATCTCCATCAAGTGAGCTTTAAGGGCAGCCAGGGCTACCCTACCCTACCCTAAGAAACCACATAGATGGAAAAATGGTTGGGATGGATGGATGGATGGATAGATAGATAGATAGATAGATAGACAGACAGACAGACAGACAGACAGACAGGTAGATAGATATGAAAAGTGACTGGGGTATCTAGTTAAAAGCCCCATAAGTCAACAGCCAATCTTAGAAAGCACATATGTAACATGGGTCTAAAAGACAGCATTTTTTTTAGGGTAGCTCTCTAAGATTTCCCACTTGAGCTTCTCTGTGCCACTCTTGATGATTCTCCTAGCATCTATGGCACCAACACTCAACATTCCCAACATCAGGTATTCTGGCCAGGCCACTGTTCCATGAGTATCAATGCACTCTAGCCATAAGTTACTTCTACAGCGTACTAATCACCAGAGCTATAATCTATTGTTCTTCTCTTCCTCCCTCCTTACATAGTATCTGGCCAATGCTCTACAAATTTACCAATCTCTGTACAAATCAAACCTACTCTCCTAGACTGTTACCATCAAAAACAGCAATAAGGAGGAAAAGGCAGAAAGGATAGTCCTTATTACTATATTAATGTTAAGACTTGGATGTTGTGGGGGTTGGGAAGGTAGTTTAGTGGTTAAGAGCATTGATTGCTCTTCCAGAGGTACTGAGTTCAATTCCCAGCAACTACATGGTGGCTCACAACCATCTGCAAAGGGATCTGATGCTCTCTTCTGGTGTGTCTGAGGACAGTTACAGTGTACTCATATATATATAAAATAAATAAATAAATCTTTAAAAAAAAAAAAGACTGGGATGTTGAATTGTTTTAAAGCTTAATCTACTTCACTATCACTTAAGCAAATCCTATGAATGAAATGCAAATGAGTCCAGATTCTATTCTGTGGTGTCCAGTGCCATAAATCATTTGCCATTTCCAGCTATATAGAAGACAGACAAGTGTAAGACTAATCAGTGAGATCCTGGTCACAGACAGACAGACAGACAGGAAGTTTTCAAATGTGAAAAGAAAGCCATGGAGGAAAGTGGGCAAGAGGAGAGGTAGGGGGTCCAGGAGGGAGAAGAGGAGATCACCAAGAATTAATTTTATTTTAAAATGTCTTAATTAAAAGCAATACTTTATCTGCTGATTTAAAAAAAAAAAAAAAGTCAATTTCCAAGATGAAATGAAACTCACAATTCAAAGTGAACCAAATCTGAGTAGACTGCATCAGTAGTCTGTAGCTTAACAGCACCCAGGCTGAAGAATAACTGCAAAAGCAAGAAAGCTCTGAAGTTTCCAGAGAAATGGAGTATGCCCAAGTCTAATTCCTTCTTCTGTGTGTGAGTCACAAAGCCCAGATCTGTTCCAATCTCAGCCTCTACCTATGACTGTAACAGATGAGGGCCTTCTTCTCTATTCTTGCCTGACTGGTAATAACAGGAAAAGTCAAATAATGTCCCTTGTTTTGTGTTTTGTGCAAGAATTATACATTGTGTTATATAAAGTAAAACAGGGCTACCTTTTTAGCAAAAATGTAAGTGGAGGTCACATATACAATTTTCTTATTAAACAGAATTATTCATTCAATCAATATATAATAAATTCTGCAACAGAATGTTTTGTCTGTTTTTGTCTATAAATATTTGAAACCAAGTAACATAAAACTTTTCATATGCTGGACCTCATCAAAAGAATGAAGCAATCATCAGAGGCAAGTAGAAATGCTCATTTAAATACTATCACTGCTATCTCTTTCATCAGAATCTTCTAATCAATTTACCAAGGTTATCTGTGGATAATTAGAAGCTTAGGAAATGGCTTCTTTAGAGCATATCTACAATACAAACATGAAAATTCATATTTAAGTAATTGCATGCTACTTTAAAATCACAATTAGCCCAAATTATGCAACATATTTGTAGGTTTTAGTATTGATGTTTATTTTAATTTGCTTGTCTATTGTAAAATTTTGAAATCACACAGACCAAATGAAACCACAAAAGAAAGAGCACCTTATTTTTCCCAATGTACCATGTTTCCACATTGCTTACACACAGTTGTACAAGAAATACTGTTAGTTTCTATATAAAGATTTCCATAAATTTTTTATAGTTTCTATAAATGCATAAAAATTACTGGTTTCATTATAACCTGTGTTTTGGTGCCAGTGGAAAGAAAAATTACCTGTGACTCTATTAGCAATCTGTAGACATGGGGGTGGGCAGGTGTGCACAGACCCCTCTCTTTCCAGGGCACTCTGACACTATTTCATCAAAATTTGTATGTGCCCTTGGTGAAAAAAACTTCTAGTATCCTCAAATTTAATCATCACTGTTAGAACAAATGGGCTATAAAAAGTGCAAAATGAGAAAAAATAATTGTTATGATAAAAGTGTTATGATAAAAATAATCATATAATGACTAGCATGCTTTAAAATCATATGGAGTGCATGTTTCACTTGATATAGTCCAATGCTTATGGAAGTATCAGATAGGTTACTATATCTGTGTTTCATAATATCTTATTCCATTCATCATTAACTGTTACCAGTTTGTAATTTAAAAAAATATGCACTGTTTTGAAGCCAATAATGGGCTTTTGAGGAGAGTAGCAACCATTTGCAAACATGTAAACTTAACTATTGTTTTACCCTCAATTCAATTAGTATTCATTAAAATGGTGATAATGCAAAGTTTTACCAATTCTTTCCATAATTAGAAATGAACAGAGTAAACAAAATGACAAAAGTAAAAATGCACCTGGTTGACTATAAAACAATATTTTTGTTCATGATTTAAATATACTCCTGGCTTTTCTGATTTCCTGTGTCTGACTGGCATGTTATCTTTGAGAGCTGAGAGGGCTACATTACTCTGCTTATTGTTGGAAGCTGAAAAGAATAGACTTTTCCCCATAATCCAAAGTAAGCCCAAATCCATCCTCAATTTCATAACCTTAACTTTCTAAAAATTGCCTATTTTATTATATATTTATGAGAGAGGTAATTTTTTTCATCTCACAATAAGCTGTTGGAAGGATTTTTTTTCTAAAGTACGAGATTCTTTTCAACTCAGAAACCTACCACTGTTGATAGTATTTAAACTATTAAGCCTTAACAAAAGCAGACGAGTAAGTAACAGGAACTCTGAAAAGCCCTTGCTTATCCCGTGTTTTGTTGTTTGTTTTGTTCTTTTAAAAAATATAGGCACCGAACATCTTCCAGGAATTAACAAAGCCTCTATTTTCAGGCTTAAAAATAGCAGGCTTACTAGACTTTTAGTGAAATATTGAGTGCTACCATGATTTAATGGTTTTAAACCATAGATGTCATTGTGGTCTGACTGTGTCACAGACAAGTTAAAGAAGGAAAAAAATGGGGCACAGAGAAATCACTTTGTCAGTAATTACAATCAAGAGCCCTAAAATGTGGCTCAGGCTGCTCATTACTTCTTCTTTCTGTATCAAGACCCTTATTTACATTTCAGATTACATTTTTTATGAAACAGTAAGATCTATCAGAGCTGAGAGGGCTGAAATAATGAGGGGAAAACATTTTAATAAAACGTGTTGGGTCTGCATTACTTCCGTGACAGAAAGAAAGGCTTCCTCTATAGTGATGGATCATTTATTCTGCTTCTAAACGAGAAGCAAAAAGATGAAACTGATGAACTTTTACTGCCCATTTGTCTTTAGCAGACAATTAAGACAGAGAAGATCAAAATGGATTATCATACCATGCAGACAACTGGCCCAACAGTAATACATCTCTGAGACCACAGATTTGTAACTCTCTTTTATCCCTCCCCTTTCTTCTTACTTCTTTTTCCACTCTAAAGGCAGTGCTAGCTTTGTGGCTCAAGGAGAGCCAAAAGGCTGGTCATCATTATTCAGTCACAGATGTCAATCTAACCTCCCTTTTTTCTCAGTTTCTAAAGCAGTGAGGCACAATAATTTGTGACAGATTCTTTTACTGTAAGGTACAAAGAACACACAGAATAAAACATCTAGCATCAGCCAGCGTCTCTGATCAAGTGTGAGGGAACATGGAAAATACACTATATGTAAAAACAAGCTATGGTAGTTTAGGCGAATGACAAGAGAAAACTAGAGACAGCGGGTATGAGGAGGAGGGAATCTGAGTGTTCACACCCATCTACACAGTAATAAGTGCTTTACTGGATGGAGAATTATCTTAAATATTCCTTATGGACCACAACATAAATGTTTTAATATCTGAAATGCTGTAGTTAAAGTTTACACATAATAAAAATATTTCCAAGAATCTTTTATAACAGTATATGGGAGAGACAGATAATTTGAATAGTATACAGGAGAGACATAATTTGGCTTATTCAAACAAATGATAATGTGAATAAAGCCTATGAATTTAGAATGTAATGATTTTTAAAGGCAAATAAAAATAAGCATTCTTCATTCTCTTTCTCGTAGTAGAAATGATTCCTTAAGTAAATTTTTTGGGAAGTTGAAAATAATATCTTCAAAAACCAAGTAGAAATGTCTCATTTCCTGAGTTGTTTGGGGTCAAGAAGGGAAAGTATATATCTTAAAAGTTTGAGAAGATGCTAAACAAGACTATGTTGCGCACATTCTTGTAGGTTTCCCTTAACCCACAGGTCTGGGTATCAGATCCAATACTGTGTCACTCTTCCAAACAAAGGAGCCATATACCTCTATCCTGTAAGCACCTTTAAAGATAACCACAGCTTTTATTTCATAAATGTTTACTAATAATTTTAATCATACAGGAAATGTATGTAATGCTGTCTATTGACAAGGGTAAAAGACTAAATTTACTACACAGTTAACATCACATTAGTCAACTGGACTCCACATGCAATGACAAGACAGAACACAGTTTAGATTTCTCTGTGGATACTCATATGCATGTATAGCACATACACACACACCCTCCTCAAACACATAATGAATACACGCATGTACTCAGGAGAAATGAACACACATGCTAAAACTCCTGATTGTTCCAGTAGTTTCTTCTGAGTAGTAAAATACTGGAATGGTTTATATTTTCTTTATGCTTCTTAAGCTTTACTTTAGCTTGACCTCTACGTTATAGAGTTTTGTTACAAATGTATTACTACCTATGCAATTTCTAAAGTAATATACTTAAAAGAAAATCACATCACTCAACTTCTTTCAGAAACAGTAAGGAACTCTTGATAGGACTAGACCAAGATAGTAACCATATTGTTCTAAGCTTTCTCCTACAGAATAGTCTCTCCCTAGATAATGCAGATCAGGGATCACAAAGGTTATTTACCTACTTAAAAGATTTAAGAACAATCATTTCCTTAAGGGCTATGACCATCAGTGCAATACAAACAATAGTTTTTCATCCTATAGATAATTACTTAAAGAAAGACAGTAATTTTATTAAAGTCCTATAATCTTTGGGTTGTATTATTTAATTGAAAGGACTTAATCTCATAGCAATTTAGAGTATGATTAAAAATTTAACTCTACTAGTAGAAGATGAAGGAGAGGTGAGGTAAGATTTTAATTTATTTTTAAACCTTATTTTAATCTTGAGGTCACACACAAAGCAAAACAAATGGGCTCTCCTAGATTCTTATTTCCCAAAGCCTTACTATAAAACATGCCACTGAATAGCTTATATGTCTTGTCACACTGTCATCCCTGTTTTCAAAAAGACTATAAGACACCTTGCTCTCTCTATGACAGGCCACAATACAAAGATGCTACCTTTGCCCTGAATGGTTCTTTCCCATGATATTTACCCCCACTCAAGGACTTGTAACAGAAAACCTTGAATGAATGCATCAGGAGCAAGCTTTGTGCACAATATTGTGCTTGTGTGAAAGCTCTGATAAAGTTGTCAAAATAAAGTGTGATAGCATTGTTGCTAATGATGCTTTTTTAATATTTAAAAAGTATGTCAAATTGCAAATTTGAACTAAAAGTGCAATGAGCCAAATAAAGCAACAAAGTGTCTTCAGTATTCCTTGGGGTAGAAAATGGAGAATCAATGCATAACCTGGAACCAGGTATGAAAGAGACATGAGACTGTCAGCACTGTTGTTGTTTGCAAAGTGCTGGAACTTTGAAAAGTGAAGAAACTACCTGGGTAGCATCAATACTCCCTCTCATGGGCAGCGCTACTTTCTCCCTACAAGTAGCTTCTTACTCCAGAACAACAACAGTGTCACCTCCACTGCGAATCCTTATAAGCCTCCCTCCCTTTTTGGTCAGACTGCTTGACTACTTAAGTAGTATATTTTAAAAAAACAAAAACAAAAACAAAAACAAAAAGACCTCACTTCAACTTACAGGCAGCTCTGAAAGAATCTCCTACTACCCCATAGGCAGCAACATACCTAACACGGCATCTCTTGCTTAGCGGGTACACATAGCCCTCTGAAGGAAAAACCCCAAACCTAGCATTAATATTTTCAATCCCACTTCACTTGCTTTACTTTTTGTCTTTGGTTCCTAATTACCATTTCTATTCCTTTCTAAAACTTCATTTATCTCTTTCAGTTAAAAAGAACAGTAATAATATGTTGAACAACTCTGAAATAAATTTTGTCATGTAAAAAATTAATTACGCATTCCAAACCTGGTCACTGTAGTCCTCTGGGAATTGCCTCTGCACCTCAGGATCTGTAAATAATTGACAGATAATATTAATTGGCTTTGGATTAGTGAGCAAGCAGAGGATCACACATTAATATTTGATCAGAAGATGATAGCAGCCCTGGCAGGGGATCCAAGGGGGGCAGCTGAGGCTGCTATGTTGATGAGCACAAGGAAGGCCTCAGCAAGGCACTCCCACTGCCCTCCTCCAAAACCACAAAACAGAAAGATTTTAAAGGCCTGATGCTTCTGTTAACTTTAGACTATTACCTAATGTGAAAATCTTGCCAGCTGCAAATTGCCCTCAATATTTTTTCCAAAGAAAACGAGTCTTAAAGCTGCTTGACTTTTCTTCTCTAATCAGCAGCCTCCTTTTCATCGTTACAGATGTTGGCCTGATAAACCTTAAGTACCAGACACAGACCGGGAGAAAAGGACAGAAAGGGAAGAATTCTCTCAAGGAACAAATGTAAAAGTCAGCACTTTGGGAAATAAACCATATCCTTCCCCAAGTGCTTATGAAAACAAAGCCACAACTAGGGAAGTTTCCTTCAAAACAAAATCTGCACTTTTGGCCTATCAGTATAAAATCAAATATTATAAGAAGTGATGTAATTAAGCTTGGGTAGAAAGTATAAAATATAAAGGTGAAAAATATCTCTTCTGACTACTTCTGTAGTTACTAAAGGGGTCACTTCATTCTTAAGTTGTAACTGTAAGACAATGCTAATAAGTCTATTAAGTCAACACAGACATGTACCATGTAAAAGCTAATAGCATTCCAACTACAACCCATTAGGAAAGCACGTAAGCTTTTCAGTAAGAAAAAGATTTGGGGGCTTGAGAGATGGCTCAGCAGTTAAGAGCACTGACTACCCTTCCAGAGATCCTGAGTTCAATTCCCAGCAATCACATAGTGGCTCACAACCATCTGCAAGGGAATTCGATATTCTCTTCTGGTGTGTCTAAAGACAGGTACAATGTACATACATATACATACAACACATAATTTAAAAAAAAATAATGATATGCTGCAAGGGTCCAGGGGACAGAATAGCGTACATATTTGAGAAATCATCTATCAATATGAAAGGCAATGTTTGGTGATCTCTCATCTAACAATAATCTCACAGTACACAGTGCTTGTTTTTCATTTGTGTCTTTAAAAGTTACACTAAAATGCCAATTGACTTCCCTGTGAACATGAATCCTTGCAAAGGTTCAAATCTCCCAAACCACAATTAATTCTTTAGTAAGAAAAGACCAAAAAAAAAAAAAGAAAAAAAATAGGTGGGTGAGCTAAACTAGATACTTTTAAATGGTTGGAATATGTTTAAAAATCACAAAAGCTATTGGATTTTTTTTAAAACTAGGATTACCCCAAAGAACAGAAATACTCACAAATACCAAAAGTATTGTTCCCCACATAAGTAGCAGTACATAATGCGGACCATTTTTGGCCTCTTTGGGTGCGTTCTGCTTAGCTTTGCAATGAATGGTTACTATTACAGGAAACCATGACCAATCAAAACGCAGAATCTGGATCCCAATCCAAACAGAGACAACTCCCACACATAAGGCTCAGGCAACATTGCAGAAAGGTTTGTAAGAAAGATTATAAAAGCCAGAGAATCAGGGGGTTTGCTGTGAGGCTGTCTCCTAGTAACCTCAGAAGCTACACCCATCAAGTCTCACCAACGTGACTGCCTACACATGAGCTGAACATGTACAACAACCAATAGGCATGCTAACGTAAGTGGGGGGAAGACCACGAGGCTTCAACCCTTCCAAAGAATTACACACAACTAAGGAATGCTGAAGAGGGGGAAAGCACACCAACTAGTCATCCAAGGCTAAGTGATGAGTCCTGAAAACATATACAAGTAACATTATACAGACTAAGCAGGTTATATTTAGGCATATATATAATCAGTGTGAGTGTGTGAGTGTGTGTGTGTGTGTGTGTACATACGCATATAACAACAGCTGAAAAAAAAAGAGTCCATGAGTT
Organism: Rhynchomys soricoides; assembly: GCA_019843965.1. Classification (NCBI taxonomy): domain Eukaryota; kingdom Metazoa; phylum Chordata; class Mammalia; order Rodentia; family Muridae; genus Rhynchomys; species Rhynchomys soricoides. The sequence goes on along the minus strand of JADRCH010000067.1, from coordinate 18,688,582 downwards.
TGAAAGAAAACAAGGAAGGGTATATGGGAGGGTTTGGAGGGATGAAAGGGAATGAGGAAATGATATAATTAAATTATAATCTCAAAAATAAAAGAATAAAAATGAAATTTTTAAAAAGACAAGTGAAAATCACTTTCTCTCTTTACCTTGGCCTTCAACTACTGAGACTAATGGTGTGTCTAGGTTGTGGGCTGGAGAGTTCTAGAGTAATGCTCCTTGCAGCACCATTGGGAGCTGCCCTCCTGAGCCAGGTAGCAAAAGCATTGCCTGTCTTTGGCCTACCTGCTTGACCTACACAGGATTCTGCTCTCCTGAGATAGGAAGTCAGAGGGTACTAGCTAAGCTGGCAGGCAAAGTCTAGATTTAGTATCTCTTATCCAAAATGCTTGGGATCAAAGTGTTAAAGATTTGTGAGGTGTTCATATTTTTGGAATATTTGTATTGACTTTATGGGTTAAACATTCTTAACCAAAAATGCCAATATCTGATGCTGGAGTATTTCGGATCCATGCATGTTCAAACTGTGTGGGGTCTAACAAAGAAAAGTTAGCAAGATGTGACAGACAGCCCAAGAAACCTGGTGGGTGGCAAAGCTTTAGAAGAGAAGGAGGAGGAGGAGGAGGAGGAGGAGGAGGAGGAGGAGGAGGAGGAGGAGGAAGAAGAGGAGGAGGAGGAGGAAGAGGAGGAGGAGGAACAGGCAGCAGCAGCACAATGACTATCATCCCTGAAACAAACAAAACAATCTGATGTTTTAGTCGAGAACAAACCCAAAAGCAGCAGCTCTATGTCACTGAGAGGTACAACCACCCAGAGGGTAGGAAAGCCAAAGTCACCTACAACTTGCTCCTTTTCTCCCAAATGCCATGTGGTTAACGTAATTCTTCAACCAGAAAAATTCATTCATATGACTGCATATTGAATCTTTACTAGCATGCCTTCTTTCTTACAGTAGTTTATGCTTCTTGGGAATCATAAAAATACACAGAAATAAAAGCTTTATTTTCTACCACCATCTTGTGAAAGGATAAGCAATAGAAATCAAAATTTGTGGCATATTCTTCAAACTTTCTTGTTTATACATCAGACAAAGTCCTTAAATCTCTTTTTAAAACCTCTAGTAGTAATAACAAACAATAAACCTATTACTTTAAACTGATATTTTAAATGTTTTTTCATATACACAATAGACTAGAATTAAGAAAATAGATAGAACAGTTTAACATACGGAAAGTGAACATGGCCAAGGCAGCCAGTAAAAAGGCATCCCAAGCAAAGTACAGCAAACACTGCTTCAACAGTTGGCAGCATCTGGTCCAAGGCCATCCCTAAAGTGAGAGTCCCAGATTCTAACAGAACAATGTTCCAGGACAATACACCCACTATTGTTTACTACAATTCAAGCATAAGACTTTTGTTTGGTTTTCTTTAAGGCCCCAGAGGTTTACAGAAAGCAAACTTCGTGGGTCCTTAACATTCTCTAAAACAATACTTTTTTTAGGCCAATGCTTTTTAAGGCCAAAGTCCAATCTATAACGTTCCATTGAATTAGCTCAAGGATCCAGTGTGATAGTTGATAAAACTATGAAAGCCATTTTATAAAACTTAAGATAGAGACTGCAAACAATTTATTTGTCTTAAAACATCTATTCTGCACAACAGGCTGCAATGTTTTGTCACATTGAGTTGACCAGGATGCCATAATGTCACCAAAATACTGACATTGGAAGTTACATGTGAGTTACAAAGGTCCAAAGACAATCTGCTTTTCTCAGGAAACACAACACCCTGTCTTACTAACACTTTCAGCATGGCACATACAAAACATAGCACCCTGCAGTTAAGCAAAGCGCCTTTAAATTTTCTGTCTGGCAGCAATCCACATGCATGTCTGTATGTTTTTACAAGTACTCTATGTATTTCATTGCGTCAGCTGCATTTCTTTGAGTTTTAAATGGTCTGGGAACATTTTATGAAATGTACTATATATTTATATGGAAAATAATGCACACTGGAAAACAGCATCAGTCTGATATTTACATATCCATTTTTTATCACCATCTAGTGCTGTAATTTCTAATGTTCCAAAACACCTTTTCACTCAGAAACAGCACCAATGCGGTGTCACAAACCAGCTAACTCTTTTACAGAGAAAATCTTCAGATCAGAGTACCACCACGGAAGAGCACAAGCCAACAATGTGCTGATGCGGGTGGCTGTAAGAACAGTAGGAAGTACATGTCAGCCTTTTCCCTGAGAACTGTCTCTCAGACAGAAAATTAAGAACTTAACAACATACACTTTTCTTTCACCTCCTGTCTTGGTAACTTTCTTCTGATTCAAATTTTAAAACCAATTATATTATCTCCCAGGTAAGCACTTCTTTTGTTATTGTTGTTCTGAGACAGGGTTCCTGGCTGTCTCAGAATTCACAATGTAGACCATCCTGCCTCTGCCTCCTGAATGCTAGGATTAAAGGCATATATAACCACATCCATCAGGAAACACTTTTCAATTTTTTTTTACTTCTGTATTTATTTGTCAACAATATAGATCATCTGATAAAGAGTCCATACATCTTTTAACTGAAAAGGCCTAAAGAGGCTCCTGACAAGGTTCCCCGTCACAGCAGTGTGAAAGGCCTTGCCTTCTCGCAGCAGCATGGCCACTACAAGTCTACCTCCACAATAATACCATTTTTTGAAAAGGCCACAAGACAACACTGTCATAGTGTAGGACTTTCAGCAGCATAATTTCATTCCAGCAAAGAACACGGCTGTGCTTAAAAGAGAGAGCTCCAGAAACAAAAGACTGGCCTTCTTCAGTCTCAACAACCTATGTTTTCTAGTCTCCAACTATACATACTTTTAAATATTTAATAAGATATACCAGATTGCCACAGGATGTTTAATTAATAGAATAAGAGTTTGGGCAAGACTCACTGGAAAGGTGCTATAAATTATTTTATACAGCTCCCAAACCCTTGCATTTGCCTTAGGCTTAAAGTTCCTAGAAAACCTGGTAGACAAAGTTTTTACAACAAAAATACAAAATAAATCATAAAAGTGTTGTGGTTATATATGGGGTCTCATTTGCACATTGGTAACTAGTATGTAAACACACCCTCACACACAGATCATCCCAAATTATTTCTGGTTCTCTCTCCCTCACCCATGGCTAACTACATTTGAAGAAGACATGGCATATTTTCTAATCGATTATTGAAAAATATGCTGACACATTTTGTTTGAAATGTGTAACAACTGTATACTAACATAATGTCACCAACTTCCATAACTGGGGCTTTCTGGAAGACTCTAAAAGAAGCTGCTCGTGTGTGTGGCAGTTCACTCCGAGCTTACAGTGCTTTCACTTTTAACATACCGGGGAGCAAGGCAGAAAAACTTAGATTTAATGCCTACTCAGTTATCCAATCTTTGTCTCTAGGATGTCTCAGGCAATAAAAGACAAACTACTAAACACCTTTGATTCTTATAATTATAAAGGCCTGCCCTTTAAAAGTCAGCGTTTAAACATAAACTCTCAGCCACATAATCTCATTGCTCGATTTCATGGAGTTTAAGATACTATCTTTTTCTCCTACAACCATAAATGCTAATCCAAGCTATAATCAGATTTAATTTTCCAGATGAGAAGATGGGAATCTGCTGCAAACAGGGTAATCATATACTCCACTGTTCTTTCTCTAACGGTATTTTCCAATTTTATACACCAAAACTGTAAGCTAAGAAAATAGTCTAAGAAATTGTTAACAGCTTTTGAGAATCAGCTCAATCTTTCTCTAAACATGTTTAGAAGTAAATTTTATGTTCAAGAATTCTTTTACAATAGGAAGCTAAAAGTTTCCTGAGAGTGTGATTACAAACTAAACTGAGACAAATAAAAAGCTTCAAAGATGGATATTCTCATTAAACCTATTAAAGCTACAAAAAACTTACAATGCTTATTTTACAACCATAAAATACTCAAATTGTTGGTTTAGCATTTTAAGTGAACATAATTATTCTAGCAATGCACTCATTTCTATCATAGTTAAATCTTACCTATTAAAAAAAGTCACTTTTTAAAAGGAATATTTTAAATACTTTACATAGTTTAAAAATCAGTTTTCCTTTTCTTGATAATGAAACAGGAAGAGTTTGTCATATTTTTATGTTTTAAGTTAAAAATTACTAGTCCTAAAATGAAATTTTGATTCTAAAAACTCAGAATAGTATAAATATATAACACACTAATGAGAGAAACAGTATCTTTAATTTCTTCAAATGAACATTTATATGGTTCCTGTATCCCAATGGAATTATCCCCTAAAATTTTTTATCACCTACTGAATGTATTCACTTTTTGCTCTAAAACTCGAAAACCGTAAGACATAAAAACACTGAGCTGATTTTAACCATGACTCAGTTCTAGCAAGCATTTCCTCTCAACACTGGAATTTCAAATGCAATTACACACTATTTCACAGCAGCTAGTCTGATAATATAGACACAACATAGTTGGCCATTGACATCTGTTTTTTTAAAAAAAAAAAAAAAAGACAAATAGTGCTTCTCAATGAAGGACAGAAAACCCACCTCTGTGATAAGCAATAGTGCATTCACGTGCGGATTCCTCCTCAGACTAACATAGTCTGCTCTTCCGACATACCCTGCTCTGACGTGGCTATTAGTGCATAAACAGCAGACACTGACCTATTGTTTTCAGCTGCTGGAGTTATGAATGTAGTACAGTTACCAATTAAGTGAATCAACAAGTCCTAAATGCATCAGCTGCTTTGCAAATAATGAGTTCTTTGACAATCATAGAACAAAATCCAGAAGATTCATCTTGCTGTCTGGAGAAGGCTGAAATATTTTAACTGGGAAATGTCACTACTTATTGATAACTTAAAATGTGTCTCATAACTAACTTCACTTACAAAGGAATATGAGCCAGATCCTTAACAAAATTTACACCACATATGCACAAAGGGGTGTTCCCAGTCAGGGTCATCACTTCCCTGCTATACCCCAGTTTGCAGCCCAGGCATTTCCATTTAAATGGTTACAGTTTCTTTTTACTTAGTTCAGAGTTTGAAATTAATTTCCAAGATCTATCGAGTTGATCAATAACACATATAGATGGATGTCACTTTTTAAAATAGTTACAATCTCAGTTTCATGGAAGTTCTATGAGTTACAATTTATTTTATTGGAGCTTGATGTCTGCAGTATTGGGAATAGAACCTGGGGCTCAGGCATGCAAACCAAGTGCTCTACCACTGAGCTACAGCCTTGGTCCTATCCTATCCTTTTGAACGAGTAACCAAAATGTCACATTTTTATGTTTATGTAACTATTTTAGACTTAAATTACAGCCATGCCTTTTATACACCAAAGGTGGCATTATTACATATTTTATAGATGTATAACATCTGTGATTGTGTGGGGGGAAAAAGAGACAACTTAATTATTTACTCAAAACTACTGATGGAATACCAGCTATATGTCAGTAGCACTGTGGCAGGCATGTTATACAAAATTTCCATTTTTCACTTTCATAACAAAGTTATCCTTGGAAACTATCATGTCAGTTTTATTATAAAGAAAGCAATAGGTTTGCCTAGGGTTTTACCAACTTGTCCAACATTTAAAAGTCAGTATGCATTTGTGGTACAAATGCTACATGTCCAGCCCAGTTGATGAATAAGCCCCCCCAAGAGTTTAACTTTAACAGAGCATAAATGGAGAACACAATACTTAACAAGCAGCTGCCTTGGAGCTAACCAAGAGCTAAAGCAGGGATTAGCCTAGAGGCATGGAGCCTTGTCCAAAAGAGCAGAGCAAAGGCTTCTTGGAAGAGAGGCAGGGAAGTGGAGAGTCTAGATCTAGATCAACAGTCAAGCCCATAATGTCACACCCTCATTCTGAACCATACACAAAACAAAGGCAATATATTTCATGGAGTCAGGTCCCATGTTTTACTTAGCTTGTTTCCCACAAAAATCTTTTCTGTTATAAATAAACAACAAATAGAATTGAAAAGAATAAGTTAATTAAATACCCTGTCTCTTCAAGTAGATAAAAAGGCCTGCCTATTTCAAAACATCCAATTGAAGAAAAGCCTTTGACTGCCATGGCTTCCTAAGATCATGTTGGCATGTGGTAAAAACACAATAAATATTAATTGCTGGGATATTGTTAATCCCAAAGGAGAAATGAGCAAGCCCTATAAATGAGATGACTATAGATGTATAGGTGTACCTCATATTGGAAATATGGGTGTTCTTGAAGTAAAATTTTATAAACTCAATTAAAAACGTTCCCATTACCTTCTAATACTTACCTAGAACATTATAACTCTCTAAGAGCCGGGTTTCTCCATGTTCAATGACTGCAGATCTTCGAGCCACCATTTATTTGCCTCCTGGCATCTGTTTGCTAATGATCTGTAAACATCATGCACTAGGGACTATCCTGATTTTCAGAAACCCTGGGGTGAATCTTTGTAAACCAAAGGCTCTTTCTGTTCATTTCTTTGCTTTTTGAGTTTACAAACTCAGTTTTAGAAACAGAATCCCTCTCAAAACATTTGCAGAACAATTATAATCTCACTAGCTACCACTTACTGGGTGCCTAGGCACACCAACCATCACTGCAGGCAGTTTAACCTTGTTTAATCAAAATCACCCTGCAAAGTTTAAAGGGGGAGGGGGGGGAGAAGGAAGGAGAGAGAGAGAGAGAGAGAGAAGTATCTATTCTATAAATACAAACTGTGAAGCTCACTGGGAGCAAATCAACAGCTAAGAAACAGAGGCAGGATTCGGCCAGGGCCTGTCAAACACCAAAGAATCCAGCACTAGCTTTCTTCTTTGGCTTTATTTATTTACATCCTCCTGTTGATCTGTCTTCTCATCATTATTGTGACTCAACAATAAGAATACATCTGGACAAATAACGACAACATGTTGTCATGAAACAGGCCTTAGCAGACTATAAATGAGAGCTTTCCAATTCCTCTACTTCGACTCCCTTGCCAAGTTCAGGATATAAAGAAAATGATTCCAAAATAATTAGCATTAAGTTATAACAAATACAATATTTAAGAGATGGATTCATGTTCAAAACTTAGAAGAATTTTGAAAGTTAGAGGTTATTCTTGTATCAATGAGAAAGCTTCTTTGCTATAAACAAACAAACCATAAGGAGGCTTTTTTTTTTTAAAAAAAAAAAGGTTTTCTAGCTCAAGGAAATATTTCCGAGGACCTCTAAATAACACTGAGAACCTGAGAGACCGGACCAAACAAATGCACACAAGGTAAATAATAAAAGGTGTTACCCTGCAAGCAGAGCTGTCACCAAGATATTCTTAGACACAGTGACTCACCTGAAATCCATGCACTCAGGAGACTAGGGAAGGAGGGTTAAGAGTTTAAGGCCAGCTTGGGTACACAGAGAGCTCTAGGCCAGCCAAGCTGGTTAGTGAGACTGTCTCAAAAAGCCAAAGTAGAACCAATTTCTTCATGGAGGGATTCTCTGTCCCTGGGAAAACTATTGCCTACCCCTAGCTGTACCATCAGAGAATTGGTACCTAACCACAGGTTTTTAAACTAAAATATATGTAACATAAACTTTACAGTTTGCACCGAGTACACTCACTGCTGCTTCAACAGTTACCACTTACTCCAGAATGTTTTACCTTTTCCAGCTGAAGCACTGAACCCATTAACTATCACCTCTTCCTTTTTCTTTTATTTCTCGTGTGTGTGTGTGTGTGTGTGTGTGTGTGTGTGTGTGTTTTGTTTCATTTGCTTGTTTTGTTTTTCAAGACAGGTTTTCTCTGTCTGTGTAGCCTTGGCTGTCCTGGAACTCACTCTGTAGACCAGGCTGGCCTTGAACGCAGAGATCCCACCTACCTCTGCCTCCTGAGTGCTGGGACTAAAGGTGTGCACCACCACCACTTCTTTATTCCTTCTTCCCATTTGACTTTGTGCCTCTATTAATTAATGTTACTAGGCAGCCCATGTAAGTGGAATCATGCAGTATTTGTCCTTTTGTAATGGTATGTTTATGTGGTCTAACGTCTTTAAAGTCTGTGTTATAGGTAATGATTGCTTTCCTTTTAAAAATGAACACTACTCTGCATCTATAGGCATACTGCCTGCCCCCTATCCCATCAATGGAAGCTTGGATTATTTTCCTTCTGCCTATTGTATATAGCACATTATAAATTTAGACGTACAAATATCTGTCCAGTGTCTGCTTTTATGGCTATTGGGTATATGTCCACTAGAATTACTGCATAATAGAATTCTATCTTAAAATTTTTAACCATTCATGGTGACCTGGGCCTTTAATCTCGGTACACTGTAGGCAAAGGCATGTAGATCAGTGTGATCTACACAGAAAATTCCAGGTCACTAGGGCTACATGGTGAGAACCTGTCTCAAAACCAACAAACAAAACAACAACAAAATTTTGAAGACCTACACTCCTTCTCACATGTTTCAAGATCTTTCTGCTATAAGACTGCTACTATGTGGAACTAAGAGATGGCTCAGGAGTTAGAGGTATTGGCTGCTCTTTAGAGGACCTGGGTTTGATTCCCAGCACCCACATGGCAACTGATAACCACCTGTAACTCCAGTCCCGGGGGATCTGACACTCTCTTCTGTGAACCAGGCATGCATGTAATTCACAGACATACATGCAGACAAAACATGAAAACACATAAAATAAATGAACACTTTTTAAAATCGTTACCAACAGTCTAGAATTTTAAGCCAAGCCATTATGAGCAACCCACCCAACTTGTGTTTCTTAACTATCAATCTCTAACACTAATGAGCTAAATCAATTTCCTTTCCTAGAAAACATTGGCATCCATCTTCTCTTCCTCACTCTCCAAATCAGAGCCTTTCAAACTATGTGCCTTTCAACAAGGTATAGATATGGGCTTATATGTATCAGCATTTAACCACACTGACACCTTTTTAAAAAGTTAAACACAAAGAACTGTGTCCACAATCAAAAGGTACAATAGATTTTAAATACGGCTGCCAAAGGACAAGCATAAGCTTATGTAAGCATACAGCATGCTCACATATATATGAGTGTGGTGTACTTACATACGGTGTTCCTGACCCTTTTGGGTCCCAGCATCCATAACTCCCTAGACGTCTAGATGCCCTTCTCATTCTTACTGCTATCCAACACTGGCTACTTCCGGAGGAACCTCTATGGGCATTTCTCCTCCCACTGGCCTGGCTGTAAATCTATGTCCTCTTGTTGCCACTTCCAGTTATTCGTTCTTACTCTCCGAAACTCAAGCCTTTGCCCTCAGCTCCTCAGACTATATACCCCACACTACTGTTCTACTGTCATATACTAAGTCCAAGGCCAGTTCTACTCCCCGAACATATAGACACTCACTCTGACACTATTCGCACCACAGCCATTGGTTTACTGTACACAGTCCGTCCAAATTCTAGGACTTTTCATTCCCTGGCTTCCTCTCCCCACAATCTTGTCCTCATCCAGCCTCATCTGCCCACTCTGGTATGCTGAACATGAAATATCCCACTGAGGCTCATCTCTTAAATGCTTCATTTGGTTCATGGCTACTGATGCTTTTATGAAGAAGTTCTGGAAAATTCACAAGGTGGCCCTATCTACAGAAACCAGGACAATGTAGGTGTGCCTTTGAAGTTTGCAACTGCTCCTGCTTAGTTCCTGCCTCTCTCTTCTCTGGGCCTCCTGTCCATCATGAGGTGAACCACCTCTACTATATTATATTACCACCTTGATAATGTAAATTTTCTGAACCTTTGAGTCAAAATAACCACTTTTTTTCTTTTGTTTCCTCATGTTTTGTCACAACAATTAGAAAGGAGCTAATAGGCATGTTCACATTCATACTTTAAACGTTACCACTGCTGCACTAAAACCCCTCAAGGCTCCTGTTGCAAATGTCTCAGTGCCAAGCATGCCTTCCCACCTTCTCTTTCTGTCTCAGAACCCCTCAATCCCACATGAGTGTACACACTCAATCTTCCCACTGCTTTCATCTGTTCAGGTCCACGCTGCCTTCCTTCACCAACTTAGAATCCATTATTAAAACTATCCCTTAATACACATCCTCTACCTTTGTGAGGCCCAAGCCTCACTTTGTTTTCCTTACTTGGCCAAGCCTAAACATTGTTAAATGCAGCTTTTCACTTGTCCCTTTGTGGCTGACTGGGTCTGGGACAAGTATGTAATTACATTGACAACCTCACTGTACATTTATGAGTAGCTGTGAGATTGACTATAACTTGGTTAACTGTGTTTAAAAAAGTGGGGGTTATATTTCTTAATATCACTTAAATATGACAAGTATAGCTAGTAAAAGAAAAGAATATACTGGGTTGATTTTTATCGAACGTGAGGAACAGCATGAAAAGAGATGATTCACCTTTATCCAACAAAAAAGTACAGTGGCTCCAAATAGACACCAGACCATCTGGCAAATAAAAGAAGCTACACAAAATCCAGGGAGCCAGGTATCACCAGCATTCCTTTGTAGCTATCAAATACCAGGTTTCACAAGGACACAAAACAAAACTTTTACCTAGCCCTCAAAATCCAGCACCCCACACAACAGCTTCCCATGTCTTTCCAAAGCTTATGTTAGAAAGGACTACCTGGTGTGTGCTTCTCCTAATAGCTGCAATGGTAAGAGAAAGAAATGTCTCACAGTTGCCACCGTGATCATTACTGAATTGGACTCAGAGAGGTATACCTGTAGAAGCCAACAAAAAATTATTTCACAATTCAAGATAAAAATCCCTTGTAACTACAGATCCTTTTTACACAGTGTTACATTTACCATGATAATTTACATAACTCGTATCAAGCAGCTAAATTCCAATTCTTTGTTCTCTTTAAAAAGGAACAGCACAGCATTTTAAATTAATGATACGCTTCTGAATACAATCCTATCAGGTATATTTTTAAGGAGGTCCATAACAGGGACATTGATAATTTACCAAAATAAATTTACTGCGATCAGTCCTATTCTAAAAATTCACAGAAACTATTAATGAAAGCAAACGCTAATTTACTATTTTTACCCCTTCCTTCTCCAGCTATTTACTGGAACTTAACTCATAGAGAGTATCATTTTTAACAGTATTCTCTGAAAATGGTATAGGGCAACTACTGTATAATTATCTCCCAGGCTGCAAATTTTCAGCATTTTGCATATTTTATAGTGTACTTACATACACTAAAGAATGTAAACTCAATGGTCAAGTAAACAAAAAAGGTACTCTTTGGTTTCGAAACTTCATTAAGCATAATAAATTCAATTAGACACAGCATGAGGTTTTCCTCAAAGCCATACAATAATAACACAAGTATTGTATTGTTCAAATATTTTCATTGTTATACAGCTTGTCACATTTCACTCTTAATAGGAACTGACTCAACGAGCTCTTGGAACAAAAGTTTCCTAACCAAGCAGCAGTTCCCAAAGTGTCATGCTAAAATAACACCACTCCCCAATTCACACAGTTCAAACAATCAACCCTCAGACAATCGTTTCTTTATTATCAAAACCATGCACTCTACTTTTCTGTGCCCAAGTGATGTTACCTTAAAACAAATGAGAGGAAAGCTAAAGATGCATTACCTAGTTTAACATCAGTAGCAATAACATACTTCAAAAACCGATCAATTGCATTCTATTCACTGAATGACAGTTTTGTGACTCTAACAATGATGCAACTTTACTGAAAGCAAACACATTAAAATTCCTTAAAGGAATTCCTAATGCTAACAGTCTTCATTTAAAATTAAAATTAAAAATAATTTAACCTATAAAAGACCAACTCCCATTACAGGAAAAAAAGATTATGGCTAGACAGGAAATTAAACAATAAGCAAAGTGAAAGTTCAAATAAAAGAGTACCTTAACCACAAAATGCTATAACCAGCTATATTGTTTACAAAATTCCTTCAAGATCTTATTTGCTTCCCTGCAGTGTCAGAGCAACTGATTTTATACAATCTAAGCACTGACTACAGATGTACCTTCTGTTTTTCAATCATCAGAAACCATGGACCAGCACAGGCAGAATTCCTAACTAGATAATCAGCAAATGTGTAAAGTCCAACACCACCCCTCCAAGCACATCTGACCACATAACTGTCTCAATAAATTCACGTGACTATAAACAACTGTAGCTCACTGTACAGACCCACTTTAGAGATGACAGAAAAGTAAGCCATGGCAATATTTGTTCTGCAGATCAGGAATAACTTCTAATACAACGCCCTCTCTCCTGCCTCCAAAAAGAGACGGACGGGAACAGTTTTACCTTGATACATTTACTAGCAGACCTTACTCTGTCTTATTATATAAAATCCTTAAACTGGGAAGAAACTAAAGCGTAACTATAATTTAGCTTTTCAGGGCAACATAGAAATCTGTACATACACTAAAACCAAAACTGCTGTAACTCAAGAACAGGAATGTTAGGCCCATCTGTTCAAAGAAAAAAAGACGAGGAAAAAAAGCAAGTTACCAAAGACCTTGGTGGCACTGGGTCCCAAAGGAATATAGCAATGTCCCTTTTCCATCTTTATAGTCTCCCCTACATTGGCAAGCATCATCCCCAACTTAGAGCTGAAGAGACCCCACTTAGAGGCTAACTGTTTTCTCCTTAGTTATCCAGCTATTGAGGGATAGAACTAAGACTAAACTCCAATTTTGTATGACTCTGAAGTTCAGGCTTCATCTGCATCAAGCTCCCTTCACCCTACCCAACACAGGCTTTATGGACTAGCCAAAGAAGTTTAATGCAACATTACAAATTTGTATAATATCCTTCTAAAACTAAGAATGTTTAAAAAATGTTTGAGTTCATAAAAAACATCAGAAAACAATCTGAAACAGAAAAAAATTATCTGGCCTCCAATGCTACCCTTAGGGTCTCTCCACACAGCCCTGGCAGTCCTGGGACTGGCTGGCCTCAAATTCACAGTGATCCTTCTGCCTCCGCCTCTGAGTGCTGAAAATAAAGGCATGTACAAACCACTCATTTCAACAGACTCTTAGATGCAGCCAAATATATAATTTTGAGTTTAGAAATAGCACTTTTGCTCTCAGAAATCCTCCTGCCTCTGCCTCCCAAATGCTGGGATTAAAGGCGTGAGCCACTGAGGCCAGCGTGGTCTACAGAGTGAGTTCCAGGACAGCAAGGGCTACACAGAGAAACCCTGTCTCAAAATACAGAAAGAAAGAAAGAAAGAAAGAAAGAAAGAAAGAAAGAAAGAAAGAAAGA
>JADRCH010000067.1:18600101-18673203 GCA_019843965.1 Rhynchomys soricoides | reverse complement strand
TGTACTCACACTAGCACACGCACATATGTACTCACACTAGCACACGCTCCTATGTACTCACACTAACACACAGGGATACTTTCACTGTCCTAACTCTCACCATGACGACAAGGCACAAAACAAATGTCTGAGTGAATCTCACAAGCTCCACTTCTTGCTAATTATAATCCAAAATTCTGAAACTGAATTCTGTGGATTCAGTTAACACAGTGGCTTGGCTACTTAACCTCAAAAAACACTATGAGATTCAGACAAGAAGTGCATGATATGCATCAGGCTAAGTACATTTGTGATAACATATTCATTACCATTAAAATCTAGGGCTAGCCTTAAAAACTATTTTTATTTTTGTATGTTTGACCAGTAATTGTCTAGTACATGCTTACTTTAAATAGAAACTTAAAAGATTTTTAAACAATAAATCCCTGTCAAGCATGTGGAATGAAAATGAGCGTGAAAAGCAAAGAGGTGACTTTGATGACTGGGTGGCAGGTAGGCTGGCAGGATGCCTCAGAAAGTAAAAGGGCTCGCCTCGCTTTCAGTGCAAACCTGAGTTTGACCTCCAGAAATTACCTTAGGGAAAGTATGCAACTTGTCCTCTGTTCTTTCCACTCCACCATGGCATACACCCCTCCCCTCCAATAATCAAATAATCGACAATTCTAACAATTGAGTGTAAAAGTGATAAAACAAGGACAACAGCACACAGGGGCCCCAAGGCATCAGTACTACTCTCTGTTAGCTACTACAGTGCAGTATCTTCAAAGATATCACCAGCTAGTTTCATCACATGCCCCTTCTCTCATCAGAATAAGGAGTTTAAATCCCTTCTTCTTCAATAGAGCTGACTCTGATTGGTTCTGAACAACAGGATGCAGAAGAAATCATCCTGGGTCTCTTCTGAGGCTAAGCCATTAGCAGCTGACAGCTTCTGTTTCTGTCCTTTTAGAATCTTGCTGCCATGGACTTCTGAATGAAGAGAGAGCACACAGTCCATTAGAGACCCTGCAAGATGCTACTGTTATAGCCACCTAGGTGAAGTTAAGTAGCACCCAAGTGAAACCAGCTTGGACATAACAGCTTTTGATGAATAACTAACCCTACCCAACACTGCATGGGAAAGAACTGTCAAGGGAAGCCCCCCAAAAATACAAACAGGAAAAAGTAGTACAATGGTATTTTATACTCAAAACATATATTGTGGGACCGTAGTGCCCATGCCTTTAATTCGAGCACTTAGGAGGCAGAGGAAGGCCAATATCTATGAATTTGAGCCAGCCTGGTCTATATAATGAGTTCCAGGACAGCCAAAGCTACACAGAGAACCCTGTCTTGAAAAACAGAAAACAAAACATTTGTGATATACATATATACACATATATATGTATGTAATATTCTGTCCTACCGTTTTCATATTGTGTTTTAACGGCCTTGTACAACGAAGAAGCATAAAGAAAGGGCATTTCAGACCCTGGATGACACAGGCATTGTCTGCAAAGATGTGCATGATAACAAAGCCATCAGAGCAGGCAACTCTCTTCAGGAATGATATTTAAACAACTTAATCAAATTCTGCTATGAATATTAATTTAGGTAATTTTCTATACTTTTCTCAATTAACTTGGTAATGTGTAGCTTACCTAAAAATATGTTTAATTTAAAATTCTCCAGGAAAAGTATTCTCTTACATATAAACAGATTGAAATATAGATAAAATAAGATTATTGGAAGTATCTCAATGTTGAGAAATTTTTATATTCCATTTTTTTTCAAATTAAATTTCATTATCATTCTTCCAATACAAATACCATACTTACTAAAAAAAAAAAAAAAACAGCTAACAAGAAATTTTCATTTGGTTCCTACTCTAAGACTATAGCATCTGTTACTGATCAGTCTGCAATGTCTGATAAAACTCAGTAATAAGACATGAAAACTGGACTCTATGACTGGACCGTATTTTTCTTTACGGTGGATTACAGAGACCTGTTTTATTTGAGCATTTGCCACTGATGCCCACAAAACAGAGCAGCTATATGGAAAGGACTACTCAGGCTTTCAATGATCCCATCAAGTCTAAGAGTGCCAAACAAACTACTTAGCAGGGTTGCTCTCTGGTGTCTTTTATAACTCACTGCTGTCTCCAGCTTTGTGAGGGACAGAACTCAGCTCCTTGCCCAACAATACACAGAGAACAAGCATACAAAGTGCCATTCCAGTGGACACAATAACACTGAGGCAACCACCACCAGCTCCAGCCCTGCCCTGCCTTCTATTATCATAATTTATGCATCCTTGGAGACTGTCTTATAAAACAATGATTAACACTAAGAAAGTCAACAACATCAAAGGTGTTGAACTGACCACTAGCTTTAAAGAAGAAAATCTTACTCAGTTACACAAATGTTTATCAAATTAATATAAAACATTCACTAAAAAATAAAATTAGTTACATAACTAACACAAAGGTAAATACTATTGTCTTAATCCTTAAATGCTTTGGCTTTCTTTTGTCTGGGTCTGGCTTTAGAGAACCTTGTGTATAATCTGGGTATTTGTTTATCTGTATAGCATCTGATTTTACAAACTAGTAATACTAAAGACCCCCCCCCCCAAAAAAAAACTATGGAAAATTATAAAATTTAATAACAGCAATAATTTAAACTAGTAGAGAGCTTCATGACAGATACAACAGAATGTTAACATCACCATCACATACTTTATACAAGACAGATGACCCACAATAAATTCAACAATGCTGCAGGTATGTTTTCAAGGTATTAGAAAGGAAAGCTCTGTGGCACATAAGCACACAAAAGTGAAAATTATTTTGGGTTAGAAATAGACTGTGTCTGTAAAAGAGGATGAAACAGTTATTCCAAAAGATTTCATACACGGCATTTATAAGTAAGAAGGATACTAGAGCAAGAGCAAAATTACATTTCTTTAGAAGCAAGCTTTAGCTCACTTCGCTGCCCTAACTTCAGCAGTGTTGCTCAAAGGCTGCACTAGCCCATGCTATGTGTAAGCCAAGAGAGTGGCTTTCAAGTTGATTTTTATGCTATTACTCACATTGAGAAATATGTTAAAATTCAGGTATAGTAAAATGCCAACTAATGGGCTATAATCAACAGTTTCATATGTACAAGAAGAAACAAAGATTAAAAAAAAAAAATCAGTAAACTCATGCCATAAACCCCCCATAAGATTCCATCTATGCTCCAATGTCACTCACACTAACCTTACAGAGCAAGTGATATTCATTTATCTATTCATTCCTTTAACCAATATTTACCAAGTATTTACTGAGTGTCAACTTCTGTGCTAAGCATTCAGAACAGCTCAGCCATAAACAGAGTCCACAGAATGAAGACGTTAACTGGGAAGTAAATGGGAAAAAAAAAAAAAAATGGAAAAGCATAGCATGCCTTAGGAAAGGCTGTGGTCTCTCTAAAGACTAGATAGAGTCTTCCTGAAGGAGTTGTCATAGGGTCAGGACACAAAGAAATGGAATAAACAAAAGTAGGCAAAACTGACTATGCAGAGGGAATAGCAATGGCTAAGAAAGTAATAGCTTTGCACAGGGTGCTTTGGTCAGATATGATTATTAAAAGCTCAATATGTCTCTCACTATACACTGGGGAGCTAGCGGTATGAAATAAGGCTGGAGAAGGCTGCTGGTTCCAAACCAGGCCTTCAAGGGCAAAATACTCAGGCTTTCATTCAGTTGTAAATGGAAGCCACAGAGATGTTTACACAGGAGAGGAAGGCCAGGAAGGGGCTCTGTAGGAAACAAACTCAAATTGAGAAAGCAGGAAGCAGAGTTAGTAAGAAGCCCATAGCAACGTGAGAAACAGCGCAGCTAATAGCAATGGAGCTGGAAAGTATAAGCCTGAGACAGGAGAGCAGAGTCAGATGTGAAGATGGGGCTTGAGCAAGGTAACATGAGGAAGATGATGATAATATAGCTCAGCTCCCAGAATGCAGTACAAGAAACTTAAACTTGGGGTATAACTGGGCTCTTAAAATGTCTCCCAAAGGCCCATGATATAATTTTTGGTCCCCAGACTGGTACTATTTATTGGCAGGTGGCAGAACTTTTAAGATGTGGAGCTTTGTAAAGCACTCAGGTCAGAGAGGATATTCCTCATAAGGGTCTGAACCCTTCCTCTTTCTCTCTTCTGCAAATTGTCCACCATATATACTCCTGCAATATGCCACCTTGCCACAGGCCACCCAATTTCAGATTGTAATCTTCAGAACGGTGAGCAAAAGGCCAGCTATCTGGTTATGCTACACAACACAGACTATAGAAGAAGGAGTGAAGCTTAGCTGAGTTTGAGGTGTTCATGAGGAAATTCAGCAAGGGGATCAGAAGTCACTTGAAGTAGAAATGTAAGGGTCCTTTGGAATGTCAGCTGTGTTGGATGGTGTTTTGCTGGGGTAAACACACGAAGGAGTGTTTTCCTGAAGCAGACGCAGGTGAAAGAATGTTCTGCTAAAGCAAGCATGTGAAAGGACCCGTGATGAAGGATTCTTCGCTAATGACACACACTTATTGGTCCCCTTTACATTATGTAATTGAGCTCTATTTGTCAAGACTCCATAGAGAGTAACACACCAAAAAACTGATCGTGATATGCTGGCCACTTCTTGTCACTTCTGCGGACTCAGGCTAATTGATAGAGTGATGTCAGCTGAGACAGACACACGTGCTGAGGCAAGACTTATGGAGGCCTGGTGATGTTTAGAGGGAATAGAAAAGGGACTCAAGAGACAGTGACAGAGGCTGAGCTAGGCTTGCTGGTAGATCTAGCTGTGCAACACTTATTGGTCTTAAGTCTTCACTGATCTTCACTTCGCTAAGAGAAGAACAGCCAAGAACTTTCCTGGTGTTCCTCTTAGCCCTGGTCCTTCCTGCTGACTTTTGCTAAGGCTGAGGCATGGCTGTCTCTGCTAGGTAGTGCCATCACTGCTGATTTGTGTTTGCTATCCTGACTACGGAACTGAACTGCTGGTATATCCGTAACGTGGGAATAGATTGAGCTTCTGCTGCTGACTCCTATAAACTGAACTGCTGATTTCCTGACAACAAAGATAAGATTTGCTCAAAAAAAAAAACCACCAAAAAACCTTTCTAAACAGGTCCACTTCCCCCATACCCTTTCTTTTCCACTACTTCTGGTGGGTGGTGGGCTAAAAGAGAGGTTAAAGCATTTAATAAACATCATTAAAAGTAGACTTTATAAAAAAAATAAAGTTACAGTCACTGGACACATCTAATAAATGGCTAAGACTGAACCGAGCAACATTTACATGACACCACAATCAAAATCCTTTCACAACACCCAGGTCAGTACAGTGACTGCCATGGTGCTAAAGGGGAATCCCCACTGCAAAGGGTCACATTTACTGAATACCCACATGTGATGGCTCTTACAATAACTCTACTGAAGAGGCTGAAGCCTGAAGGGGTGAGACGATTATAGAGGCTGACAAAAAATACTTACTGTGTATTTTTATTGTACTGTACTCAGGAGAGCTCAGCAGTAAAAAACAGAGTCCACACAAGAGGACATTAAATGGTAGAAGAAGTACCAGAATTTAAAGTCAGTCTTCTCAGGTTCAGAACTTATGCCCTCAACCTTGAGAGCATCACATCTGAGTAGGAAGTACAGTTATCTGAACGCTCAGGTGCTGGCCACTGGCAGACTGAAGTAATTCTAAAGGCAGAGTGGTGCTCCATACATCTTTCAAATAGGCTCTAGCACAAAGCCTCAGAAGTTGTTTAATAAACATACTATGAATAAATTGTATATTTCATTATTCTCAAATCAGTCTTCAGATTTGAAAATTATCAATGAAATACATTTAAAGTTTTTTTTGGATTTTGTTTTAAATACACTAGTGGCTTCAGAGCTTACAAGATTGAAAACGAAGGCAAAATGTCAAAAGTTCTTCCATGAGCTTGTATCTCAGCTGATATTTTCAGGCACTAATACTCTCAAGAAGGTTAACCAATTAGAAAGAACAGAAAGAGGCAAGTAAGAGAGCTCAGCAGATAGAGGAGCTAGCCCTTGGGTCTGACTAGTTGAGCTCAATCCCTGGATCCCACCAGGTGGCAGAAGAGCCCTAACTAGTGAGAGTTGCCCACTGACCTCCACATGCACACCATGACATAGGCATACACACATACCAAATAAATAAATACAAGTAGATATTGGCACACAAAGATCCAAAAGTTTACCCTTTGAAGGAATGAGATTTCAAGAGCAAAAGCAAGAGCAAATTTTATGTTTTATAAATTTTTCTTAAAGCCAGAAAGAATAAAGACAGTAGGAAGGCAATCCCAGGTATATAAGAAAACATAACAAAGACACCTGGGCTCCATTTGCCAAATAAATTCTTCAACTTTTTTATTTGCATTTGTTTGTTTGTTTGTTTGTTTAAGACAAGATCTATGTGGTCCTGGCTGGCCTGAACTCTCTAAATAAACCAGGCTAATCTCAAACTCAGAGATCCACCTACCTCTGTGCATCCTGAGTTCTGGGATTAAAGGTTTACACCACCACAGTCTGCCTCAACATCTCTAAGTGTACAAGAAGCAAGTGACCATATTTCATCGAATCTAAAATATCAGTGACAGTAAAATGTTGGAGACTTGGGGCAGCTCAATGGTAAGGTACTTGTTGCACATACATGAAAGCCTGAGTTAGATTCACAGAACCCAAAGAGAACAAAACAGAGTGTGGGTGTGCTTGTAATTCCAACACTGAGAAGGAGCAGAAGGCAGGTAGCGACAGACAGGCAGACAAACAGGTGAGAGAGAGAGAGAGAGAGAGAGAGAGACTATAAAATGCTTGCTTAGTCTATATAGCACCAAAAAAATTTTAAAAAACAAAAAAGCAGCAGTTAAATTTAGGCACAATAATTTCTTACTAAGTAAAATTAACTAATACTTACTGATAAAATTTAGAAAATAATTTATATACACTCTAATATAAAAATAAAAGCATTCCTAAAATGTCTTTATACTCCAAATCTCCAGGTTTTCCACACACCCCAGGCTCTGCCACTGACAACATTAGTGACACATTTTATATTTTAAAAGCAACAACAGAAAAGATCAAGAACTGCACTATTATCTCCAAGACTTTGTTCCAAAGCTGCAAATGCTCGTCTGTGACAAAGGCTAAGGCTGCAAGAGACTGTCAATAGAATCTTCAGTTGATGTTTTAGACTCACATTCACTTATCAATGATCCTAAAAAGTCAGTTCACAGCTGTCCAGTCATACTACCAGGACAGACTGACAAGTTTTCCCACACTGAGACAATGACCTCACACAACATCGAACTGCCTGGCTCACAGCAATATTAAGATTTATCTACTGTAAGATGCTTCCCAATTTCCAAGTAACTATAGGAGAAACATGAGGAATTTTATCTAATTCTCAATGAGGGCATATATATATATATAATGTCTTGACTAGAAAGAAAAATGTGGGCAATTGAAATTTTGTGCCCAACTTTTGTCTCCTTCCAGGAGTGAATGGACACATGGTCTGCTGGCATGAGTCTTCAGTGTTCTCTAGGACAGTGGCGCCAAAAAAAAAAAAAAGATGAATGCAAATGGCCCATACACAAAATTTTAAAACCCAAACACGTGTCTACCAAGTCCCTTTCCTCTTACATTGAGAAAGGCAATTCCTACATGAGGACTGTTTTAGCCCAGGTCTCTAAGTGAGGGCTGAGCTGACAGATAAAACCAAAAGGAGGAAGTAACGAACTTGTTTTTCTTGACTACTGAGATTTCTAGAGTAGACCTTTGGGTTAGCTTTTTTTTCCCTTTTGTTTAGTTTTTAAAGCAGCATAACATAGAGAAAGTTACCTAACACTGAAGATTCAAGGATAATCTATAGATTTTAAAATCATATTCCCACATGTCTGGCTCAGAACGGTTTTTCTAAACCTCTCTGCATGTCCCCCTCCCCAAGTCTTGGCCTTTCTCTGCGTGGCACTCCCTCCTTTCCTTTAGCTTCCTCCCCAGCTACACTATCAAACCATCCTTCACCCTACAGCCCCATGGTACTTGAAGCTTCTCAGTGCTCTCCTGAACATTTACGCCTTTTACCTTTTGCCCCTCATATATGTTTTGTTCAAAATACCATCTCCCCTGGGCTCCCATCTGGCTATTCCTCTTCTCCGCTTTGCCCCATCTGCCACATCCCCAGAATCCGGCAACTTTAACACAAGCATTCACTAATGTCAGCTATGAGGCTCAAACCCCAACTAGTCTGTCTTTGCTGAAAGCACATCAAAAGATATTTTGAGAATTCAAGGGCTTAGGCTAGGAGGCAGTACCGAGATAGAGTGCTCTTTTACCACTCAGGAACCCTAGGTTCAAACCTCAGCACCACCACCACCAATAAATGAGGGAGGGAGGGAGGGAAGAAGAGGCATGGGAAAGGAAATAAAGAAGAGAGCAAGGGGAATAAGGACGGAGGGAAGGAGGTTGATTTGACTGATGGATTGAATTCAAAGGCTAGGGCTAGGGCTCAGTAGCAAGGAGCTTGCCTTGCACAAGCTTTCATGTACAACACCTTGGACTGATAGTCAGCATCATGAAAACTAAAATTTAAAAACTCCTCTCTCAAACTGTTGATGTACCAAAGCAGTGCACAAACAGGCTGCAAAGTAGAGTAACTATAGCAACAATTTCATGACTAGAAGCTGGGAGACAACTTTGTAATTCTAGCAAAAATGATCAATCATACATCATGGATTTAAAATTATGTAATAAATATGTAGGCACATAAAGATCTCCAAACTCTTGGCTACCAAGCCTGACAACCTGAATTTGATCCAGGATCCACATATCCACATGGTAGAAGGAAAGAAACCTAGCTCTCTAATCTCTACACACTTGTCCATTTTCTCTCTCTCTCTCTCTCTCTCTCTCTCTCTCCCTCCCTCCCTCCCTCCCTCCCTCCCTCCCTTCTCTCTCTGACACACACACAGAGACAGAGAGAGAAAGAGAGGGAGGAGGAGAGGGAAAATAAATCATATTTTAATGTAATGGGAAATGGGTTTGGACATTGTAAAAATAAATCCAAACTCTTACAATTCATGCCAAATACTAGAAAAAAAGAGTTGGGCATAGCACACAGGAGACTGAGGGAGGAGAACTGTTATGAGTTCAAAGCCATCTGAGCTACACAGTGAGTACCAACACAGACAGGTATACATAGTAAGACACTATCTCAAAAGAGAAAGTTAGAATGGGAGAAAGAAAAATATTTCCATTAAAAATGAGCTCAACATGACTCAGTTATTCAAAAAAATAAATTACATGTTTTCAAAAGTCTACATTACACAGAAACACCCACATGATGCCCTCTTTGGCTTCTATCACTCTTACATTTACTGTGTATCTGCCATACAATGAAAGGGTACTTGCTATCTCAAAGCCCAAGCTCAGAAAGGAAAGGCTGAAATCAGGTGCCTGAGAAAACCGATTTTCTTATGGCCTTAGGGCAAGTTAACCATTTAGGTATTAGTTGCTTCATAAGGAATTGGGATAATATTACCCTTTCCCACAGAATGGGTGTTAATTCTAGCTAGATTTCCACTCCCAGTGAAGATGAACCAAGATTTATATTGGTATTTACATTTCTAAAAATAGAATAAATGAATAAAGAATAGCAAAACATTTTTTTAAGTGTGAAATTCTATAAAGCCAGAAAAGAATCTACCAAAAAAAGGTGAAAAGGACAAAACTTTATTTTCTAAGGTCCAAAATAGAGGAGGTCCCAGTGGTCACTCAAAATTACACCCATGAGGGAGGCAAGATGGAAACACAGCCTCAGAGACAGCCTGTGTATAAATCCCTGAGAAGAGAGAGGGGGGAAAGGTAGGGAGGGTGAAAGGAAGGAGGAGGAGAAATAAAGGGTGGGAGGGGGTAAAGGGGGAGTTGGAAAGGGGGATAGAGAGATGGAGGGGGAAACGGAGGGGGAGATTTCTAGTACAGCAGCATAAAAGCCAAAGCGAATCCTCTCTAAAGGAGGATGTTACCACCTAGGCCTTAAAACATATTTACACTTTTCAATAGACAATAATTGGCATGAAATAAGAGCCTAGCAAACAAGGACAAAACAGGAAGACTAAAAACTAAAAAGTCTCACAGACATAAAAAAAAAAAACAGAAGGAGTTCAATCTAGTGGCATCAAATACAACCCCAAAAATAGCTTTGATAGCCCTAAGAAGCCAAGTTCTTCTCTGACTTGCATCCATCTTCCTTTCTCTACTGCTCTCCTTTCTTCCTCCTGACCCAGGACAAGGCATAGAAACTAAATTTCTCTTCCTTAGTTAGTTCCAGTACATGCTTTTAATCTCAGCACTTGGGAGGCAGAAGCAGGCAGATCTCCACAAGTTCCAGGCCAGTCTGGTCTACAGAATGAGTTCCAGGACAGTCAGGGCTACACAGAGAAACCCTGGGGGGCTGGGGGGTGGGGTCCAAAGCACTCAACCAGCCTCAAGCTATCACTGAACTGTTCCACACCTTCCTGTCTTACACCTACCCCAAAAGAAATCAACTTATTTTGTTAGACTGCAGATCACAGAAGTCTCACTTCAAAAGGGACCTTGGAAAGAAAGAAGATAACCCTGAGAGTTCAAGAATCTGAAGTGATAGCCTTGTGGGGCATATTGGTCACTTTTGTCATCACTTTTCTCATTCATGGGACAGAATGACAAAAACAACTTGAATACTGCTATACTCTCCTACCTTCTTCAGTATTTACCTCTCCAAGAGACCTCATATGACTCAAATTTAACAAGAAAAGGGAGATGGGGTAAGCTTCCAAATTAAAAGAAATTTTAAAACATATCCTAACACCCAAATGAGGACAAATGCACTATCCTGTGTGGGAGCATTTAAATGAGAAAACGGTAAGCACAAGAAAGTGACAACTAAGACAGTGGTTATGTTAAAGGTGCGAGCTGAGACTGGGATGGACCATGCAAAATAATATTCAACAAAAAGAAATACCGTGGCTCAACAGTGAGCCCCGGTCCCAATGAGAGACCCACAAGTGGGCAGCTCCTAAAAAATGGCACTCAAGGTTGCCCTTTAGTCTTGTCATGAACATGCACACACCCAGAAGAGAGGAAGGAAGAGAAGGAATAAAATTCTAAGTTTACAAAAAGAGGAGAAGGAGGAGGAAATTCTGACATCTGACACAACATGGATGAACACTGTGTCAGAGGAAATAATCCAGGCACAGAAACTAAAACATCACATGGACTCATTTATAGACTTTTTTTTTTAAATTTGAGCTTAGGCCGGAGTGGAACACTTGGTTTCAATCTGTAAGGCCCTGAGTTCCAACTTTGATGGGGGAAAAAAAAGTTGAACTTACATATAGAGTTTTGCAGTTACCAGAGAGAAAAGACATTATTGTTGGTCAACAGATATGGAATTTCAGAGAGACAAAAGGAACTTACGTTTTAAGATGTTTGGCATAGTGGATATAAAATCAACAAGTACATTTAAAGATGTCAACTTCATTAATGACCATAAAATGCAATTAACAACTTAAATGAAAACATGCATAATCACCAAGAAGACAAAAAATGAAATCTTTCGTTCCATTTTTTGTTCTGGGAATCAAACCTAAGGCCCCATGCCTGCTCTACCACTGGAGTGTGTGCACAGTCCTGAAAAGATTTTTAATAGAGTACCAGTGAGGACATG
Source organism: Rhynchomys soricoides (assembly GCA_019843965.1). NCBI lineage: Eukaryota > Metazoa > Chordata > Mammalia > Rodentia > Muridae > Rhynchomys > Rhynchomys soricoides. Next base: position 18,661,449 of record JADRCH010000067.1, on the reverse strand, counting down.
GAGCAAAAGGCATTCACACACAGCAGATGGGGATGCAAACTGGTCCAACCATAGTGGAAAACAGCTTGGCAATCTATGCTCAAGTTAAATATACACGTACACAGGGACTCAGTAATTCCACTCATATGAACATACGTAGCTCAAAGACACACTCCCCAGAAATATTCATAAAAAGCTCTCTTTAGATCAACTGTGGAACAGTCAAATGGTGACATATACTGAAGATGAGTAAGAAACAGGTATACACATAGATGATCTCATAAATACAATGTTGAACAACAGAAACCAAAACACTTAAAATACTCATAATTTGCAAAACTATATAATTCTATTTATATGTGTTCAAAAACAGGCAAAACTACTAGATGCTATTGAAGTCAAGATAACACAGCTTTTCCTCAGGGCTCCCCCAAGGTCTACTCTTCTTCCAATAAAGCCAAAGCCCATGTCTGAGTGACCATCTCACTTCATCTAGCACCCAGCATCACACGCAGACCACACCATGGCCTCCATCTCCTAGATCCCCTGTCATCTATCCCACCCACTCTCATTCTGCATGATGACATGGTGACCATCACAGAGGATAAGATCACTGCCCTTGTTAAAGCAGCTAGTGTTAATGATGGATCTTTCCGGCCTGGTTTGCTTGCAAAGTCAATGCTGGGAGCCTTACCTGCAATGTAGGAGCTGGTAGATTTATTTGTCTTAGAAAGTGTCCTGCCCCCTCCATGCGATTACCAGCAGCTGAGGGGAACAAAGTAGAAGCAAAGGAAGAAAACAACTGGAGGAGTCTGATGATGATGTGGGTGTTGGTCCTGTATCCTATAAACCTTTCGGTAATACGTTCAGTAAAAGTTAGACTCTGAAAACAAAGATTGGCTGTTTTTTAAAGAGAACATAGAGGGTATGAAAAGGGAAGATGAAGCAGTAAGGTTTGTAAGATGCTTAGCAGTATTCTATTCCTTGGCCTGGATGGGAATCCACTAATGTTTTAAATTTTTGATATCATTAGGTTAAGTGATATCTTTATTTGCTTGTCTGTTTGTTTCTGTGTTTTATTTTATAGCTACATTTATATTTTTAAATTTCATAAACAAAAAGTAATTAGCTTACTTAAAAAAAAAAAAAAAAAGGTTAGGCATGGTGGTGTACAACTTTAATCTCAGCAAATGGGAAGCAGAGGCAGGCCTCTGTGAATTCAAGACCAGCAAGATCTACAAATTGAGTTCCAGAACAGCCAGAGCTACTATGCAGTAAGACCCTGTCTCCAAAAAAAAAAAAAAGAAAAGAAAAGAAAAAAGAAAAAGGAGGAGGAGGTGGTGGTGGTGATGGTTATGTGTTTTAGTACACCAGTTCCTTTGGAATCGAGCTGACGGTAAAATTCCTTTTAACAATCAGAAACTCAGCCTGGTAACTCATAATCACCAAGATATATTCTGAATTTAGAAATTCTTATGATATGAGCCAAGCTTGGTGGTGTACATTAATCCCAGCACTCAAGAGTCAGAGACAGGTGGATCTCTATGAGTTCCAGGTCTCCCAGGACTACATAATAAGACCCTGTCCTAAAATAAGTAAGTAAATAAACAGACAGAAGAAAGCCAGGGGAAATTTGGGGGATAAAGGAGAGAAAAGAGCCCCTCACCCAAGTGTGATGGAAGCGTCTCACCAGCTGACTCAAGAATTCCATCACAATTAACATTCGCTTGGAGATGGCCCACACACAGAAAATACTCCTTTTATAGAGAGATGTTTCAAATAAGAAATATTAAAGTAGCAATGGACCATGCTGAAGGCCTAAGTGTACATGGCTTTTCTCTCTTTCCAGCTGCACACTTGCAAAAATTTTCTAGGCCTCGCATAAGAAATACCATTCACAGCAAAACACGTCTTAACCCCTTTGCACAGCCTGAGTGATCCTTGTTTTATCTTACCGGGCAGCTCTAGAACCATCCTGTAGCCTCATTTATTGATAGAAGAAAACCAGAGGTGAGGGGATTCCTTGGTAATTTTGAGGTTCATAAAGCTAAGACAAAGACAAGATAATTTGCCCTGGGAAGCCCACACCACGCTTGGGTGGGTCTTACTTTCTCTGAAAACTTCACTTTCTATTAACCTTTGTGCTTAACTACACATTAAAAATTTCATTTTCATTAACATTAATTTATTACTGTGTGCTGTGTATGTGAACGCAAGCACTTCTGTACCACACACAGCACAGTTCTCTCCTTCCACTTTGTGTTCTAGGAATTGAACTCAGGTCATTGGGCTTGCATAACAAACATTTTACCTGCTATCTCAACAGTCCCTAAAACCTCATCTTAATAAACTCCAATTCTACTTCATACTGGCTCTTCCTGCAATTCCTTTCTGTGGCAAAGTCAAGAATCCTGGCTTTGCCAGGAGAGAAGTCCCTGAAAAGAACCCTCAGGCTGCTTGATTACTCTCCAGATCATGCCCTACTACCTACAACAATAACAGATGCTTTCAGAAAGAAGTTAGCAGAGAATATCATCAGTTTCACTTGCCGTGAATATTCTGAGATTGCCTCCCTGTTATTTAACTAGTAAACTAGAGGGAAAAACAAAACACAAATTAAAAACAAATAGGGCCTAGGAGCTGCCTCAGAGGGTAGAGGTGCCTGCCACCAAGGCTGAAAACTTGAGTTCGATCCCACATGGTGGAAAGAGAAGGGAAGCTGACAACTTGAACCCTGACCTCTACATGGTAGTGGTACACATGTGTTCACACACAAATACACAATTTACCCTTCAGTCTTAAAAAAAGATCATTGACAACTCACATCCATGATTCTAAAACCAATACTCAAACCAAATGCATCTATTTGTGTTTTATCACTACTTGATTATCAGCACTTGATCTTTATACCCTTGACACAAATTGAAATATTTAAATTTCCTTTACCAAGGGAAAAAAAGATAAAGGTCATTACCTACTCCAAAATTTAGCAAACACCAAAAGAAACCAATGTATTGAACACATGCAGGTCTCCACAGAGGGACAACGCATTTGTCATTTGCCTGCACTGAGCACTTGCGTTTAAATTTTCTCTTTATCCACACAAACCATAAGATAGAACTACTTTCCCCATTCCATAGATATGAAAACTAAAACTTAGAGGAGTCAAGGTTTAGAGGTTTTTGCACAACTCACACAGTAAGTAGGAGAAAGGCCATTCAGTCTGTGGACTGGATCTTTTGGTCCCATGCAAAATACCTATTTTCTATTTGTAATTTTTATTTCACACCATTTCTTTAACCTCTAAATTCTGAACCTAAAGATGATAAATTGCAAGGAATATCCATATTTGTACATAGAGCCACACATATGAAGGCTTTAAAGACCCAAAATTGCATGCATCCACAAGCCCCCTGGGCAGCACTGCACCCAAAGAAATTTAGGCTTGCTTGCTTGGGTTTACTCGGAAAAACAAAACGAACTCCTCAGTGATAGAGCAGCAAGCCAAAGCACTGCATATAGCAAGTCTACAAAGCATTAACTGGATTAATTAGCCAGGGATTTGAGAAGCAGCTTGGAGCTAGGAAACCAAAACACTAAATTGTTTAAATACTTTGGCAAAAGATCAAGGTCTCTAGGCAGCACAGGGTCTCCTTCCTTCCTTGTCCATCCATGTGTTAGCACACTTAACCTTTAAGTCTGAGGTACTTTTTCATGAGATATGAATGACATTGTCAAAATACAAAAAAGAAAAGAAAATTTAAAAAAAAAAAAAAAAAAACTACAAATACTGCAAGCTGTTACCAATTCTGCCAACATGCGAGAGCCCAGGCAACATTAATTACAAATCAACTGCTTAGGATATAAACAGCTCTTATCACTGGCTCACTCTCCCTCTAGAATAACTGCTTTACAGGAGAAAAAAAAAAGCGCAAATGTCCCTGCCATTATACTCTGTGAACTAATCAGGACAAAGAAATAAAATAAGACAGGAGAAACCGCAGCAAACAGAAAATGTGAAACAAGAATCCTAGCCAGATGAATGCCTGGAATGCCCCAGGAACAGCACTGCCATTTAGAAATAACTAAAAGAAGTGTCAGGGCAGGGACACTGCTGAATGGATTTCTGGTTTCCAGGAAGTAAGAATTTTTACAATGCAACTGATTTTCCACATATACATGTGGCAACAAAATGATAAAAGAAAGCTCTGATTCCACAAGCACAGTGATGGTGGGAGGAGGGCATCGGCTCCACCTGACGGCATCTTTGTAAGGCCAAGCACACTCACCACCCCCACAACACACAACTTCAACACAAACTCAAAGTTAAAGGAGAAAGGAGAACCCTGGCAAGCTGTTGGTGAACTGCAAATTAGGACAGCCATTTTAGAAAACAACACAAATGTTCCTCAGAAAAACAAAGTAGCTACCATATGATCTAGTAATCCCACGTTGGGGTATACAGCCAAAGGAATCTTCAAAAGATGTTTGCAGCCAGGCATGGTAGTGCACACTTAACAATCCCAGTGTTTGAGAGGCTGAGGCAAGAAGATCTTCACAAGTCTGAGACCAGCAGGTCAAAGACAGAGAGGGGAAGGGAGGCTGGCCTGCTCGCCCATGTTCGTCACAGCTATTCACAATAGCCAAGATGCTGAAACAAATTTAGTGCCGACTGAGGGAGAAATGGATCTTAAAATACGGACTTTATATGCTAAAGATTAAGGGAAACTTCTGCTAAAGAAAATAGACTCTCTGGCCTATGTAGAGATCTGACACTCCAGTTAGACCCGGCCAATCAAATTACCTGGCCAAAGAATGGCCCCAGGAAGTGAGCTCACTTTCTCACTGAAGAGAGAGGCAGAAATATTTGTTTTCTTTAATGATAGTGTACTTTTCCTTCCCAAAATTCCCACCCCACCAGCACAGTCCTTAGGAGTCACTATGAGGGTCTGCCCACCTTTTGAACCCTGAGTCTTTCTTCTGGATGCTGATGAAAACCTAAGTGTACTCTAAAGCTCCCCTCTCTGCCATGCAGCTGCTTGAGTTCCATGGACCTGACCTCTATATTGGCTTAATGTTTTCTCTTTTTCATTCTCCTCCTCCAGATAACTGCAGAGATTCACAGCTGGTCTGCCCTGTGTGCTTTTTCTTTAAACTCTAATAATTTTTCTTTGAGCTTCTGTTTGCATCCTTCCTTAAATAGTTTTAATGGCACTAAGAACCTCAAGAGGGAACCCCAATTTCTCGGTATCATATATACAATGAAATAGTGCTAAGTCTTTTTTTAAAAAGGGTGGGGGGATTCTGACAAATAAAAATGGGTGTGGTGGTTTGAATGAAAATGGCCCCATAGGCTCATAGAGAGTGGCTTTATAGGAGGTGTGGCCTTATCGGAGTAGGTGTGGTCTTTGTTGGAGGGTAAGTTGGAGTAGGGCTTTGAGGTTTCAGAAAATCAAACAAAAGCTTGCCTGCCTGCCTGCCTGCCTGCCAATCTGGATGTAGAACTTTCAGATCCTTCTCTAGCCCCACGTCTGCCTACAAGCTGTCATGCTTCCAGCCTGACAATAATGGACTGAACCTCTGAAATTGTAAGCCAGCCCCAAATACGTGTGTTTTTCACACAAGATTTTTTTTTTTTTTTTTTTTTTTTTTGCTTTAGTGTGGTGTCTCTTCACAGCAATAGAAACCCTAAGACAATGGGTGAACCTTGAAGTCACTGCACTATGTGAAATAAGCCAGGCATTGTGAGACAAATATGATCTCACTTGTGTTGCATCTAAGTAAGTCAAAAATCATATGAGTACAGAGTAAAATGATAGTTCCAGAAACTGGGGAGGGAAGGACCAAGACAAGCAGAAAGTTTCAGTGGGATAAAAGCAATAAGCAAGAAGGAGCTACTGTACAGAATGGCTGCAGATAACAACACATTTTAAAACACCTAACAGAGGACTACACAGCTCTGGCCAAGAACAAATAGTATTTGAAGCGATGAATGCCAGTCTCCCTGATCCAACCATTCCACAATACATACACTTACTGAAATGGCACACAGTATTGCTGTCTGTTTGTCTACTGTCAATTCAAAGCTACATTTAAAATAAAAATAAGAAGAATCCTCCAAAAGTCAACTTAATCTTGATTCTGCCCACAAACTACTTATTGCTCTCATTCTTTTTCTTGGATATCTTTGAGTTTTCATCTTAATTTAAACAAAAGATGGGAAGTGAGATCTAGTAATCTTTCTTTAAAAAAAAAAAGACCCTCCGTGACACTTCACTCATTATCGTGGTGGGGGTTGGGGAGATGAGATACAGGGCAGTAAAATAGAATAATTAACTTCCCATAAAAATATATTCTGCCTTTAGATGTCTCAGAGCCTCTATGAATGTAGAATGTAAACATGGCAACACATCAAACATGTGGGCACATGCCTGTGATCTCAGTGTTCAGGAGACTGAGAGGGGATCATTTCAAGTCTGAAGCAGCAGTTATCAACCTATGGGTCATAACCCCTTTGGGAGTCAAACAAGCATGCCACAGGGGTCACATGTCAGATATCCTGAACAGCAACAGTCACATTATGATTTGTAACAGTAAAAACTTATAGTTATGAAGTAGGAACAAAAATAATTATGGTTGAGGATCAATACTATATGAGGAACGGTATTAAAGAGTCGCAGCATTAGGTTGAGAACCACCAAGATGGAGGGTTCCAGACTAGCCTGGGTCACAAATGAGTGACCCTTCTAAAAACACAAAAAACAACAATAACAAAAAAGAAAGAAAATGGGAAGAACTTCAGCTACCATGCCTCGTGTGGTAAGAGCAGTCTTCTGAAGCTTCACCAGTTAGACCGGTAGACAGAATGCACTTCACAGAGTACTAAGGGCTAAAAAACTCCGTGTGAAGTGGCCAGAAGGCTGCCTGACACGCAGTAGCTGGTCAGTACTTACTATTATTTCTCACTAGATTTGGACACAGTTATGTTGTTTCAAGTACAACACTGTTTGGGATTTTTTTCCTGAACCTGAAATTTAATGACAATTACATAAAAGTTTGTACTATCTGTCCATCTTTGTCCAAGGTCCTATGTTCATAGCACTCATGTGTCAATTGTACATTCAACAAGACACCTAAGACAAATTAACAAGTCTAAAAGATAAGCAGGCTAACAGTATAGCAAGGTTCATATAAAATTCGTGAGTAAGGGTGTTTCATTTACTGGATTTGGCAACCTATACAGAAAAAAAAATGTAAGTTTTTTTTTTCAAAATAATTATGAAAAGGAAAAGTATGGTTTTTAAAAAAGGCCTAATAGCTTCTGAAAGAGGAGGAGGAGAAAGAAAATATTCATTAAAATACCACAAGAAAAATATCCAAGAAGTCAGAGGTAAAGTACATTATAATTTAAGTCTAAATTTTTAATATTTTATATTACAAAATGTTTTGTTGTTGTTGTTGTTGTTTTGTTTTACGAGACAGGGTTTCTCTGTGTAGCCCTGGCTGTCCTGGAACTCACTCTGTAGACCAGGCTGGCCTCAAACTCAGAGATCCTCCCATCTCTGCCTCCCAAGTGCTGGCATTAAAGGCGTGTGCCACCACTGCCCGGCTCTACAAAATGTTTTAAATGGCTTAATATCATATACTGTTCAAGACTGAGGAAACAATAAAATACTATTGCAAGTAACAAAGTTTTTAAGCAGATATAGCCTTTTAAAGTAATTTTAATACTATCTTACAAATAGAGTAGGAGCAGTTAACTCATGTTACAAAATTGACCACATTTTTCCAAAAGCAGCTTCCTTTCATTTCGCTACAGTGGCTAATTTGCTATAATGATGTTTCAGAATATTTACTACATAAAGCAGGCTATACTAATATTTCTGTAATGTTCTACATTCCTTTACTACATATTTTTAAAGCACTTTGAATACTTCATAGCATTAAATTTCTTATTCAATTAAATTCTCAGAATAATAAAATAGGCAGGTGAAGTTAATTCCATATTATTGATGAAAAAGTTGAACATAAGAAAGGGGCATGTTGTGGAGATTAGAGTTGAAGTCTTGATCCTAAAACAGATTATGAACTGGCTGGGGCCAGATTCCATATTCTATGAAACTGACCTAAGGTATGTAGCAGTCACCTACATTCACAGACAACAGGATCTCATTGCTAAACAAAGGCACAATTAATACCCACTTTGTTCCCCCAAACAATTAAGCATCTTTCCAGAAAAGAAAAAAAAAAAAAAAAGGTCAACTTAAAGGTAAAAACAACTTCAAAACAGTCTAATATTGGGGCTGAAGAGCTGGCTCAGCATAAGAGCACTGTCGGCTCTTGCAGAGTACCCTGCTTTGGTTCTCAGCACCCACTGGCAGCTCACAATCACCACTCCAGTTCCAGGGAATCGAACAACCTCTTCTGGCCTGTGCAGGAACTAAGCACCAAGCATATACACATGGTTCATATACATGCAATCAAATACTCATAAAAGAAAAACAAATAAAAACTTTCTAAAATATGTAAATAAAATTTTTATATATAAGTAGTTTTTCTGAAAATTGGAAAAAATACTAACTTTAAAATTATTTTAATTACATAAAAAAAGCTACAAACAGATTCTACTGATATCTCTTCTATTCCAATCCTCACAGTCAGAACCTCTTTTAGTAAAGACCATCTAAAAGAAGGATAAACTTAAGAAAGCTGAAAACCTGCTTAACTGTGCTGGCCAGGAAGAATACTTGGGTCAGCTTTGACTTCAGGCAGCATGATGGAATGCAAGCAAAACTCACAAACCAATCCAACTAAATTCTTCTGACAAGTTTCCTCTTTGCAATAACCTGAACTAATTTGCATTACAAAACAGAAGCCGTGGTCAAAGACTACTGCACTCTATTTCCTTCCTCAAGCCAAGCCTCTAAGGTGGGCCCCATTAATAATCTTACTTTAAAATAAGAATGATAATAGTAACAAGCAAAGGCTAACTCACACAGCCTCTCACTAATACCAGCACCTGAGCTACAACATGCACTTTTCACCAAAGCAACTAAAGCAAAATAAATAAATAAATAAAAAATCTTGTTCCAGCCTAGACCTGTATTCCTTGGGGCAACTTATTATCAGTGCCTCATTCTGTACTATTTCCATCATCTCCCATGGGTCTAAAAAATTGAGAAAAAATCTACAACCAAATACATGTAGTCACATGTACTTATGTGTATACATGTATACTGTCTGTATGTATAGAAAAAGTCAACAGAGGTTAATTTAGCGTTCATCTAACCCTTGAACTCATTTTAATACAGTATTCCTTTTTTATCCATAAAAGAGACTAAGCCCATCAATGGGGGTGGGAGGATCTGCCTACAACTACAAATAGTACTGATATCTCCCCCCACACACACACATTCCATGTGTATAATTACTTATGATAAATTTAACAAGGGGCTGGAACAACGGTTCAGTTAATTAAGAACACTCTTTACTCATGTAAAAGACCTAAGCTTGGTTCCCAGTACCCACAACCTCCTGTAACTCTCAAGAGAGCTCAATGCTCTCTTCTGGCGTCCATGGGCACCTGTTCACATAGATTTCACACATAGATAGATAGATAGATAGATAGATAGATAAGATAGAAGATAGATGAATACATAAATAAATGAACAAATAGATCTCTTTAACTTACAAACTAGAGACAAGAGATTAATAGCTAATCGAACAATAGAATGGGTATAGCCACATACTATAAAGTCACACAAATATGGTCCCTGTCGCTTGAAAGGGACAAACACTAGTATTTGAGGCTGCAGGTAACTGCAGATAACAGAGATCACAGAAAATAAAACCACAGAGACAAGAAAAGCAATAATATGATACATGGAGTGGCTGCAGGCTTCGCCACTACTTTACTGGTCATTAAAAACAAAGACGTTGACAACAGCCATTCCAAGAGTCATTAGGCTTAATGGAGCAAATCCAAAGATTACAGGTCCTAAAGCCATATAAAGTATTTCTGCCAACTATTTAGCATGCTACCTAAAACCAAAATCCATTCCAAAATAAAACCATGCCAACTGCCCTTAACGGCATCACCCAAACCTTCCCACTGGTTCCTCAGTTTGCAAATATTAAAGGCTATTAATAGAGATCTTCATAATGTCCTTAACACATTAGGTAAAAGTTGTCTTTTTTATGTTTATTCTTATGCCCACAGCACTTGAGTGAGCACAAAGAGCACTGGAAAGAGAGACAGGAAGTGTCTACTAGTGGTAGGAAGTCACACTTGAAAGATCGAATAGACACTGCTTTAACCAATACAAGGTGAGTAGTCAGCATAGAAAGCCAACAGAGGAAAACGGAAATCAAAGGGTCCCCCTGGCTGGTAATGCTTCAAGTGCAGTCTGTCCTCATGAAGTCCACTGCATTCTGCTCCCTGTCCTCTACTGTACAAGGGACCTCTCCACCTCCAACCCTAGCCTTCTTAAGCTAGTTTCATTGAAACTGCACTCCTTGCATCCAAGACAGCTTAACCAGGATATTAGACCACTGTCCAGCACACAGAAGGAAAAAGTGGACTACAGCCCACCTTAGAAAGCACCTGGTGTAGGGTAGACATTCTCATTATTATAGTTTCCTCACTCAAGAGGTCAAATTTCCCTTACTCTGCTTTACCAACTAATTGCTAAGGAAATAAACAGTATCTGACACAATGTGATATTTTATTCTGATTTGTCATCTATTCATTGAGCATTCAAAGCATATGATGAAAACTCGGCTCTACAGTTCATACTGCTCTTCTAAATCAAATACTGTAGATGCCTGTGAAGAGCTCCACCTTCAGCAACACTCCCTCGCTCTTGTACAAATACAAGCTATCTATCAACACCTCAGCATTTCAATCACCCTTGCTTTCTCCACAACTGGAAGAAGGTATCTTCATTATTCCTATTGAGTATGTACAGTCTATGAATTATTTCTGAAACTAAGCAGAAAGCCTCAATTTAAATCTAAGTAAATGAGAAACCAGAACTATTCTCAAAAATAAATGTAGGACTATAGTTCTAGCTAAACACTCCCAAACACTGTAAGGAAGTTTTTCAAAGGTTATTAATCTACTTAAGATTAAAATAATTACTCCAGAATTGTTATTTTAATAGATGGAAATAGAAAATAACTCCATTTTGTCACCTTATTTATATTTTTAAGAACCCAGGATCAATTTATATTCCTGGAATAAATATATCCACCATTCTTAAAAAAAAAAATAAGTCTCCTTTAAGCATCCCTTTAAGGTGCTGACCATAAATGGTGTAATTTGCCCTGGACATCATTAAAATGTAAAGTTAATGAGGATTCAGCTGAAAACAGAAGGAATGTAACCTATTTTCAGGCAAAAGTTCTAACACAGCAATCAGAGGGAAAAGCTCTTTGATGTCTCTTTGTCTCTTCTCATTAATTTTTTTTTTTTTGTCTAAAAAAACCCCAAGCTTTAAAAAAAAAAAAAAAAAAGGCACCAAAGTTTAAACATGATAATTATAATAGAACTCCAATGAGGTCATCAGAATATTTTTACAGAAAAAACAAGATACAATTCATACAGACTCGTGCGTGCACACGCACGCGCGCGCGCACACACACACACACACACACACACACATAATAACTACCTGGTAGAGTTGTTATGAATAGTGTTCAGTGGGACCACTGATGCAAAGTAGGTCCACAATATTCTCTCCTTTTCTGTCCCTCTAGTCCCCAGAGGCCTAGCGAAGTGCTGGTGCAAAAGCCGTACTTAGAGAGTAGCCATTATTATTACCACACATGATGCATTCTCTTTCCTGCTGCAGAATTTACTATATTAACCCTAACCTTTCTTCCAAGATTAATGCAACACTCAGCACCTCCTGTCACCAGGCAGGTGGGGCTTATCCAAATAACCAGTATGGAGTAAACAGTCCCAAGTGACATTTTATCATGTGAACTGCCTGCACAGGTATAAATATTATATCCTCTCCAGTTTTATTGCCTCATTTTACAATTATACTACTAAAGAGCAGAATAGCATGCAGAATGTTAAGTGGCATTCTGCTGCTTGGAATTTCCTCCCAAGGCTCCATTCAGAATAACAAATGTAGGAGCTTTTTCATCTCTTCTCTATCTTGAAGAAAGTCATCACCTTTACTTGAAAATACACAATGATTTCTGCAACCCATTTTGTGCTAAGTAAAATCTTAACCCAAATGTGGTAATTACCAAGAAGGCATTTTGGTACTTTCCAGAGAAACCCTGCCCTGCAGTAGTTACTATTACACCAGCTCCACAATCTCGGGAAACAATGTCTAACACAAAATAAGGGGACTAGTCCTTAAACAACACAAATATTTGGCATTTCTTTTCACCCAAACAAACCAACAAACCTATCAATTCAATAAAATAATCAGTTTAAATGTTAAGAGATCAGAATAACAAATATTTCTCTGGCAATTTTCATTTTAAAGGCATTTCCACATAAATTATCTCATTTTCCCTGCTTCAGTTATTCCATAACTATGCATTAAGTCTTCCTATACCACTACTTGCAGCACAGTTAAGAACATAGTGAGAGGCCCCTATCTTCATGGGGCTTACAATCCAGTAGACAAGCTCAGACTAACTTATGACCACACAAATGAGTTAATTACAAGACAAGGTCGGTTCTGTAAGAGCAAAGAGTAAGACAAGTTTACTTTGGGAAACTGGGAAGGTTTCCTTGAAGATGTGACATCCAAGATGAGATCTAAGAAAACAAGAGAACTGACTTAAAAACAAAATAAAACCAAAAAAAGTAGCAACAGTGTCAGGATGCTACTTGATGTGGGAAGGAATGCCTAATTTGAAAGACATTAAGATAAATCAAATTTTTCTGTAATGCTGACTGGGAAGGGAGAACAGGAAGGCAGATCACCACAATAAAGTTAGTAGCTTTCAGGTAACAGAATGGTGGGGATTTTGTTTTTTAATGTGATACATATTAGAAGGGGCCAGATCTCAGATTAACGGATGCAGACATTTTGATTTCAGATGCCTCTGAGGCATCAGAGTAGCTAGAAAGCTCAGAAGAAAGGTGTATGTGCCCCACTTATTCAGCATGTGACTCCTAAAAAACAATCTGAATTGTGTCCCCATTAGGGACAAGAAAATGAACAAAATCCTAAGCAATCCCTTTAAAATAACAAAAGGAAATGGCAGAGATGTAGGAATTTATTGAAAAATCAAAGGAAAGACAGAATTAGTCTGCTTGGACAATGAGGCAAGCCTATATAAGAAAAATTATCTTGACAACAAACAGCCATTCCTCAAATAGAGTAAGAGAATAGGCAATTTAAACACAGCAGCAAATTTGCTGACTTCCAGAAATGACAGTCAGCTCACAGTGGCTGAGAGCAAAATGCGACAGAAATGTCAAAGAAACCATGAAAACCAAACATATAGTTAAAGATTATAAATTAATAAACTATTCCAAAAAAATAACTTACACAAAATGAGCTACTTAAACTGACTCAAGAAGAAATAAAAATCTGAACTGATGTAGAACAAAGACATTGTATTACTAACTCAAAAACCTCCTAGAATGCACAGCAAACATTTGAAGAATTCATTGCAAATGCTTTCAAAACTCAGAATATAAAAGAATAATTTCTCAGTTCATCAGTAAGGCTAGTATTACACTGACACTAACAGTGGGCTACAGACAAGGAACCTGCATAACTCCATAATGCCATTATGCTGTATTGTTAAAAATAAGTTTCCATTTACCGTAAGAGCAGAGTTGCTGGCTTTAAATCAGTTTCCTAGCCTGTCCCAACCCATGACCTTGACTTGTTTTGGGAACCCCTACCCTCTCTTACCCTCCCTAATCATGTGAAAACCATTCAGTAAGGATTTTTTCCCCCTTGAGATTTTTCTGTGTTTGCTTACTGCTCTATTATCTTTCTTCTGTAAACCTGCTTTACAACTACTCAAGATTTCACTCCTTAAAAGGGGACCAAGAAATGGATTTGAGACTGTTCTCTTCAACTGAATTTAGGAAGCAGTCCCTGGCCAGCTCTTGGGTGTACTCGAATAAAATCAAGATTGCTTCAAATTTGGCTCAAATTGTGGCAGTGGTCTTATTCTTTCCTGGTGGGATTAGTAAAGAACTACAATTAACCTCAACAATATACCAGCAAACAAAACCTAGCAATTCTTAAGGAGGATAATACACTATGACAAGTAACTTTTATCCTAAGAATGTAAGGTTGCTTTAAAATTGAAAATGATTAATAAACCACATCAAGACAATAAACAAAATCTCAATAGACACAGAAGAGGCATTTCACAAAGTCTACATCATGTACTTAATGCTACAAATTAACAAGGAAATAGAAAGAAACTTCAACAAACTGATGAACAATATCTACAAAAAGCTTTCCCCACAAAAGCCAGTTAGAACTAGTAAACTAATTCAGTAAGGTTGCAGGATAAAAACTAAATATACAATCAAACACATTTCTATACATCAGCAAAATAAAAGAGTAAACATTAAAATTTAATTTAAATTCCAACTAAAACATCAAATAATACATACCATGGTAAATCTTTTATTCTAAAAACAAACACAATAGGAAAAAAATAAGACTACCTAAGCCAATTGAAAAATATCCTACAGTTACTCACTCACAGAGTGAACACTCTAAGATGCAATACTAAGATTAATACTAATGCTAAGATGCAATGCTTCTGAAGCATATCCATACATTATCTTTTCCCTACTGAAGTCTAGCTGACCTTTGGCAGAAACTGACAAACTGAAGTCAAAGTTTATATGGAAATAGTCCAACAACCTTGAAAAGAATATAAGAATTCACATAATCAATTTCCTAATTTACTACAAAGACAAAGTAATGGAGACAATGTAGTACCAGTAAAAAGACATAAACAGGATTGAGTCCAGAAAGATTGAGGCTTGCTCATTATAATTATCAATTGTTGGGGTTTTTTGTTTGTTTTTGTTTTTAACAAAAAAGACAAAATAACTCAACGGAGAAAGAACAGTCTTTCCAGCAGATGGTACTATGGCAATTGTATATCCACATGCAAAAGAATGTCTTAGACTCCATCTTAAGGGTAGAAGGAAGGGATCTGAATCAGGAAGTCTCACACTGTAGACTAAGCTAGTATGGAACTCATTATGTAGCCCAGGCAGTCTTCAACTTGTGAAGATTCTCCCTCCTCAGCCTCCAAGCCCTATGAGTATAGGCACAGTACCTAGCATATTAGCTTCCTTCACAGCATACATGAAAATCAATTCAAAATGAATTATGACCCAAAAATGTAAGCACCACAATTCTAAGAGTCTTTGAGAAAAACACGGGATTAAGTCTTCCAAACTTTAGGATGGAGACTGGTTTCTCAGATACAAAAACACAAATAGCAAAAGAAAACTTAAATAAAATATACTCCATTGGAATTAAAAACAGATTGTGTTTCAGATGACACCATTAAGAAAACGTTAACCAGACAGACAGTATCAGGGCACACCCTTTAGTCCTAGCACTCAGGAAACAGAAACAAGCAGATCTAGTGTTTGAGGCCAGCCTGGTCTATAAAACAAGTTCTAGGACAGCCAAGGCTACACTGAAACCAATCCTGTCTCAAAAAGCAAACAAACAAAGCAAAGAAATAGACCCAAAAAACAAAAACAAAAATAAAAACAAAACAAAACAAAAAGCCACGTTCAACCTGCAGTAGTCTGAATAAGAATGGCCCTCACAGGCACATGTATTTGAATGCTTAGTCATCAGGGAGTGGTACTGTTTGAGAAGGATTAGGAGTCATGGTTCAGTAGAAGGAAGTATGTCATTAGTGTAGGCTCTGACGTTTCAAAAGCCCATACCAGATCCAGTCTCTCTTCCTGCTGCCTGCAGATCAGAATACAGAACTTTTTGGTACTTCCCCAGCACCATGTTCCCCTCCTCAATGATGATGCCTCTGAAACTATAAGCAAGCCCCCAGTTAAATGTTTCCTTTGATAAGAGTTGCCTTGGTCATGGTATCTCTTCACAGCAACTAAGACAAAACCCAAAACCATTAAGCAGAATTAAACTGGCTTTAAAAAATCCCTAAGACCAATTATTCTTTTTTTTTTTTTTAATTAAAAATAACCAATAACTACCACATGGCCATGATTTGATTCCATGACTGGAAAAGAGCACAAAGGAAGGAAAAAATATTTCATTTTAAACACTACTTTTGTAGGAAAACAGAAACAGAACAATCTTAAATAAAAAACACTCAAATTATGAACTTTATCTAACTCACTATACCCAATACTTTTAGGAAACAAATCTTTCTATAAAATCTTAAAAGATTTAATTTTAACAGTGTGAATGTTTAATGCTTCGGTTCATCAGTCTTTCATAAGCCCTGGCATAAACAACTTACAGTATAAAGGTGGGAAGATATACTTTTGATGATTTGTCTAACTGTAGCACTGGCTGGCTTTATTGCTTTGTGTCTAAATAGAGCAGAACATCACAGTGGCAGGAGCTCTGTGGAAAAGGAGCTGCTCACTCTGTGGTAGCCAGGAAGTAGGAAGAGTAAGTCAGACTACAGGAAAACAGTATTTTTCCTGGACACATCTCCAGGGATCAACTTCCTCTAAGTAATCCCACCCCACAGACAATCATTTGCATCACAAAAAATAAAATCAAATGAATGAGCTGTCAATACCAGAGTCCTCATCATTGGCTTTATCAGCTAGGACACACACCTTCAACACATGAACTTTGGGAAGGATGCTCCACAACATCTAAGCTATAACAATCTTCCCTAACCTCCAAAGGTCTTAGTCATCTCACAGTGAAAATTGCCTTTAGTTTGTTTCCAAGTTTCCCCAAATGTTTAGGTTAAGTACTGTTTAACAGTTCATGGCCAAAGTCTCTTGTAAGGGTTAATATAAATTCTTAGCTAAATATAAATTCTTAGCTATGAGCCACTAGAAAAGTCAACAAACAACTTATACGTCCCAAGTACAGTGCTACAGAGTGAACAATCCAATCTAAAAGGGAAGAAAGGGGGAACAGAAAGGAGAACAAGACCAGTCCAAGAGTATGAAAAGTAGGACAAACACTGAATCCTATGCTCCATGGTGGGTACTGTGTGAAGCACTCGGTGTAGAGTGTAAGATACAATGGCTTGGGCCACCCTCCCCTACAGGTACTATGTCTGCAACCCACAGGCTGGCTCCTCTTTCTAGTCACAGCTTTCCTCAAGATGATGCCCCATATTTCAGGTACCTCTGATTTCTTGGAGACATCACTGAATCTTTGGCTTCAAATACTGCTGTCTCAGGGACTGCCCACAGGCACTTTGCCTCTGCTCTCTACTACCTGGCCTCCAAGGCTTTCTTTTAAACCTCAATAGAACTTTCAGGACCTTGACGTTTAGTGTTATACAAGACTGCAAACCTAGCACCACACAGGTCTGTCATCAGCTGGCACACTGTCCACCCTTGGTCCATGGCTGCCGCAGCCTCCTGAGTGCCTAAGTGGTTAAGCATAGTGAAATGAATCCTTGGAAGATTACTTCCTAGGTAGCTCAGAAGAGGCAGGGGCCTCCTGCAGTTGTCTCCTTAAGGGAAAGTCTCAAAAGGGCATTTGTAGCTGCGTGTTCTTGAGCACTCAAAAGGCAGAGCCTTCCTGACTCCTGACACTGCCTCCAGGCATCCTTCCTCCCCCGCAGGCTGCAGCCACCTTCCTAGGTAGCTTTAATCCTCTAACAACCTACTCTCCCCGTCCACAACTTCAAATGTTCTTTTCCAGCTGAACTAAAGGTTTTCAAGTCACTGTGCTCCTCAGTCTTACTATATTAGTTAAAAGCAGCCAGTAATATACATGCAACAACCTACACAGAGGACTAACTTGAAACTTCTAGGCTTCACATTTATCAACACAAACTTAACCCCCCACGAAGGGTTTGGGAATGAACAAAATGTAGACAATTACTTTGCCAGAAAGTAAACAGGGGCCTACCTACAGTCCAATTACCAAGAGTCCTGGTCACCATCCAAAGCTTCTTGAGCACAACCTTTACGCCTAGTTCCTATGACCTTTCTGGTCTTCAGAACTCTCACAAGATTTACCCATTCAACTCCACTTAACAGTACTCTAGGCCTTTTCCGGCCATCTCTCCTACATTTTCAGCATTTTAACCACACTGCTCCCAAAGGCTCTGAACCACAGGTTCAAGTAGTCTTAACAATCCCACTTCTCCAGGACCAAGTTTCTGTGATAGCCTTCTGTCACTATGACAAAATTCCTAATGTATGCAATTCACAGCCTAAAATGTGAAAACACTTATTTTGGCTAATAATTCATTTCAAAGGTTCTAACTTATGGTTTGGTAGGTAGCTTCTTGGCCCTGGGCCTGTAGTGGGGAGAACATTATGGTAGTGAAAACTCTGGGGTAAAAGACAGCCACAGGAAGAGGAAGCTGGGGACAAAGTATGTCTTTTAAGGGACTACCCCAGTGACGTACTTCCTCCAAGTCAGCCTACTCTCAAGTTTCCACTACTTCACAATAATGTCATCCAAGTACTAAATCATCAAATGGATGGTTCCATTGTTGAGCTCAGAGTCTTCATGATCCAGTCACTACTCAGTAACTGCATCTCCCCACTGGACACCAAGGTTTCATTCAATATATGAATCTTTGGGGTGACACTTCATATCCAAATGATGCCCATTTCAGATTATGACAGGGTAGCAATAAAGACACCACCTCTATAAAATGTCAGCTGCTCAAAAACAGTCACTGAGCTAAAACATTTCTCAGACTAAAAAGCATATCTTTCAATTATTATAATGTACCTAAATGAGCTCCTTCCTGTATATTCTCATGGAAAACAAATAAAAATACATGATCACTTTTAGAAAATGGCTCATGTTATCTAGGAAGAGAAACATTAGGAGAAACTAATATTCTGCAACAACTCAATTTTTAGTTTTTATGATGTCTGGACTTGAGCCTGATCATTCTCAGCTAAGGAATCAACATTTCCTGTTGCTCTTACAGGTGACAGATAGTGAACTTTTACCTCAACTCTCAACCAATTATTCTACTCTGAACTGATCAATTATGCTCTTCTATGACCTCTGCAGAGCTACTGCACATTATTAGATCAGAGGCTTAATATTTCACCTGAGATCTTAAAATATAAAATAAAATTCAAAATGTTCAGAATTCAAACAACAAACAAATATTCAGAATTCAAAACAAAAGTTCCAAGCAAGCCACTGATTTAATCAATGGAAGCAACTGGTTAGCTGCCTGATCACTTTCTCTCTCCTCTTTGGTCTCCTGGTGTCTTTAACACAGGTACTTGGATGGTCCTGGGAATTGCAACCGCCCAGTGGTAATAAATATAGCAGATGGGAAATAGAAGGTAATGAACTGTCATGGTTAATCTTGGTTGTCAACTTGACTAGATCTGGAATCAAATAAGAGACAAGTCTCTGGGCACATCTGTGAGGTATTTTCTTAATTAGGTTAATTGAAGTGGGAAGCTTCATCTTAAATGTGGGTGTCACCTTCCAGCATCAATCCAGATACAAGGTTTGGGGGGGAAGCTTTTGCTTGTCTTCATATCTTGTTTGCAAGATCATCTAATCTGCTGCAGCCTCTTCGACTTCTGCTGACAGCTCCACTGACATCTGAACTCAGCTTCTGCCACCAATCGATCTCCAGGAATCCTCTAAGCCCACAGTGCCAGAGTGGGGCCATTGAAGCATTGAGCCTCAGACTGAGCAGCTGCTGGGTTCTCACCTCTCCTACCTGAAAGTGACCACTGCTGGACAATCCAAACCATAACATGTAAGTCAATCTAATAAATCACTGACGAGCAACAGTCAGCCTGTAAGTTAAGAGAAAACCACAAGTAACCAAGCTCCCACCATAAACAGTCTGATGGTTCACAAAAAAATATGTCTGAGTAAAGAGACCACAGAAAAGGACCCACAAGCAAATCAGAAGAGTAGGGACAATAGGAGGCTGTGAGGAGAAGCTGCTAACAGGCAGCAAGCACACACAGGGAACAGCAACAACATCTTACGAAAACACTTTCTATGACTCCCATAGAGCACATGGCCCTGCTAGACATAACACCTGAACATCTCTCTACATCATGGTATTTCCCTTTGCTACCAATGACTAACAGCACAAACCCGGAGACTTCTTTATGAAATAAAACAAGAGCATGGCATTTTCTATCTTCTATCACAGAAGACACATACATCAACATTATATAAATGAAACAGTTCTGGTGTTCTCCCAGTTATAAAAATATGATTTTATCTATGAGTGTTTTTTCTCCACTTATAGAAGATGGATTAAATAAATAATATAAACAATAGTATTTGCATGGAGTTTATAGTAATTTGAAAACAGTTTTATCTACTGTGTATGATTTCACTCAGTCCTCACACTGTCTAGTGAGATAAACAGGGAACAGGCCTAAATTCAGAGGTTAGCAAATAGGTTTAGGGAAGATAGATTACTAACCAAAATCTTATCTAGTAAGCACAAGAATTGAATGGGCATCCAGGTTTTTTTGTTTTTTACTCCAAGGTCCACTTACTCACTTATTCATCCACTGTGGTTGTTTGAATATGTAATGACCCCCATAGACTATTGTGTTGGAATGCTTGGCCCAAAGGGGTGACACTTTTAAAAGGTGTGGCCTTGTTGGAGGAAGTGTACCACTGTGTAGGCAGGCTTTGAGATCTTATATATGCTCAAGCTACATCCAGTATGGACACAGTCCCCTTCTGCTGCCTGTAGATCAAGATGCAGAACTCTCAGCTCCTTGTCCAGCCCCATGTCTGCCTGCGTGCTGCCATGCTTCCTGCCATGACAAAAATGAACTAAGCCTCTGAACCTGTAATCCAGCCCCAATTAAATGTTTTCCTTTGTAAGAGTTGTCATGGTCACGGTGTCTCTTCACAGCAATAGAACCCTACCTAAGACATCCACTAACTCAGATATTCGTCGAGTACTTCTCAGAAAACTCTACCCAACATCTTGCAATGTTGCTGTGAAGATTAAATAAGAGAACACAGTATGAAGCCCATACAAACATTAACAATTTCAAAAGCATCAACACTATATCCCCCATATTAAAGATATTAGCCTCTTATATCTTCCAAATGTAATGTGTAAGTAAAACATGCACAAAATATGGTTGTAACATGTTAGAAAATACATTTTTTGGTGAGGCAGAAATAACTGAGATAAAGTCAGACACATTCGGGAATGGATCATGGAAAACTTTGTGGCAAGCTGGACATTAGCCCGGATAACAGAGGACCACAGAAAAGTATAATAAGGAGGGAAAATGTGTTTTCAGCTTTGTGTTTTAAAGACTGAACACACAGCACCATTGAGCATACATCAGAAGATGCAGAAAGACCAAATCGGAGGCTATAGGACCTAGCAAGGAAAGAGAGGATGTACCTAGGAGCAAAATGAGAGAAGCCACTTCACTCATTCTACTGGTCAGCATTACGGAGTCTCTCTGATGTCTGCGGGAACTAAGCCAGTCCTATAAGCACCTTAGGAGAACAAGTGTTAGCCAATCCCAATGCTCTAAGGCTGCGGTTCTCAACCTGTGGGTCATAACCCCCTTGGGGGTTAAACAACTCTTTCATAGGAACCATATATCAAATATTCTGCATATCATATAGTTACAATTCATAACAGTAGCAAAATTATAGTTATGAAAGTATCAATGAAAATAATCTTATGGAGGGGAGTCACCACAACATGAGAAACTATATTAAAGGGTCGCAGCGTTAAACAAGCTGAAAACCACTCCTCTAAGGACAACTGGAAAACTCAGTCTCATCCCTGGGCCTTTGGTTCCTCAAAGGAATAAATAACACGGTGTAATTATTATTCGTCTTCATCTATGGGGAGCCTACTTTAAAGTCATTAGTTCATTGTTTCTCTTAATCTGAATAATTCTAAGTAATTAAAGTTTTTACCAGTTACAAAATTCTCCACAGTGAGATGGAACCTCCGATTTCAGAAGCTTTATGCTTTAAGCAAAAACTAACACTTATTAGCAAGATTACCTGTTGTGTATAAATGAATATAAACTGTTTGCAAAGTTTATAAATAGGTAAAACAGCATAAAAGTAAAATTTACCACTTAGCACAAACGTCATTTCCTAGCCTGTATAGGAGATGGAGTAGTCCTTCCTCTGCCACAGCTTCTGATCTCCCCAATTCACTCCCTGATAAACATTTATATTTCACTTTCTGCAGCTCAGCCTCAACTAGGTCTGCTCATAGAGTTAAAGAATAGTGGGTGAGCACATGACTGCATCTTCTGCCTCACTGCTACACACTACATACACTGAGTCTCAAAATTCACCAAGTTGTGACAGCTATAAGCACTGAAATCTCAAGAAGGCCTTTGTGTAGAAAACAAATGCATTTCATTTACAAGAAGCTCTTACATCTTTGATAAAAGTTGCAATTAATTTATAGAAGCCTGAAGAGTCTACAAAGGGTATTAGTGATACTCCTAGAAAAGGGGAAAAGAGTTTCATCTGGCCCAAAACTGCAACGTTCATGTCTAATTTGACATAAGAGTCAGACCACAGACTGACAATCTTGGATAGAGGATCCTAACAGCAGTCCAGTTCTAAGCTTTTCACCCCCACTTCCAGGCTAAAATCCCACGCAAGTCCCTGGCTAAGGCCTATATAGTCTATTCTCCACCTTCATTTCTTTAAGAAAACTTCTCCCTCAAATATTCAAGTTTCGATTTGGTAGTTAATTTCAGGCTGCAGTTAAAAGGCACTAGCTGTCAGTCAGATCTCTCCCCCAGCCCCCTCCTGAAAAGAAAAACTGACAGATCACAGGAGCTTTCTTTTGTAAACCAATTCTGGAACTTTCATGCTTCTTATTTGTTAGGTTAAAGGTTAAATTGCTGACCTGTGCCCTCCTGCTTAGCGGCCTTCCCCTTTTTCTGTAAAGCTTTATTTTGGGGCTGTATTTACATGGATTAGTCCCTTTTCACGCTAAGAAGGAATCTGTTCACAGCCAAAGCCTTAGTTCTGGTTGTACAAAAAGCAGCCACAATTATTCACCACCAGACAATGACCATATTGTGGATTTACAAAAAACCCACCCCAGCCAGGGAAAGATCTGTTCTTACTGCACAAAACAATAGAAGAAAAATCTTATCAAGCATTCAAGAGAAAGCAAACAAAGCAAGCCCACTGTGAACTTGATGAAGATGTCAAGCTCCTTTAAAATATATATATATAACTCAACAAAGAGGGGTTTTCTTGTAAAATCTTGGGAGTGAGACTTTTTCTACGCTGAGTTTCCCTTTCTGGTTAAACATAGTCAGGAGCAGCAGACATTGACAGCCAAGACCAATACATGCTGCCATTTTCTAAGCACACTTACAAACACTTTTTCAAATGCACAATGCAGGGAGGCTTTCTTCTCCAAATATGTCCAGTGCAAATGCCAGGCAAAGTGTTTTCAACCAAGCACTGCACTACATAGGCCCTTTCAGCAAAAGAAATTTGTCTTAATCTCTAAGAAACACAGGCTTCTCCCCCAGCTCTAACTTACAAATACTTCACTTTTAATTTTTTGTTTGTTTGTTTGTTTGTTTAAAAGGACTCTGAAAAGCTAGACACAGTAATATAGGGCTATAGTTCTAACACTAGGGAAGCTGAGTCAGGACGATTATGAGTTCCAGACCAGTGTGACCTATACAGAAAGATGCTGTTTCAAAACTACTTACATACATAGAAATATTGGGTTTAATGAAAATATAGTTCCAGTAAGTGTGGTGTAAGCATCATTTATACCCAATCTCTTTGGATGGATTTGAATGGCATTCCCTCACCCCAGAAGCAAAGCTTCACAAGAACACTTTATATCTCTCACAGTTGCTGCCCAAGTTCAGCCCTGGGCCCAGGTCACAGGAGTCTAGCAAAACATGAAAGCAGTACAAAGACTTTTCTCCATCATCAGGTCTCTAGGTAAGTGCCTTCTATTCTCTTTAGATTAACATGACCTAAATACTCCATCAGCAGAAATATTCCTCACATAAAGTAAAGAGAAAACTAGAAGCAAGCATTAAATGCAGCCTAATAATTAGGATATAGCTGCTTTTAAAGTATTAATATTTTGTTATGTCTTGATTTTTTTGTTTGTTTGTTTGTTTTTGTTTTTCGAGACAGGGTTTCTCTGTGTAGCCCTGGCTGTCCTGGAACTCACTCTGTAGACCAGACTGGCCTCGAACTCAGAAATCCGCCTGCCTCTGCCTCCCAAGTGCTGGGATTAAAGGCATGAGCCACCACTGCCCGGCTGATTTACTTTTATTTTATGTATATGGATATTTTGCTTGCATGTATGTCTATACTTGAATGCCTGGTGCCTGAGAAAACCAGATTCCCCCAGGACTGGAGTTACAGACAGTTATGAGCCATCATGTAGGAATCAAACCCAGATCCTCTGCAAGAGCAGCCAGGGCTGATCCATCTCTCCAACCCACTAATACTGCTACTTTAATTTACTTTTTACAATACTTTTTGCTTTGCTTTGTCTTATGTGAGCAGACAAAATGGCTCAGTGGGTGAAGACACTTGTCACCAAACCTGAAAATCAGAGTTCCTTATTCCCAACTCCACACTCCTACATGGTGGAAAGAGAGCACTAACTCAGGTGTACTCTGACCTCCACACTCACATGACGGCATGCAGGCAAGCACACACAAATGTACATGCAAATAAACCAACTGGGAGGGCACGGTAGAGTCTGCATGGGTGTGGGCTGGAGAAGACACTGCCATGTGTAACGTAACTCACTTTTGCATGGCCGCTTCAGGCTTCCTTCTACTCAGCCAACTTCCTCTCCACCTGCCCACTTCCCTCCTCCAAAGGCAACAACAAAAATCTAGCCAAAACATGTCAACAAATTTAAGAATTCTTAATCTGTCTCACTTCAAAAGGCACAGAACTTGATAAGGAATCACAGAGAAGCACTTGCTGAGACTAAAACTCTGCAGCAATCAAATTATAATAAGGTTTCATGATAAACATTAAGATCTAATTCTTCCTTATTTGAACCATACACTAATAACAGCCACTTAACACAGGATGACCA
The DNA here is from genome assembly GCA_019843965.1 of Rhynchomys soricoides. Taxonomy (NCBI): domain Eukaryota; kingdom Metazoa; phylum Chordata; class Mammalia; order Rodentia; family Muridae; genus Rhynchomys; species Rhynchomys soricoides. Next base: position 18,636,255 of record JADRCH010000067.1, on the reverse strand, counting down.
GGCTTAGAGATGGGACATGGCGTAGGTGATGGTACTCTGCCTCTTTTTTAAACTTTCTGAAACATTTTGTCTTTTTGTAGCATTTTTAATGGAGTAGCAGCTTCTGTTAAAACAGACAACTCTGGCCAATGCCCCTGCTTAGAGGACCACCAGCAATTAAGTATTTCCAAGCATAGCCAAGGTGCAGGGTCCCAAAAGTTTACCAACTTCCGAATTAGAAAATTTATGGTCCCAAGAAAATTAAGGTGGTACTACAAGGCCACAAACACAAAGTAGGAAGTACTTAAACTCTTTACCAACCTCTAGGACAAGATTAGGCACAAGAGGGGATTCAAATGGAAATGCTCGGCTGCCTCACTAACAATGATAAACTCCCTCAGAGTTAATAGTTTCTCCCTGAGAGATTCATCTTGCTTTTCAACCTAGAGGTATATTTTGGAGAAAAGGAAGAAACACATGGTGGGGCTTAGAGCAAAACCTTTTAAATTCTTTGTCATAAAAGCTGCAGAGTAAACTGCATTTCCTTTACTAATCCTTCAGACACTTGTTAAGCTCCAGTGTGCTGACAACTTGGCTACTGCAATCACATTTTGATTTCTAACAACTTAAAAAAATAAAAACTTTGGTTGTACTAAAGTGTATTACCATCTTCCTTGAACACAGTGAGAATTTACACAGCCTTCACAAACTGTTGAAAGAGGCACTCCCCGGGGAGAAATAACTTTTGGCACCTTGCATAGCAAACTAAACTCACAAAGCCAAGCTAAAATATCCCCGTTACCAAACAGTCTCTCTCACAGCATCTCCATCAGTCTCTAAAGGCACTAACTTTGACATCAAACTCTGGAAACCTTTTTAATTAAGTATATGGGACTTTTTTTTTTTTTAAATAGTTTTTCCATGCCGTTGGAAATATATGAAAAAAAAAGCCCTTGAAACCAAGAGTTTCAAACCTTATAATCCTCCAAGCTGTGAAAAATGATACAGCTGTACTTTTGTGTCAAGAGACTGAAGAGTAAAGAACAATGATTTCATCTGACAAGGGAGGAAAGAGAACTAGGCAATGTGAATTACTTGCTTAGTTGTCGTACTGAATCTTCAGGCAGCCCTACAAGGTAACATTATCAAATTTACCTTTGCAAAGAGAACCCAAAAAAAGGAAAGGGAGAAAGCATATTTTCCCAAGGGTAGACCCCCCACACACACTAGCTGTAGAACTGTCAGATACAAATTACTACAACTACTGCTTTGCTACAGGATAGGACAGGGAAACAGTTTTTAGTGACAAATTTCCATGATGCCAGACCACCAGGCTGTTTCCCAGAGGTGGCAGAAACAAGTCTATAATGTAAGAAGCCCAGGCTGCTGTGCAGAGCTGGGTAAATGCCTCATTGTCCTCTGGAAAGTCTGATGGACATGTATTAAACAGAGGGAAAAGGCATTCCTCTCCCAGTAGGACAAATGTAAGCATGCCTGCTTTACCCTAAGCACATCTGCCCATAGAAAAGGCAGAATAATGTCTTCTAGAAAAACTGCTGGAGAAAACCACATCAGAACAAATGTTTCACATAGATACCCTCCCTCCCTAGATCTATCCATTAAAAAAAGAGAATACAATAAATGAAGCAGCCATTCAGTCTATTGGAAATGAAATATTTACCAGCAATAAAAGTGCAAAGGCTCACAAAACTATCCAGGCTCTCTGTGTTCAGCTAGAATGATGTCAACTCACTCAATGAACCAACAAACATGTCCTAAGTACCTACTAGGTGCCAGTCAGTGCTCTAAAAGCAGAGGATGTACTAGTGAGACAAATAAAGCAATCTGCCCTAAGGGGCTGACATTCTCAGACTGTGCTTGAATGCACAGTGTCACTCCTTCAATCAAAACCTGATTCAAAGTCATATCTGATTAATAAAAACAAATACCTACTGCCCCACAGGTCTGCAAATGTTTCCTCCCCCAACATCCCCACTTTCCCCATTTGTTAGTTCAGGTATCTGTTGCTGTGATAAAATACTCTGAGTATAAACAAATACTCAGGGAAGAAAGGGGTTTATTGAAGGAAGTCAGGGCAGAGATTAAAAGCAGGAGCCCAGTGGCCAGAACTGAAGCAGAGACCATGGAGAAATGCTGTTTACTGGCTTGCTCCTTGGGTTTTGCTATGCCTGATTTCTTCAAGAGTCCAGGATTAGCTGCCCAGGGGTAGAACTGCCGGTAGTGAGCCATCCATACCATATCAACCATCAATCAAGAACAGCCTTACAGATTTGCTTACAGGCCAGTCCTATAGAGCCATTTTCTCAATTAGGATTTCTTCTTCACAGCTGACCTTAGCTGTATCATAATGGCATAAAAAAGATGCCAGCACATCCTGCTAGGACCCATCTAGAACAGTACCCACATGTTACTATTATAATAAATACTGTCAAATGGATACATTGTGATCTTTTATGTATATGAATACAGGTTCATATGAATGCCTATGTGTAGACATGAACTTGTATGAAACCGCAAATGTTCTTTCTCAGGCACCATTCATCTTGTATTTGAAACAGGATCTCTCATTGGGCTAGAACGCACTGATTTGGCTAGACTGGCTAGCCAGTGAGTATCGAAGATCAACTTGTCTCCACCTCCCCAGCACTGGGACTACAAGTATTTATCACCATGGCCAGCCTCTCTTATGTGAATTCTGGGATTAAACCCAGGTCCTCATGCAAGCACTTTACTGACAAAGCTATCTCCCCTGTGATCAATTTTTAAGTCTTACAAATAAGAGAACATGTAGTAGAGGTCAGTTTTATATGGCTTACATTGGATCTACATGAGAGACTAGGAGGTAGGCAGAGACAGGAAGAGGAGTTGAGACTAGGTAATAAAGGTGACAAATTTCCAAAAGGGCCAGTTTCATATTAACCCTCCTGACTTGAGACATAAGCCGGAGAGCTTAAAACAAAAGCTTTGTTGGCTTTTTTCTCCACCTTCAGGCCCCTGCTGATGGACAAGTTTCAGGGCTGATCAGGACATGCCACAGAACAGCTGCTGGCCAATCAGCATCCTATCTGTCTTCAAAATGACCAACCCTACATTAGAGGAGGAGGACACTTCAGAAGTTTTGAAACCCCTTGAGAAGAGACTAGATCTTTTGGCTTGCAGAGTTTCCCCTCTGCTGTGAAGAGTCTTTTTCTCTGTGTGCCTGCTGCATGTGTGTGTTTCCTTACACTCAATAAATTCTTCAACTGCTGATTCTGTCTGCTGGTTTTTGAAATTTCTCTGCTGCTACCTGTTGCTCTTGAAATTTTTTTCCTACCTTTTAACACTTTAGCTGGCAAAGAAAATGAACCTGATCAAGATTCCCTAGATGGCTTCATTTAGCTGAGCACTGATTCTGTAGCAGATCCAGAGGAGCCCAAATAAACCTGAGTCACCCTCATCCCCATTAAAATAGGAAAAACTGGGTAGTTTATTCCAGAGTCTACCCCAGGAAAAAGGATCCTTTTACAAGCCTGAAATGGTTGTGCTGGGGCTGTTAAAGGCAAGAAAGAAGCTTACTGAAGCCTCTCCAAAGCCCTAACCCTGGGACTCCTTAGTCATCCCAGAGCCCAGCCTCCAAAGGTGTGGAATCAGAGGTCACCATAGAACCAGGTGATGCTTTCTTAGCTCAGACCCCTAGTGACCTCTCTAATCCTTGTCTAATTTGAAGGATCAAGCCAAATCTAACACACTTTGTCATGATAAGAGGTGTTCTGCCATATGTTTTATGGGGTTTTGTTTTCTCATAAGTGATCCTTAGAACAAACACTATGAGATACTGTCATCATGTCCATTTTACAGTCTAGGGACTAGAGCAGTCTAAGGTTCTCAGCCTTCTTAATCCTTTTTAGTACAGTTCCTCAATCTGTGGTAACCTCTCCCCCAACCATAAAATTGTTTTCATTGCTACTTCATAACTATAATTTTGCTACTGTTATGAACTGTAATACAAATATCTGATATACAGGATATCTAGTATGTGTACCCCATGAAAAAGTCATTTGACACCCCCCCCCAGAGGTCATGACCCACAGGTTGAAAACCAGTGAACTAGATAGAGCTTAAATCATTTGCTCGAAATTCAATAGAACATACTCTGAAGGAAGTGCTAGATTTAACCCTGCCAATCTCCTCTAGAAAACACATTCTCAATAAGATTTCGCCAATAATATTCTTGTGGGGTTTTGGGGGTGGGGTATCTTCTATTAACAAAAATACCTAAGTAGGAAGAGAAGATAAACTAAATGATTGCTGATTTTCAACTCCATCGGGGACTATGAGAAAAACAGTATTTCTTCATTTCGTCCTGTGTAGATAATCTTTCCAAATATTCATGTCACTTTTTCTTCTTTAAGTACACCCAAATAAACTAATAGAAATTTCCTTTGATATTCAAAAAGCTACTTCCATCATTCTGAATATCAGTGATCATTACTTCTGAGAATACAACTGGGCTAACCACACACCAACCAGGAACCACATTCCAGAAAGGGACTATTTTAATAAGTCTCTGATACCAGTTTTCTTTCTTGGTATCTGGGTCTTCTCATAGGTAGATAGTGTAAGTAAGAACACTGGTGATAAAGGCTCAGTCACACAGTTCTTGTGAAAGTTTAAATGTGACACACAGATGTCAGGACAAGTCCACAGATGGATCACTGTAAGTCATTATACAAAGAACTCGGAGCTGGCCCCGTTTGCTGAACGCACTCAGTTTTCTCTCCATCACACCTCTCACACAGTAACTACTACTCTAATATCTGAACCCTTTCAAAACGAAATTCCATCAAAAGCAAGGTGAAATCTGTTTATCACAACTGCAGAGTTTGGTTGTAAAGAGGGTTTCTGCTTTTGTTTTTTTTTTAGTTAGATATTGCAAATTAAGTCAGTATAAGAATGTCTAGTTTATACTAGTTTCCATGTTAGACATTTTAGTACATCTTATCTCTCATTTTAAAAAAAATGAGAGGCCCACCTGCCACCAAGGGGGGAAAGGTGGGCAGAAGATAGCCAGAGGCCTGCCCATGGGCACCATTACAGTGAGCAAGTATGTGGAGGAGAGATGGGAGAGAAAGAGAAGCAGAATAGTTTGTGAACTATGAAGAGAGACAAAACTGGAGACCCAAAGGCCTGTGAGGAAACAGCATGATGTGAGTAGCCTGTGCTGCCACCTGAGGCCATTGTGATATCCAAGCCCAGTGTGCCACCAAGGGCCATGTCTGGTTCCACAGCCCTACCATTGTAGGAGCTTACATTGATGTCTGCGCTGCCACCTGGAGCCATCCTAATATCTGAGGGCTAAGCTGAGCTGGCCCTGACCTTCACCAATTACAGCATGTGGGAAAATTGGCCCATCACTCACCTGTGCAGCATGGGAGAGCTGGCCCCGCCCCTTGCCAACTATGGTACTTGGGATGAGCTGGTCACATCCCTCACCTGGGCAGTGCTGAACAGCTGGCCCTGGTGGCATGGATGTGAAGAGGTGGCGGGCTGACCAACTCAGCTACCACCCAGGCCCAGATCCAGGGCTTTGAGGTGACCTACTCCAACATCTACCTCATCTAGGAAGGGGCAGGTCCTGCAGAACTAAAGCTGTAGGATCTCCATGACACAGGACAACAACAGGATATCCAAAAGGGAGTCCCAGCAAGACTAATGACTCACTGCAATGAATATTTGGGAGTAAAGCTGTTTGGCCAAAAGGGTATACTGTGTGACACATCGTGACACACCACAGCTTCCACAGCAAGAGGTTTTATTTTTTTGTTTTGTTTTGAGAGAGAGGGAGGTCGTGAGAGCAGAGGGCAGATATGGAGGGACTGGGAGATGAGTGGGACTGGAGTGCATGATGTGAAATTCATAATCATTCAAAAGTTTTTTTAAAAAAACATGTCAAATAGAGAGATATAAGTCCCATTTAAACAATGACAATCTGGTATTCAGTTTAAATAACCTTCTCAATGTCAAACAATTGGTGAGTGGCAAAAGAAATCTGAACTCAAGCCTTGTGATTTCAAAACCTATAGATTTCAAAACCTATAAAGTCTCTGAACACCACTGTTGTAACAAAGGCAGTAATTAATTTCCATTTATATTCTCTCTTCCAATGAAGTTCATGAGAGAGAAAACTTCTACTAAGTAAGAACATATTAAAGGGGAAAAAGACCTAGATCTAGGGAGCGAATTATTAAAGCCTCCTGCTGGGCAAAGGAGGCCTATGGTGATCTTTTCAGCAAAGCTTGCTGCTTCTAATCAAAGCCTTGAGCAGACTGTCTTCAATATAAAGAAGAAATGCAAAATATGTGAAATAGAACCAGAAGTTCAAAGGTAATAATATCATTTCCTAAAGGTTTCTGGTTTTTTTTTTTTCCCCAAAGCCTTCTATGCATCTAAAACACAAGGTCTGTTTGTGTTCTATAGAGCTAGCATAGCTGCTACTCTACAGTCCAGCACAGAGCTGAGTCTGTAGGGAATGTGTACAGGACAGGTGATGAAGAGTTCAATGGCAGATGATACTGGTCATGGAGACTCATGGGAAACCAGCCTTACATGATGCCTTTCAAGGAAGTTGAAAAGCAACTTTCTTTTTAGACAGGCTCTCACTATGCAGTCATCAAACTAGTGTCTCTCCTGCTGTAGCCTCCCACATGCTAGAATCATGGGACAACTCCATTGAAGATTCACATTTCTAAACCCTGAAACCATACCTTAATTATTTGGGTTGAAAAATCTTTCCAAACAGCGAAAATTCTCAAAAACATGGGCACAGGGGGAAAGTTCCTGAACAGAACACCAATGGCTTATGCTCTAAGATCAAGAATCAACAAATGAGACCTCATAAAATTGCAAAGCTTCTGTAAGGCAAAGGACACTGTCAATAGGACAAAATGACAACCTACAGATTGGGAAAGGATCTTTACCAATCCTAAATCTGAGAGAGGGTTAATATCCAATATATACAAAGAACTCAAGAAATTAGACTACAGACAATCCAAAAACTCTATTAAAAAAATGGGGTACTGAGCTAAACAGAGAATTCTCAACTGAGGAAACTAGAATGGTCAAGAAGCACCTAAAGAAATGTTCAACATCCTTAGTCATAGGGACTGCAAATCAAAACAACCCTGAGATTCCACCTCACACCAGTCAGAATGGCTAAGATCAAAAACTCAGGTGACAGCAGATGCTGGCGAGGACGTAAAAAAAAAAAAAAAAAAAAAAAAAGGAACCCTCCTCCATTGCTTGTGGGATTGAAAGCTGGTACAACTACTTTGGAAATCAGTCTGGTGGTTCCTCAGAAAATTGGACATAGTACCACCTGAGGACCCAGCTATACCACTCCTGGGCATATACTCAGAAGATGCTCCAACATATAATAAAAACACATGCTCCACTATGTTCATTGCAGCCTTATCTTTAATAGCCAGAAGCTGGAAACAACCCAGATGTCCCTCCACAGAGGAATGGATACAGAAAATGTGGTACATTTACACAATGGAATACTACTCAGCTATTAAAAACAATGACTTCATGAAATTCACAGGCAAATGGATGGATCATCCCGAGTGAGGTAACTCAGTCACAATAGACCACACATGGTATGTACTCATTGATAAGTGGGTATTAGGCAAAGAGCATGGAATACCCACGATACAACTCATGGACCACATGAAGCTCAAGAGGAAGGAAGACCAAAGAATGGATGCTTCAGTCCCACTTAGAAGGGGGAACAAAATAATCAAGGGAAGTACAAGGTGGGAGGGACTTGGGAGGAAGAGAAGAGGGGGAGAGGAAAAAGAGGGGAAGAATCAAGTATGGGAGGAGATGGAGGAGATGTACAGAGAGTCAGGAAATTGAACAGAGATGTGTAGAAATAGAGGATGGGGAACTGGGGATAGCAAGCAGAAAGTCCCAGATGCCAGGAAGTAAGATCCTTCCAGGACCCCACGGGGATAACATTAGCTGAAATATCCCACAAAGGGGAGGGAGAACCTGTCGAGACCATATCCAGAGGCCCCCCAGTTGAGGAATGGGGCCACCCACCCATCTCCAAAATTTTAACCCAGAATTGCTCCTGTCTAAAGGAAATACAGGGACAAAGAGTGGAGCAGAGACTGAAGGAAAGGCCATCCAGAGACTGCCCCACCTGGGCTTCCATCCCACATGCAGACACCAAACCCAGTCCACCATTGTGGACGCCAAGAAGTGCTTGCTGACAGGAGCCTGATACAGCTTGTCTCCTGAAAGGCTCTGCCAGATCCTGACCAACACAGATGAGGAGGTTCACAGCCAACCATCAGACTGAGCACAGGGACCCCAATGAAAGAGTTAGGGGAAGGACTGAAGGAGCTGAAGGGGCCTTATCTGGCATCAATGGGAGGGGAGGCCCTTGGTCCTGTGAAGGCTTGTTGCCCCAGTGTAGAGGAATGCTAGGGTGGTGAGATAGAAGTGAGTAGGAGGGTGGGGGAGCACCAGGGTAAAGGGGGATCGGATAGGGGGTTTGCAGAGGGGAAACTGGGAAAGGGGATAACATTTGAAATGTAAATAAATAAAATAAAATAAAAATTTAAAAAAAAAAAAAAAAAAGAAAATCTTTCGAAACTAAAATATAAAGTTTGTTGCTCTTTGAAAAGCATATTTTGAATGCACGTTTTCTTCATGGCTAACATCCATGACTCCCTTCACCAGACTTTCTTCTAAGGATATCCATGGCACTGAATTGCCACCATGCCCATGTGTGTATATGGGCATGTGCATGTATACACTCACACCAATCACCAGACTAAAACCTCCTTAGCCAGATGTGGTGGCACACACCTTAGGAAGACACAGGCAGATCTCTATATGACTTTGAGGCAAGCCAGGTCTACATAGCAAATTCTAAGACAGCCAATGCAACAATGAAAGATCCTGGGTTTTTTGGTTTTTTGTTTTTTCTTTTAAATTTATTTTTGTTTGTTTGTTTGTTTTTTAAAAAAATTCTCTGAATGGTTCAAATCCAGATGGGACCTGCTGTAAATCACGGACCTGGCTCTCAATATATTAAGGAGGCAGTCTCAGTTTTCTTTGCAATGTTGCCAATAGAGAAACATGGGTAGCTTTTTGTTTTATTCTTTTGTTTGTTTGGGTTTTGCTTTGTTTTTTTGAGTCAAGGTGCCTCTGCATAACAGCCCTGGCTGTCCTGGAACTTGCTTTGTTCCACTTGTCACAGAGATCCACCTGTCTCTGCCTTCTAAGAGCAGGGATTAAAGGTATCCACCACCATGCCTGGCTATGGGTATTTTGAAAAAGCAAATTTAAACAATGATTTTTCCCCCCAAAGGTTGCTACCTACTGACTGGTAGTTAAACAACTCTGATATGTGTTACATCTGAAAACGATGGCTCAAAACCCTGTATGATGCTCTTTTACCATGTGGGTGATTAAAGTCGTGCTATGTAGGCTGGGATTTCCTCACAGGCAACTTTATCATTGCATAGGGACTCAATAAAGATGACCAAGAGCGTGAGAAAGGAGGCAAACCTCTGAAAGCACAAATACAAGGCCTACTTCTGGGGAAATCCAAAGACATTTTTACCACTGGATTTGTCAGTATGCAGTACTAATAATAAACTCCCTTTAATACTCAAGACAGATTTCATCTGAGTTCTGCCACTTCTAATGAAAGAATCCTAAATGAAACAATAACTTAAAGTTTCAGCATGATCAATAACTGTGGTAAGAAACCTAGTACAAACAAATCCTTAGGCTGTGTAAGAACACTTAGGGCATAAGCTAAGGGCATTCTATGAATAAAAGGCTTGAGTTTAAATGCAAAGATTCAGAAATCCACTTAATCTACTTTTACTTGCTTGCTACTCTCCAGCAAGGTCTCACTGATAACAGCTGCTGAATAGAGGAGTACTGAAATATAAACTACTGCCTTAAACACAAATAACTTCAAATAACAATTCACATTTATAAAGAACGCTTCATGATCTGTGCATTGTACACTCTCATCACCTCCTCAGCTGCATGAAGCAAGTGCTATTTGTACTCTCTTTTATAGCTGGTAGAATATTAAAACAAACAAACCACCTCAAAAACAAACATATATAGAAATCTATTTTAAAAAATTTCAACACCTCCTTGCTTGCATGGATTTAACACTTGAACTCCTGGTCCACCTAAGTCCCAAGACCTGATACTGTGAATCGCAAAGACAGCAAGAAAGGCCACTCTTGTGAATAAAGCAATTATTATGAGATGCTCTTGGCATCTCTTGGCCTAGATGGTCCCTAAAATGCATACTTTAGAACAAGAAAAAAAGTCTGGAATCTGCCTCCTAAAAAGTAAGCATTAATTAAGAAAAGAAAATAGGACTGGAGAGATGGCTCAGCAGTTAGAGCACTGCTGCTCCTCCAGAGGTCCTGAATTCAATTCCCAGCAACCACATGGTGGCTCACAACCATCTGTAATGGGATCTGATGCCCTCTTCTGCTCTGTCTGAAGACAGGGCCAGTGTACTCAGATACATAAAATAAATCTTAAAAAGACAGAAAGAAAGAAAAGAAGGAAGAGAGGGAGGGAGGGAAGAGGGGGGTGGGAGGGAGGGAGGGAGGGAAGAATACGGCTCATTTTCTGTTTCTTCCTGAGAATAAGCAGTTCAAACTCCCTCCATAGGAGCAATCTGAAGTAGCAGCAGTACAATAAAAAACACCAGTTCCAATCACAGATCTACAATTAATGTAAAATTCAAAATGTGATCTTGGTAGAGAAAAGCAAATTGACAGAGGCACAAAATGTTCTGTTTCTTAAGCTGAGTGGCAGGTACATGTGTTTTCATTTATTCTCTGAAACACACACACACACACACATATATATACACACATACATACATAATACATATAATATATACACACATACATATATATATATATATATATATATATATACATAGTATATTATTTCTAACACAGCATTTACAAATTTCTTAAAGAATATATTCAAACTAGAATTCAAGCCATCGTTTGGATAAGTCACTTCCTAGGCTGAGCATCTCTCCTTCTGCTAAGGACTGAACTACAAGGATCAAGCAAGAAGTAACACCTGCCCTTGTGAGGCCCTATTTTGGTCCTATATAATTGAGATTATACTTATTTCATTGAATATTGGGCAACCAATTTATTATTGTAAGCCATTAGGCTCAACTTTCGCTTAAAGAAGCAAGCATTATTGTACCCATCTTAAAACAGAAAAGGGACAGCACTGCAATGCTCAAAGCTTCCCCTGACTCTATATCCAGTTTTAGAGCTACACTGATAAGTAGCTGTGGTCACACAAGAACACCTGCAATCTCAGCACTTGGAAGGTGCAATCCTATCTCAAAACAAAAACAAACAAACAACAAAACAGCTCAGTGACAGAGGTTCTAGACCATTCCTCAAACAAGACTTGCCGGTTTTTGTTTAATGTTTTCTTTTATGGCTGAGGGACATGCAAGGCCTGTAGTCCGTGAATTGATCTCAGATGTTATTCCTCCTAAACTCTCTACCTTTTTTTTCCTTTTGGAGACAGGGTTTCTCACTAGAATAGATTAGACTAGGCTGGCTGGTGAGCAGGCCCGAGGGTTCTACCTGCCTCCACCTTCCCAGTGGAAGACAAAAGTACACTCTAACACTCAGGTTTTTCTTTCACATGAGTGCTAGAAATAGAACTCATTGAGGTGTTTGAGCAGCAAGCACTTTACCTGCTGAGCCATCTCGCCAGCCCCAAAAGAGACTTTGCCTAACTACCATGTCAAGTATACTTAACTGGAGAAAAGTAAAATAAATGTTTTTGGATTTTTGGTTTTGGCTTTTGTTTTGTTTTGTTGTTGTTTTTCAAGATACAGTTTCTCTTCATAGCCTAGAACTCACTCTGTAGACCAGACTGGCCTCAGATCTACAGAGATCTGCCTACCTCTGTCTCCTGCGTGCTGGGATCAAAGATGAGTACAGTACCACCATGGCCTAGCCTTTGAATAAATGTTTTAAGTAATCAATCTTTTGAGTGGATAATACTTTCATCTGACTAGGATACTAAGAACCAAAGTCCATACCATAATATTTTATTAAGTAGAATCATTTTCCCTGGAAAACTCAAGGGAAGAGAAAGAAAAAGTGGGGAACGTTTAACTAGTGCCAACTTGCCAGAAAAAGTAAGTTTTTTTACCCATTATGAATAAAAGCTTTATCTCTAATAATTTTCTACAAGCTTGGTTTCTCTTCCCGACACTAAGATCATCTGATTTTCCTAACCTCTGCATGTACATGTGCTATCAGGCAGTAACTGTAAGGAAATTGCTATACAGATTAAGTTCTACACATGTTCTACAACTGGGAGGTTGCTCAGACTGTGCAAATTCATCTCAGTTTTTCTCAAACCTAGGACCAGTTTAGAGAGTTTCTTAAGATTAAAGAAAAATTAGTGGCTAGGAAGATGACTCAGTTGATAAAGTACCTACCACAGAAGCATAGAGAACTGAGTTTGGATGTCCTACATCCACATAAGAGCTGGATGAAGAAGTGCATACCTATAACCCCAGCACTACAGAGACAGAGCCCACTGGTCAACCAATCCTAGTCAATTTGATAAGCTTCAGGTTCAGTAGCAGGCCTTCTCTTGGAAAACAAATTAGAAAGTAATCAACAATGATACTGACCTCTGGCTTTAATACACACACACACACATACACACACACACACACACACACACACACGCATGCACACAGAAAACTATATTGAGAAAACTGACTAGAATATAATAAGAACTTAAAAGACAACTATATCACAACACCCAGAGGAAGCTCGACTCTCAGGCACTCTAACACACCCATGATCACAGGATCAGAGGTAAGGAGAACAAAACATCTGCCCAAACAGTGGGAGTAACTGGGACTAGCAGGATCCAGGGACACAGGAACCCCGCTTAGCCAGTGGCACGGGTTCCTTCCAGTCTGAGCCTGTGCCCGGAGCAGACCTTGGGTGCTAACTCCACAGCCAGTCCCACAACACCCAGAGAAAGCTTGACTCCCAGACACTCTATAATGCCCAGGATCACAGCATCACAGGAACTTGGTCACACCAGGATCTCAAGGTCCCAGAGGCAGCCTGACTCTCAGGAGCTCTGACACACCTGGGACCTCAGGATCACACAGGATCCCCAAATCACAGGATCACAGATACAGGTGGACTCTGAGGAGTTCAGACACAACCAGGATCACAGGAAAAATAGGCGCTGGTCAGATACAGTGAGGACAAGTAGTACTAGAGATAACCAGATTGCAAAGGGGAGACAACCCTGGAGTTAGAAAACCCTGGAAATAGAACAGGAGTCATAGATGCAAGCATCACCAACAGAATACAAGAGATAGAAGAGAGAATCTCAGGTGCAGAAGATACCATAGAAAACACTGACACAACAGTCAAAGAAAATGTAAAAAGCAAAAAGCTCCTAACCCAAAACATCCAGGAAATCCATGACACAAAGAGAAGACCAAACCTAAGGATAATAGGTATAGAAGAGAGTGAAGATTCCCAGCTTAAAGGGCCAGTAAATATCTTCAACAAAATTATAGAAGAAAACTTCCCTAACCTAAAGAAAGATATGCCCATGAACATACAAGAAGCCTACAGAACTCCAAATAGACTAGAGCAGAACGAAAAGAAATAATCAAAACATGAAATGCACTAAACAAAGAAAGAACATTAAAAGCAGTAAGGGGAAAAGGTCAAGTAACATATAAAGGCAGACCTATCAGAATTACACCAGACTTCTCACCAGAGACTATGAAAGCTAGAAGATCCTGGGCAGATGTCATATAGACCCTAAGGGAACACAAATGCCAGCCCAGGCTACTATACCCAGTAAAATTCTCAGTTACCATATATGGAGAAAACAAGCTATTCCATGACAAAACCAAATTTACACGATATATGTCCACAAATCCAGCCCTACAAAGGATAATAGATGGAAAACACAAACATAAGGAGGGAAACTACACCCTAGAAAAAGCAAGAAAGTAAAATTCTTTCAACAAACCCAAAAGAAGATATCCACACAAACATAATACCACTTCTAACAACAAAAATAACAGGAAGAAACAATCACTATTCCTTAATATCTCTTAACATCAATGGACTCAATTCCCCAATACAAAGACATAGACTAACAGAATGGATATGTAAACAGGACCCACCATTTTGCTGCATACAGGAAACGCACCTCAGTGACAAAGACAGACACTACCTCAGAGTAAAAAACTGGAAAACAATTTTGCAAGCAAATGGTCTCAAGAAACAGGCTGGAGTAGCCATTCTAATATCGAATAAAATCAACTTTCAACCAAAAGTTATCAAAAAAGATAAGGAAGGACATTTCACACTCATCAAAGGAAAAATCTACCAAAATGACCTCTAAATTCTGAACATCTATGCACGAAATGCAAGGGCACCCACATTCATAAAAGAAACTTAACTAAAGCTCAAAGCACACATCGCACCACACATAATAATAGTGGGAGACTTCAACACCCCACTATCATCAATGGACAGATCATGGAAACAGAAACTAAACAGAGACACAGTGAAACTAACAGAAGTTATGAACCAAATGGATCTAACAGATGTTTATAGAACACTTCATCCTAAAGCAAAAGAATATACCTTCTTCTCAGCATCTCATGATACCTTCTCCAAAACTGACAATGTAATTTGTCACAAAACAAACCTCAACAGATATAAGAAGATTAAAATAATCCCATGCATCCTATCAGATCACCACAGACTAAGACTGGTCTTAAATACCAACAAAAACAACATAAAGCACACATACACATGAAGCTGAACAAATAAAGAAATAAATTAAAGACTTTTTAGAATTTAATGAAAATGAATTCACAACATACCCAAACTTATGGAACACAATAAAAGCAGTGCTAAGAGGAAAACTCATAGCTCTAAGTGCCTCTAAAAAGAAACTGGAGAGAGCATACACTAGCAGCTTGACAGCACACCTGAAAGCTCTAGAACAAAAAGAAGCAAATACACCCCAGAAGAATAGACAGCAGGAAATAATCAAACTCAGGGCTGACATCAACCAAGTAGAAACAAAAAGAACTATACAAAGAAAGAATCAACAAAATCAGGAGCTGGTTCTTTGAGAAAAATCAACAAGACAGATAAAACCCTTAGCCAGACTAACCAGAGGGCACAGTACCCATATTAACAAAGTCAGAAATGAAAAGGGAGATAGAACAACAGAAACTGAGGAAATTTTAAAAACCCATCAGATCCTGCTACAAAAGCCTATACTCAACAAAACTAGAAATCTGGATGAAATGGACAATTTTCTAGACAGATACCAGGGGCCAAAGTTAAATCAGGATCAGATAAACCATCTAAACAGTCTCATAACCCCCTAAAGAAATAGAATCAGTCATTAATAGTCTCCCAACCAAAAAAAGTAGAGAACTCTAATAGACCTTCAAAGAAGACCTAATACCAATACTCTTCAAACTATTCCACAAAATAGAAACAGAAAGAACACTACCCAATCTCTTCTATGAAACCACAATTACGCATATACCTAAACCACACAAAGACCAAACAAAGAAAGAGAATTTCAGACCAATCTCCCTTATGAACATTGAAGTAAAAATACTCAATAAAATTCTTGCAAACCGAATCCATGAACACATCAAAATGATCATTCACCACGATCAAGTAGACTTCATCCCAGGGATGCAGGGATGGTTCAATACCCGGAAATCCATCAATGTAATCCATTACATTAACAAACTCAAAGAAAAAAATACATGATCATTTATTAGATGCTGAAAAAGCATTTGACAAAGAAAATTCAGCATCCCTTCATGTGAAAAGTCTTGGAAAGATCAGGAATTCAACGCCCATACCTAAACATGGTAAAAGCAATATACAACAAACCAGTAGCCAACATCAAACTAAATGGAGAGAAACTTGAAGCAATCCCACTAAAATCAGGGACTAGACAAGGCTACACACTCTCTCCCTAACTATTCTTTCTTTCTTTCTTTCTTTCTTTCTTTTTTCCCTTCGAGACAGGTTTCTCTGTATAGCCCTGGCTGTCCTGGAACTCACTCTATACACCAGGCTGGCCTCGAACTCAGAAATCCACCTGCCTCTGCCTGCCAAGTGCTGGGATTAAAGGCGTGCACCACCACTGCCTGGCTGTCCCTATCTATTCAATATGGTTCTTGAAGTTCTAGCTAGAGCAATTAGACAACAAAAGGAGGTCAAAGGGATACAAATTGGAAAGGAAGAAGTCAAAATATCACTATTTGCAGATGATATGATAGTATACATAAGTGACCCCCAAAATTCCACCAGAGAACTCCTAAAGCTGATAAACAACTTCAGCAAAGTGGCTAGATATAAAATTAACTCAAATAAATCAGTAGCCTTCCTATACTCAAAGGATAAACAGGCTGAGAAAGAAATTAGGGAAACGACACCCTTCACAATAGTCACAAATAATATTACATACCTTAGTGTGACTCTAACCAAGCAAGTGAAAGATCTGTATGACAAGAACTTCAAGTCTCTGAAGAAAGAAATCAAAGAAGATCTCAGAAGATGAAAAGATCTCCCATGCTCAGGATTAATATAGTAAAAATGGCCATCTTGCAAAAAGCAATCTACAGATTCAATGCAATCCCTATCAAAGTTCCAAATAATTCTTCATAGAGTTAGAAGAGAAATTTGCAAATTCATTTGGAATAACAAAAAACCCAGGATATCGAAAACTATTCTCAGTAATAAAAGAACTTCTGGGGGAATCATCATCCCTGACATCAAGCTGTATTACAGAGCAATAGTGATTTAAAAACAAAAAAAAAACAAACAAAAACTGTATGGTATTGGCATACAGTCACATACAGGCATACAGAGACAGGCAGGAAGATCAATGGAACAGAATTGAAGACTCAGAAATGAACCCACACACCTATGGTCACTTGATATTTGACAAAGAAGCTAAAACCATCCAGTGGAAAAAAGACAGCATTTTTAACAAATGGTGCTGGTTCAACTCGGGGGTCAGCATGTAGAAGAATGCAAATCGACCCATTCTTATCTCCTTGTACAAAGTTCAAGTCCAAGTGGATCAAGGACCTCCACATAAAACCAGATACACTGAAACTTATAGAGAAGAAAGTGAAAGAGCCTTGGACACATGGGCACAGGGAAAAATTTCCTGAACAGAACACCCTAGGATCAAGAATCGACAAATCGACAGGCGGATTTCTGAGTTCGAGGCCAGCCTGGTCTACAGAGAGAGTTCCAGGACAGCCAGAGCTATACAGAGAAACCCTGTCTCAAAAAACCAAAAAAAAAAAAAAAAAAGAAAAAAAAAGAGTCGACAAATCGGACCTCATAAAATTGCAAAGCTTTTGTAAGGCAAAGGACACTGTAAATAGGACAAAACAGCAACCAACAGATTGGGAAAAGATCTATACCAATCCTACATCTAATAGAGGGCTAATATCCAATATATACAAAGAACTCAAGAAGCTAGACTCCAGAGAATCAAATAACCCTATTTAAAAACGGGGTACAGAGCTAAACAAAGAATTCTCAACTGAGAAATATCGAATGGCTGAGAAGCACCTAAAGCAATGTTCAACAACCTTAATCATCAGGGAAATGCAAATCAAAACAACCCTGAGATTCCACTTCACACCAGTCAGAATGGCTAAGATCAAAAACTCAGGTGACAGCAGATGCTGGCAAGGATGTGGAGAAAGAGGAACACTCCTCCATGGCTGGTGGGATTGCAAGCCAGTAGAACCACTCTAGAAATCAGTCTAGCAGTTCCTCAGAAAATTGGACATAGTACTACCTGAGGACCCAGCTATTCCACTCCTGGGCATATACCCAGAAGATGCTCCAACATATAATAAGGACACATGCTCCTCTATGTTCATAGCAGCCTTATTTATAATAGCCAGAAGCTGGAAAGAACACAGATGTCCTTCAACAGAGGAATGGATACAGAAAAATGGGGTCCATTTACATAGTGGAGTACTACTCAGCTATTTAAAAAGATGAATTCATGAAATTCTTAGGCAAATGGATGGAACTAGAAGATATCATCCTGAGTAAGGTAACCCAACCACAAAAGAACACACATAGTAAAGTGGATATTAGCCCAAAACCTCCGAATATCCAAGATACAATTCACAGACTACATGAAGCTCAAGAAGAACGAAGACAAAAGTGTGGGTGCTTCAGTCCTTCTTAGAAAGGGGAACAAAATACTCATGGGAACAAATATGGAGACAAAGTGTAGAGCAGAGACTGAAGGAAAGGTCATCCAGAGACTGTCCCACCAGGGAATCCATCTGGTATACAGTCACCAAACCCAAACACTATTGTGGATGCCAAGAAGTACTTGCTGACAGGAGCCTGATATAACTGTCTCCTGAGAGCCTCTGCCAGAGCCTGACAAGTACAGATGTGGATGCTTGCAGCCAACCATTGAACTGAGCGCAGGGTCCCCAATGGAGGAGTTAGAGAAAGGACTGAAGGAGCTGAAGGGGTTTGGGGTGGGTGGGTGGTTGGGCGGGTGGAGGTACACCCTCATAGAAGCAGGGAGAGGGGAGATAGGATAGGGAGTTTTGGGGAGGAACAGGGAAAGGGGATAACATTTGAAATGTAAATAAAGAAACTAACCAATTTTTAAAAAGACAGCTATATTACTGCCATTCTTTAGGTTCGCTGGACTCACTTTGTTATTAATACAAGAATATGATGATAATTTTAGATTATCTCCCTAAAGAATATTTTAATCTAAAATAAAACTTGATTCTGAAAAGAGCTCCCACATGCTAGGTATTGTGGGTGTATGCTTATAATCCCAGCACTCCAAGATCAACACAAGTGCAAGTCCAGCATAATCCTCATAGTGAGTTCCAGGGTAAAGCTACACAACAAAACTCAGTCTCAGAAAAACAAAGACAAAACAAAAGCACACCAACAAAAAAGTTTCCATGCACTCACAGTGCCCACATATACCAGATAGCACAGTTTAGCTTCCTTTCCTTGTGTTTTCTGTTGCTGTTGGGTTTTTTCTCGGTTTGTTTATTTATTTGAGACGGGGTTTCCCTGTGTAGCTCTAGCTGTCCCGGAACTTATTCTGTAGACCAAGCTGCCCCTGAACTTAGAGATGCCTCTGCCTCTGCCTCTGCCTCTCCACCTCTCTACCCCTCTCTGTCTCTCTGTCTCTCTGCCTCTCTGCCCCTCTGCCCCTCTGCCTCCTCTCTCTGCCCCTCTGCCCCTCTGCCTCCTCTCTCTGCCCCTCTGCCCCTGCCTCCTTAGTGCTGGGATTGAAGGTGTATGCCATTACATCCAGGTCCTTGTGGGTTTTTCTTTTATCTTCATTAGTTTTAGTTATGTAGAAGTATATGGGTCTGATGGTTGTGAGCAACCTGTATGGGTGCTAGGCACCAAACCTGAGTCTTCTGGAAGAGCAGCAAATGATCTTAAACCCTGGCTAGAGGGAACCTCAACTGAAAGGAATGCCTCCATAAAACTGGCCTGTAGGCAAGTCTATAGTGCATTTTCTTAACTAGTGATTGATAGAGAAGGGAGGACCCAACCCATTGTGGGTGGTATCCCCTCTGGGAAGGAGATCCCATAAGGAAGCAGGCTGAGAAAGCCAGTAAGTAAGCAGCACTCTCCATGGCCCCTACATCAATCAGCCCCTGCCTCCAGGTTCCTGTAGTGTTTTAGAGTTCCTGTTCTGACTTCCTTCAGTGATGCACTGTGATGTTGAACTGTAAGCTTTTTGCCGAAATAAACCCCTCTGTCCCCAAGTTGCTTTGCTTATAGTTTTTAATCACAGCAATAGAAACCCTGAGATACTGCTAATCCATTGCTCCAGCCTCTCAACTTTCTTTTTTAATCTCTAATAGTATGGAGCATCTGTTGTCGGCACAGATTCAGATGTAACTCCAAGACCACAATCATGGTGCAATGAAAGCTGAAGTTCTAAATCATAGACCTGGCTCTCAAAATCGTTAAGTTGGCAAAGTCTCAGTGTTCTTGCAATGTTGCTCAGACAAAAATGTGGACAGTTATTTAAGAGTAACTTTTAATGAAGAATTTTTTTCTTAGGGTTGCTGCCTAACACCAGGATAACTGAACAAGTCAGCTTCCAAAGCATTGTGACTAACACTGCTTTTACAAAATCCCGACAGCTTCTCAACTTTGCCACCCTTATGTTTTTAAAAAAGTAGCCATTGGGCTAATCCATTACAAATGCTGCAGAGGGAGTGCACCAAGAAGGAAGCTGATCTGCTGGGCTGCCCTAAAAAACCTGATGCTGCCACTCTCCCAACACTAAACATCTATCCAGGCAGAGTGCCTGCAGCAGGCTCAGAAAGGCCAACTGTAATGAGACACTTGTGTGGAAATGCATTCCAGAGTTTCTGCATGCCCAGCACCATCTGATCATGGGATAGGCTGATTATTTCTTGCAAGAGAGCCTGAACTCAGTGTTGGGTGCTTCTGCAGTGTGGGATGCCTATCTTGGAAGCCTTATGGAAGAAGTGTAAGTTCTTCAGCAAACTGGCCAGTTAGGAAGCATTAAAAATATATAACAAAATATACCAAAAATCTATTCAAAACTTACCAATTTTCAGGGATGGGGGGCTTAGAGTGTTTGGGGATTTTTAACAGGGTTGTTGTTTGGAGAGAGGATCTCATGTAACCCAGGCTGGTGTCACTATACAGCCAAGGGATGACCCTGAACTCCTCACCCTCCTGCACAAAGCATGCCAATGATTCCAAAGCTGGAATTATCACTATCATGACTGGATTTCAGCTTCTGTTTAAAAGGTCAAAATCTGGTGCCTAAATGACAAGCTTTATACACAAAATGCTATCATATACAAAAGAACCCTAGAAGCATATAAAGATTTAATTGTAAGTAAACAACACTTGGTGCAATAACTTATAACAACTAAAGTGGTTTCACAAAACTATATTAGTAATTTTTAAGAAAGCCTTAATCAAAGGAAACAAAAATACATATAGCAGAAGTTTAGAAAAAGGGTTATATATTTTATCTACATACACACACACACACACACACATGCTCAAGGACAGAGAGAAATTACAAAGAAATAAGTACACCAAAATATTAATGACAATTATTATTTAATGGTCATTCTATCTGCTCAAGAGCTAATCTGCTAAACAAGATGCTAAAATTTTAAAGATGAATAGCCAAAACACATATACCAGAATAATCTGCCAGTAAATATTAAATGCCTTGAGAACATTTCTACTATATACATTTTTATTTACAACAAGAATCTATGACAATGTAAGCAAAAATGTTAAGAATAGAACTCTCACAGACATTTATAGAACAAATGTACACTAAACCTTTCAATTAAAGACCCATAAAGTGGTCTCAGTGCTTTTTAGCCCACCTTCTCACAGCAGGGATTTAATCCCTCCAGGGGGGTGCAAACAAACTTCAAAGAGAAGATTAGGCCCAGACACTAGCACTGTGCAATGTAAGGTTTATATGTAAGTTTGCCCAGAAACACAGAGATGCAGATCTGAGGAACAAAGGAGGTAGATTCTTTGCAATCATCTAAAACAGCCAAATTAATGCCTAAAATAGTAACAGAAAAAAGGAAAATACACAAACAAGAAAGTTGTAGAAGGAACAAAGGTGTCTGAAGTCAAATATTCAGCTATAGTTCACTCACTTGGAACAGCAAAAGGAAATCTGACAAATTACTACAGAGAAAGTATCCATTTCCAGTTCAAGCTCTGTACAGCCTTAGGAAGGTATCCATCCCTGCAATGTTAAGGTTCTTGATGTAGCTTCTATACAGTACTGACAACTCACATGCCTCTTTCCATTTCTTAGAGCACAGCACATGTTTAGTTAAAGGTCTTCACTGATGTACACACGTCAATGGAAAAAAGACTTGTCTTTAAATGATATTTCTGTTCTTTCTCATCTTTGTAATATTAGCTGATTTTTAAGGAGTATGTAAAATACCTCATTACGTTATGATTGTCTTAGTAGAGATAAGTATAAGAAATTTAGCTACACTTATATATGTATAGAGATGTGTGTGTATATATATATATGTTTATGTATATTCATATATATATGAAGGTATTCAAGACACCACACCAATGAGGTATTCAATCTATCACCAGGAAAAAATGTAAATAAAAACAACCATCACATTGATGAAGATAAAATCTAACTATGCCAAGTACTGATGAAGTTATAGAGCAGCAGCATCACTAAACACCGCAGATGAGAGTGCAGAGCAGCACAACCCATTTTAAAGAAGTTTAATATGACACAGGAATCAGATTCATAATATAATCAATGGTAACAAAGATCTACGCCACCAGATAGATGTACAAGAAAAATCATAGAAGCACTTGCAATAGCCAGAACTAGCATGTGGCTTTAACACTACAACTTTACTATCAGTAACAGAATGGACCGGGCTGGGTGTAAGAGCTCAGTGGCAGAATGCTTGCCTTGCATGTCCAGATTTGATCCCCAGCACAAGTAATAACAGCAGCAACAACAAAGCTGGAGTACAACGCTATAAATATCCAGCGATAAAAATAAATGACTGCAGTGACGTGCAACATGAAGGGCCCTTATAAACATAACTGAGCAAAAACATACCAAAACTACATAAAGAATAATTCTATGTCTATAGAATTGAGAAACAGGCACAATTAAATTATTTTTTCAGGGAGTCATACACATGTAATAAAACTATGACACAAGACTCTCATAAAAGCATGGTGGTTGCCTCTAAAGAAAGGGAGGTGTATGACTAAGGCCATCTCTAATATTTACAGATCTAGCAAAGGTACAAAGGAGACCTACAGACCATATGTCTAAATATTTAAGCCTTCAAGTCAGATAGCTGAGTATGGTAGTGCATGTCTATAATCCTGGTGCTTGGGAGGTAGATGCAGAAGAACCATGAGTTCAAGGTCATCCTCAGCTACAAAGTAAATTTAAGGCCAGCTTAGGATACCAAAAAAAAAAAACCAAAAACCATTTTTTAAAAAGCAAAAAATTATAAATCAAGCTTACAACTATTAGATATATTTTACCTCCTACCATGATAAATATACCTTTAGAACTAACTGGAAAGTGAGACACAGTGTGTATTTTTGAACTACTTAGAGTTTGATGCAGAAAAGTAGTGGTGGAGGAAATACTAGCTATTGGCTGACTACCCATGGCCCCTTCTAGATGCCACACAGCAAGGGACCTTTCACATAAGCACAGTTACCCAACCCCAAGTTCAGCTATACCTATTATCTGTCCCGTACCCACTCCCCATGTAGGACATGGGGTGAGTATACTGGCAGCACAGTTCGTCCTCAGGAGGACAGATCCTACAGAACTGACTCATACAGCCTCTGAAAATGAGCTCAAATCCACTTGGGTAAGGAATCCTAAGATCTTAAATTCTCCCAGAACAGTCTAGGGTGAAATGGTTCAAGAGTCAAATGGCATGCTTTATAGGCCCAGCAACTTTGTGCTCCACCTAAAGTGGAAATATGAAAGGAGTGGAACTCCTAAGGCATAGCGTAAGATGGGGGCAGAGATCTTTAGTTGCCAAGACTAGTTTTGGCATGAAACCACACAACTTTCTTAACCTGAATAACAGTCAGGTAGTCATTTGTGTTATTTTGTTAACCCACACTTGTAAGTTTTACGAATTTTTTAATACAAATAATAGGATTGCTATCATAGGCTTGCTGATAAGATACAGTGAGAGCAGAAATCACCAACACACAACCTGGGTGTAACCATGAAGACACAGTCAAACAGATGCAAATACGGGGATGAAACAAAAGGCCTACATTTTTGACACATATCATTAGAAAAGATAAATATAGTTACAAAACTATCCCACAACATTTCAAACACAAAACTATCAGGTTCCATGAACCTGTACTAGATTCTGGACCAGAAGAAAAAATGTCATAAAGAACATTCTTGAGACAACTGATTCAATTTAAATATAACAGCTAATATTAAATAAATGTTAAATTTTCTTATTTCAATAATTGGACTAGAATTATAAAATAGAATGTCCTTATTCTTACCATACCTACCCTTGAAATATTTAGGGGTAAAGAGCCACATCTGCAACAAAGATTGCATATGTAGTGACAAAGCAAATGTAACACAATAGTAATAATGGGCTCTAAGAAAGGGCACATGCAGCAAACTGCTCTTGTAACTTCAAAATATTTTCAAAATAATGGGTTCACCTCCCACATGCCAGGATTACAAGCAAGCACCACCATGTCCAGCTATATGTCCTTTAAATACTGGAATATTTTTATATGTGGTCTATAGGTCTCCTTTGTAACTTTGCTAGGCTCTGTACCCCAGACAGCTATAATAGCAGGCAGGATAAAGGCTTCGTTGCTTATTCTTCCAGCTCACTTTGTTGCTTTCATTTTTTTTTTTTTTTTCATCTTTCAAAAAATAAACTTTAACTTTGGGGAAAATTCCACAACACTGAAGAGGGAAAATTAAGTAACTACAGAAATAATAAAACGTTCATCCTTGAATTTATCTGTAAGATCACAGCTGTCATCAAATGAGTACTGAATGAGGTCCACCCACAGAGAAGTGCCTGCATGCACACCTGATTGTTGCTTCTAAATCCAGTACTCTCCCTGTACAATGAGAGACGTGACTTAACGAGGACCTTAACTTTCTACTTCCAAACAACCATAATTTGTAATCTACTTCACATGGAGGGAGATCCTTCATTTTAACAAATATTGGTGATGTGCTGCAAAGCCCTGCAAGTAATATATGCAACACAAATACTGCCCTAAAGAAGGCAACTTAGCAGTGTGAAGTGGAATTTAAACAAGAATCCCAGCTATTCCACACAGTAGCTCGATGGCCTACTTTACAACTGAGATTCTAATTTCTCAATAGGAGTTATGGGGATGCCATTCAACTGTTTTTAAGGATTACATTATAAGTTTTGACAGCTGATAGCATCTGTATAACAGAATAAAGAGCATTTGATCAAAAGTCACTATGTATATAATTATAAGAATCGAATGAAAATAAAGCAATTGAAAACAGTACCAAAGGCTTAAAGCCAATTAAGGGCATAAGTTATTATTTCAAATTTCTAATCAAGTAAATTTACTCTCCCTAAACATCAAATAATATACACAAATGTTTGGGTTTGAGAACCTAACATTCGGCAAATGGCACCAAGAAAAAGGGTACAACATTATTTTTCTCATTAAGCAAAAGGATTTTAGGGCAAGAAGTGATCTACAGAAGCTAGGCAGTGGTGGCGCATGCCTTTAATCCCAGCACTTGGTAGACAGAGGCAGGCAGATCTCTGAGTTCAGGGCTAGCCTGGTCTACAGAATGAGTTCCAGGACATCCAGGGTTACAGAGAGAAATCCTGTCCTGAAAAGGCAAAAAAACCAAAGGAAGTGATGTACACAGCTGCACAAGATGTTGCAACCTCATCTGAGAGCCCACTGTCTAGGGCTCTTAGGAAATCAGAGTAAACACTAGGGCAAGAGGGATTTCCTCTAACTAGTCTCCAACCTTCGTTTATCAACAGTTTTACTAAACTCAGTCTATTCCGAGCAGTTTAGTGGGAAAGAATTCACTTTCTATTCATCCCATTCCATTAGACTGCATTGCTCATCAGCAAGGCCTAATATGTTGGTTTCCAAGCATCCGTGATGGATGCAAACTAACACCCAATGATAAAAATAAATAAAGCCATATTTCAAGCTCAATAAAGCAGTGGATTCCCAAAGTATTCACTATGCTTGTTATTCTCCAGTCTCCTAGGATGACATGAGTATGAAAAACAAGGAAAGATACTTTAAAAAAACAAAACTTAAAGACATCACATGATTCATCTATTTTCTGCTGTGTACAGCTATTCCATACAATGAAAACATATCATTATCATAATTAGATGAATGAGTACCTGAAAGAGTGCCACCTGTCCTAGGATAGGCCACTTCCACATACACTTCAAATGTAGTCTCTGGGTTTTGCCTACAAAGGAAACAAACCATGATTATTGATTGAGGCAGTGTTATGCAGAACACATGGAATGTGGTGTGAAGTAGATCTCAATTGAATAGCTGTGAAAGTTTGGGCAGGGTGTTTAACTTCTGGGCCACTTCATAGCTACAAAATAAAAATAGCTATCCCCAAGCATTGTGTAACTTTAAGAAAATACACAGAAGTAATCTGGATACAATGTCTGGACACAGTAAGTTAACCATGACTGTGACTTGACGTGTGTCCTGTCCAACTTCCACAGCTGCATCTCCAAAGCTGTAGGTAGAATTTTTGAGACAATTCAGCTCAAATCACCAAAAGTTTAAAGCAGAACTCTTTGCTACATTACTAGAAAAAACACACATATGACAAAAATGGCGTGTTACTTACAGCTTTCGAATACCAAACTAGAGAAGCAATCACCTCACTAGAATACTGTGAACATGAGAAGTTAATCTAAATTTAAGACATCCTTTGCCTGCATTAGCAATACCACATGTATGAATGCCTACTATTATATTCCTTTACCTTTTTAATGTCATGAGCATTCATAATAAATTCATGGAAGATCACAGAACTAACAGAATGTTTATAGTTGCTACTTCTGCTTTATAAAAATGTATGGTTATGTTATCTTTTCTGCTATAACAAAAAGGTAACCACTTCCAGACTGAATAAAAATCATTTAGCAAGCTAGGCACAATGATACACACTTTTAATCCCAGCACTTGGGAGGCAAGGGCAGGTGGATCTCTGAAGCCAGCCTGATCTGCATAGCAAGTTCCAGGCCAGACAGGGCTACATAAAGACCTTGTGTCAAATATATATATATTTTTTTTTTCAAATACCTAAGTAAACTATATTTTAAGCCTGACAACAAAACTCAGATAAGAACTTTTCTAAGTTATTTAATAATATCTAAGGGCCTAAATTTAAACCAAAGAAATACTTAGAATATTCCCAGAAAAGCCTACATTTCCTACATGAGGTAAATTTTATCTCATGTGATCCTTACTGTGGCACTGTAAGGTGTGGGGGTGTTACTCTCACTGTGCAAATGAGGGCCTACTGAAATACAGTCTAAAGAACTCCCCTGCCTCCCTTAGCTGACTGTCCATGTCTCATTGACTAGACAACGACCTTCAGTCCCCAGTACTTTCATATCCTCAGCCCACTGTAAACGGTTGCCATTGTAAACGCTGACAACTTTTTACTTAGTAACACATAAAATAACCACCCATCATATAAATAGTAGCATCTTAAGAGTCAAGGAAATAAGGTAATGCTTGCTCTATTTCTGTAGTAGAAAGAAAAATGTTTTCTAATTTGTGAAAGATCGGTTTTTCGCTATAAAAAAAACCTCAGGCTTTAGCTTTAAATAAGTGCCTTGAGTAGAGAGAGAGTTGACTATTCTAAAATTCAAGGTATTTAAATATATTTTGTTAAATATAGTTACCAAAAAATAAGATACTAAATCAAAGCATCTTACTTTAAAAAAAAAAAAAAAAAGTAAACTTAAGTCTTTAGGACTTAAAAAGCTTGCATTCTTTTTCCCACCAAAAGGGTAGAAATGACCTTTAAAATTGGCACCAAAATGTATATGAAATACCACACAGAAACATTCCTTCCAGTCAGAAGCCTCAAGGTAGAGCATTTGACAAAAGGAGTGCTTCTCTTTCACAATTAGTAGACGGTAGAATGTGAAAAGAATTAGGAAGGTTGCCACTTAAAAACCTTTCTTTTACAAATGGCTGGATTTCATCTCAGAACATTGTTTCTCTGGATTAAAACAGATTTCAAAATGTGCTTTACACGTAGCTGGAAGTAGTGGCACAGGAGGATCACTGTGAGTTCTGTGAGTTCGAGGTCAGCATAGTGAGCTCTAGGACAGCCAGGGATACATAAAGAGACCCTGTTTCAAAAATAAAGTAAAATGTGTTCTAAGCGGCCCTAGGTCTCTGTGGATGCTCTTCAGAGTCCACAGAGGTCCCACACATTTTTTTTAATTTAATTTCCACTTCTTCAACTTGTTTTTAGATGTTATTAAAATTAAATGAACATGAGAATCTGAAAGTGCTACATTCAAATTCTGAAACAGTTCCACACCATGCCTTAACCTGTATCACAGCACATTTGTACAGGCCCACTCTAAGGAAAGGAGGTCCTAACAAGCTGTTCTCATTGCTTCTGGTCCTTCTCTCTTCCTGGAACATACTTCGGGCAGACAGCATAAAACCATATCATTGCAATAAGTTGCCATGGTCACCAAAGACCTGCAGGTGTGTCTATGCACAGTCCTTAGTGCTTGCCTTATCCTCCAAGTAGCTTTGGAACAGATGATCAATTGCCCTCCTCCTTCCAACACACTCTTCCTTTCCCTTCCAGGAGATCACTATGATGGTTCTCTGCCTTTCTGCCTGGTGCTTCTTTGCTGAACTCACTCATAAGGATTCCTGCTATTGAACCTAATCAAGACTCTGCTGTCTACACTCATTACCTAGATGATCTCACTGAGTCTCATGGCTTTAATTACTGAGCAAATGCTGGCAAGCCCCTAGAAATCCTATCTTCAACCTGACTTCTTCCCTGATTCCAGATTTCTTAAGCCTACTCAACACTTACGCTTAGACTTCTAAAACACATTTTAATTTAACATATGTTTATATTTCCCAAACTTCTACCTCCTGAACTCTACCAGTTATCCAAACCAACAAAACTTACTTTCTCTGACTTCTTTATATGTCACTACCAACTAGTCAGCAAGCTCTGCGTGCTGCTATCAGATTCTGCTATCAGAATGTATCCAGGTGAGTTGGGAATTTAACATTTAACTCAGTGGAACCATGCCCCTGTGTTCTGCTCCAGCACACACACACTCCAAAAATTAAGGAATAAAACTCCAGAACAGTGTGCTTCATGGTACCCACAGTCAATGCATTACTCTCCTGACAGTCTCCCTGCTTCCATTCTTTCCCCCGTGTGAATACACCTTAATTTTTCATGCAGCAGTCCATTCATTCTAAAATTCAGACTATGTCAGCTAAACGTATTCAAAGCATCCCACATACTCAAACTTCAAATTCTGGTGCCGGATGGGTGCAGAACAATATCTAATGCCATCGAACTGAGCACTTTCAAATGGTTACAATTAAAAATTTTATTTTATGTATATTGCCTTTTTTTTAATAGAGTTAAAAAGACAAAGGGGATGCAGAGCCTACATGATCTGGCCTCTGCGTACCTATCCAACTTCACTTCAGATCTCTTCTCCTGGCTCACTAGACCCAGGCACACTGATCTTCTTTGTGCCACCCTGTGTTAGGACTTTTCACAGAGAATTTCACATAGTGGTTCTTTGTGTCACTCAAAACCCTTCTCAGAAAGACCAACTCCGTCACACTCTCCAGCACCTAATTCTCCACATTATACCAGTCTCAACACTGGTTATGGTTAGCTTTCCTCTCCTACACATAAGCTGCTGAAGAACAGGGATTTTGTCTCTCATGTCAGATAGTGTTTCCTCCACACCTAACCAAATAAATGCTAGTAAGGGACAAAGGAAGTGGAAACTAGTCTTCCTGGAGTCTAAAAGAAATGACAGTACGATCATCCAGTCCCACATGCTTCAATCTTTAGTACGGACTACAATTAACTGGAGGCTAGTTAAAAGACAGACTTCTTTATCTCAGAATCTTCCTAACAAGGAGCCAGCTCACAGTGGCTCTACTTGACATTTTAGAACCACTGATCCAGTCAAATGGAATTCTCTCAAATAATTTAGTCCATACAACTAAAATGTACATAAAATGAACAAACAGAGTACATCTCAATACCTTTCACTGGTATTTTTGTAATAAAAGGTAGTTTCAAAGAAAAAGGCCATTTGTAGAAACAAGTACCCCTGCCTTTCTGTCTCTCCCTCTCCCTCTCCCTCTAATGAGGATTAAGTAATAAGCCTAAGATTCTTAGCTCAGCAGGTGGAGTTCTACTGCGTGGACCCAAAGATTTTAACAACCAGCCAACCATTGTCTGTCTGTTTCTGTCTGCCTCTCTCTCTCTCTCTCTCTCTCTCTCTCTCTCTCTCTCTCTTTCTCTCTCTCTCTCTAGAAGAAAGCAGAAGCTGACTAAAATGCTAAGAACAAACTGGTCTATAATTATAAGCTCTAGTCATGCTTGCCCATGACGGTTTACATGTTGCCTTATGGAAGAAGTGGTGACTAATGTTGTGACAGGTTATATAACATAACAAATATACATAAGTTATTTTAAGGGCCAATGAAGCCAGTGCAGATGGAGGCATTTTTTATTTCTCTGCAAATCAAAAAGTAAATTAGAAAGTGCCTCCTCTAAATGCAAATGGCCAAGCAATCCTTTCTTAATTTTCTCATTAAACCTGTAAACAATAAAGGCCATAGCAACTTGCACAGGATCTCTGGGAGCACCTTGAGACCGCTTATTCCTCCAACACTCTTCAAGACACTCAGTATTTTTAACTACTTGGCTAAAGAAGCTGAAAATCCTATTTCTGTCCTATTAACACTCACTGCTAATTTAGAACACGTAATGATGCTGAGAATACCATGTTCAGAGCCAATTTTCCAATATGGACCCAAGTTTTCCCAGAGCCCTTTGTAATACATCTTAGCATATTACCATGGAAATGTCCTGGTTCTGCCATGATGCCCCACTATTAACTGCCTTTTACTCTTATACATGCCCTCATCTGGGACTCTGCCTACCTGCCAAGCACATTCTTTGCCACTCACTAGTATATCCTATGGTCTTGCACCGTAAGTCCTAGCCATAAAGAACCAGGATGTCTCCATCAAACCATGTCCCAATTCTAGTAATAGTATTATTACTTTACAACTACCATCATTTACTAATTATTTCTTGGATTCTGTGATCATAAACAGTGTTTTTGCAGAACCTCACAAGATTTCTACAACCCCTGTAGGTTACATTTAGCCCTGGACTGGAAATTAGAACCACTAAGACCCACAAATATCACATATGCTAAAGACAAGGCAAGGCAACAGCGGAAGACCACAGAGCAGACACAAGGCACCAGGCACTTTCTTGCCCTAGGTCACTCAGCGCTCTTCCCTTCAACAAGAACCTATCTTCTCAGCCTTTCAAGAAGTTTCAAATCTCAAGCTTCAGCTCAAGCCTCCCTATGATGGCTAGTTTTATGGCAACTTGACACAAGCTAGAGTCATTGGAGGGGAGGGAGCCTCAATTGAGATAATGCCTCCATAAGATCTGGCTGAGGTAAACCTGTAGGGTATTTTCTTAATTGGTGATTGGTGGAGGAGGTCTGAGCCCATGGTGGCTGGTGCTACCCCTGGGCTGGTGGTCCTGGGTTCTATAAGAAAGTAGGCTGAGCAAACCATGTGATGAAAGCCAGTTAATAGCACTCCTCCATAGCCTCTGCATCAGTTCCTGACTCCAAGTGTCTGCCCTGTTTGGGTTCCGGTCCTGACTTCTTTCAGTGGTGAACAGTGATGTGGAAGTGCAAGCCAAACAAACCCTTTCCTCTCCAAGTTGCTTTGGTCATGTTGTTTCATCTCAGCAATAGAAACCCTAACTAAGACAATCCTTGTGCCTTGAAGTTTTCTGCCAAGTTTAAGTGCCACTCATCTGTGTACTGTGCTTCCCACTTTCCAGGCTCTTACTGAATCCAACCTGGATACAATTATGGTTACCTGGAGAGTTTTAAGAATCCTGATACCCATGCTGTACCTTAAACCCATGGTCTCTAGCTTACCCATGTTATGGTGACCCCAACCATAAAATTGTTTTCATTGCTACTTCATAACTGTAATTTTGCTACTGTTATGAACTGTAATGTAAATATCTGATATGCAGGATACCTGATATGGACTCCCATGAAAGGGTTGTTTGACAATCCCCAAATGGAGTCAAAACCCACAAGTTGAGAACCGCTGCCCAAAATCCCACAAAAATCCCAAGCATCAGCATTATTTTTTTAGAATTATTTATATGAGTACACTGTAGCTGTCTTCAGACACACAAGAAGGCATCAGATCCCACTACAGATAGATGATTGTGAGCCACCATGTGGTTGTTGGGAATTGAACTCAGGACCTCTGGAAGAGCAGTCAGTGCTCTTAACCACTGAGCCATCTCCCCAGTCCAGCATCCACATTCTTTTTAACTCTTCAATCTGTTCCAAAATGCATCTAAGGTTGAGAAACACTGTGGTGTCCCAATTAAGCATCTGCCCACCCCAACAGACTGGTAGCTCCTTGAGGGCACTCATAACCCTGGTCTGACACCTGGCACAATAAATATTTCCTGAATGAGTTTTCTTCCAGACTGACAAGTACTTTCCAGCCTCTCTTTCTCTGGCAAGAGGTAATTTACAGAGCTCATTGCTCTCACCTATTACTCTTTAAAAATGTTTTCCTTTGGAGTCAAATGTATCAGTAAGTCACACCTGCTGACAACAGCTACGGCTCTTACACACCGGAAAGTGACAGACACAAACAGCTAAAATGTGTTTGACAGAAGTCTGTTCAGTTCTTGCTTCTGGGAGAACGAAGACAAGAATTAAGTCAAGACAACATTTCTATTCACTACCTCTCCAGTGAAGACAGTTCTCAGTGATTCACAGGAAGAACCTTGCTCAGTGCTCAGGGCCATGGTCTCAGAATGACTATATACTCAACTTGAAGCCACCAGACAGACAGAAGCTTTGACGATATTCACGTGGCGGGACAGTTTATTGGCTGTTTCCCCCCACCACACCCTACCCAAAGCATCAAGCTAGTGATCATCCTACGGGATCATCAGCTTACAGTTAAGATCTGCTCTCCTTCAACTAGAACATATTAGGAGATTAACAGAAAAACGTTTCACTAACTCCTTAGAAAATGAGCCTGGGCCACAGTGCTGGGCCCTTGTTCCTTTAAGTGCACAACCCTAAAATGCACTGTTCAGAGCCCTGTCATGCCTTTAACAACTCCAGGCCAGTTTTGACACAGTGCTTCTTACAAACTGAGACGTGAAGAGCCAAGGTAAAACTCATACCAACTGGCACTGTCTGAACATTGATAACATGGTCTACAGAAATGGTCTACACATCAGAGCTTGCTAGCAAACATCACCTAATAAACATTGATCCTGTTAAACTAAACAAACAAGAAAAGGGTAGTGTTAATATTCCCAACAAGTCTCCATTTGTTTCAGTGGACTCTAAAATTAAAGCCGTTTTTCCAGGCTGAAAATGCTGTATCAAAGGGTGCTTTCTACCCCATAACAAGTTAACACCTTCCTAGGAGAATGCAGTCATTGTTGAGACTTGTTGAAAGTGATTAACTTAGTTGTGCAATTATACAAACAAGCCATTTTAAGACTTTACACTTCACTTTTCATTTCTAATAATATTCTCAGGATCACATTAATAAAAATACATAGATACTGCTATAAAAGGAGTTACAAAGCTTCAACTTCCATATATCACTAAGGAAAGAGTCTTACACCACTCTATGCTACCAGGGTGACTAGAGGAGTCCAACTACATCTCAAACATGGGCCCAGAGGCTGAGCATCCCTCAGCAAATATGCAGAGCTCCACACAGTGTTCACAAATTCTTTCTCAGGTCAACCTTCCATGGAAAAATTAGACATATCAACAATAGTAGGAGCATATGCAAAGATAGTATTTCATTACCAATAAATACATTTGCCCTTTAAAAATGTAAAAACTAGAGCCAGTGAAATGGCCTAGCAGATAAAAGCACTTTCTGTACAAGCTTGGTGACATTGAGTTCAATCCACAGAACACAAGTAAAAACAGAAAGAGAAAACAGATTCCATTAAGTTGTCTTCTGACCACATCTGTGCCATGGCATGTGTATATATACATGCAGGCATGAACACATGCAGGCACGAATACATGTACACAGGCATGTTTTATATATAGTACTGGCTGGTTTTGTATGTTAACTGGACACAATCTAGAGTCACCGCAGAGAGGGGAGCCTAAGCTGGAGAAATGCCTCCATGGGTTTCAACTGTAGGGCATTTTCTCAATTAGTGATCAATGAGGGAGGGCCTGGCCCATTGTGGGTGGTGCCATTCATGGGCTGGTAGTCATGGGTTCTATAAGAAGACAGGCTGAGCAAGCCGTGAGATGCAAGCCAGTAAGCAGCACCCTCCATGGCTTCTGCATCAGCTCCTGCCTCTAGGTTCCAGCCCTGCTTGAGTTCATTTTCAGACTTCCTCCAATGATAGATTATATTTGGAAGTGTAAGCCAAATAAACCAGCTCCTCCCCAACTTGCTTTTTAGCCATGGTGTTTTGTTGCAACAATAGAAACACGAAGATAGACAGACAGAAGGCAGACAGATAGAGGTATATGTCTTAGTCAATCTATTTCTCTCTCTCTCTCTCTCTCTCTCTCTGTCATATATATATGTGTGCATATATATGTATATACATATATATATATGAACTGTACATTATTTTTAACACCCATGTGTTTCTTGGCTCTGTCTACTGAGACAGTCTCAGAGGATCAATACCCCAATAGAATGAGCACACTGTGTACCAAAACACTGGCTTCTAAATACAATCTAAAAGGAACCAGGGCTCTTCAAAGAAATAGCTGATTTCAGGACTGGGGAAACAAAGTACAAGATGAACTTGGAATATCTTATTTCACCAGAAAGTATCATTCAAAGAATGGCAAGGATGTATTAAAAAGGACAGAAGCTGCCCTGAAAGGGCTCCCATTGGTCAAACTCGGGGCAAATTAAGTATCAGAATCAATAATGATATCCTTAATAACAAAGTCCAACCTACTAGATACAACAGAAAACCATATTAATATAAATCAAGGAGTTGTAAGTTTAAATGAAAAATCAGGAAAGAAAGATCATTGTTCCAAAGTATCACCCCACAAAACACTAAATTCAAAGAAAAAAGTAACTTTTCAAGGTAAAACTTGGTCAAAAACAACCTGAATGAAGTCATCAAAGTAGCAGGCACTAGTGATGAGACAAAGCGTTAGGATGCAATGTGAGGGTGGAGCCAGGCTTTTGAGGTGGTCCTGGCAAAGACAGTAAACCTGATAAACATTCAAGCAGAAGGTTCTTTTTTAGAAAAGAAAAAAAAAAACTCTGTCAGGAGACCTGAGAGCTAAAGGCAAGGTGTAAGTCTGAACTGGGCCCTTCGGCTATTGAGGGTGTTATTGAGTAGGGTCTAAGGATTAGGTGTAGGACTGATTCTACTGTTGCACTGTTGCTACATAGGACATTGATCCTGCTTAAAAGACAAGCTCCTGAGGTGTTCAGAGTTGCTGGGACACCACTTTTGTACCTCACTCTAAACTGGTGCTTTTCTCTATTAAAAATTTCTGTATTTTATATTTATAACTTTTCTCTATATCTTAGTTGTTTAAAAAAATTTAACAGAAACCTTCATTAATACTAATTTCCTTGATGTGCTTAAAAGACTTTCTCATGGTTGGAGGCCAGCCTGGTCTACAGAGTGAGTTCCAGGACAGCCAGGGCTATACAGAGAAACCCTGTCTCAAAAAAAAAAAAAAAAAGACCTTTTTCATGATACTAATCTGTGATTTAATTACAAAATATCACAAAGCATGGATTCAAAATTCCAGGTGGATTCCTCGCTTGCAATGCAATTAAAACAAACCATTGTATCCTCTCTATCCAGGTGACATCTGCCCTGCTCATCACAAAAATTCTTTCAAGGATAACAAACAAGAAAAATGAGAAAGTAGCCAGGTGTAGCAGTGCATGCCTTTAATCCCAGCACTTGGGAGGTATAGATAGGTGGATCTCTGTAACTTGAAAGCCAGCTTGGTCTACATAGTGAGTTCCAAGACAGCCAAAGCTGTGTAGAGACCCTGTCTCAAAGAGAAAAGGAAAGGAAAGGAAAGGAAAGGAAAGGAAAGGAAAGGAAAGGAAAGGAAAGGAAAGGAAAGGAA
>JADRCH010000067.1:18547120-18600091 GCA_019843965.1 Rhynchomys soricoides | reverse complement strand
AAAGGAAAGGAAAGGAAAGGAAAGGAAAGGAAAGGAAAGGAAAGGAAGATATATTAAGTGTTTTGTATGCTAAAATGGCATAAAAGCTATTATTTGTAAAAACATAAATCTGTTAGGCCAGCAAGGTGGCTCAGTGGGTAAAAAGCCAGGAAACTGAATCTACATAAAAAAGTTCAATTTCTCAAAACTTACATTTAAATATGCCAAATGCAGTTATGTGCATCTGTAACCCCAACTCCTATTTTGACATGGGAGGCAAAGACTGAAGACTAGCCTGGAAACTCAAGTGCCAGCTAGCCTCTAGTACACAAAAACAAGAGAAATCTTGCCTAAAAAAAAAAAATGGCAGGAAAGCAGCCACTCCCTAGAGTCATCCTCTGACTTCAAAAAGTGTTCTTTCCCTCCCCAACCCTGTCTCTCTAATAAAAAATAAAAATAAATAAATCTCCTTACCAATGATAAGTCTTGTAAGTGAATCTACATATTATTATATATTTCAAACTTATGCTTTCAAATACTATTACTAAACACAACCCAGAGAATGAAGAAGAATCCAAAGAGAAACATTAGTCTAAGGATTGAGCATATTGACTTTTAAGACCAAGGGATCGACTGTGGCACTAGAGAAAAAAATTCACATTTTACCCAAACTAAAAGATAGTCACTCCTCTACAAAGGGAAAAAATACTGAGCAAAGGCAATGTAAGAAAATCAATGGTCTCTGGATACTCAGCTTCCAGCCCAAAGTCAAGAGCAATGTATCTGTACAGCACTGAATGCTTAACTTGGGAGCCATGGGCTTCTGAAGCTGATTGTCAAAGCCTGGTAGGTACTAAGCACCTATCATTTTCTCTGTATCACTTCTTACACTAAGGGAAACTGAGTGTAAGGAGCAGCAGAACTCCAACTAAAGGCTGATTTTCAGACTAAAACCTATGTCTTTCTGCCACACCATGCTACCTATCCCCAGACTCCTCGGGAATGTAGAGCAGTGATACTGAAGAGACCTGGACAGGCAGGCAGCCGGAGAAGCAGATACCACGGAGACTTCACCAAAAGCTTCACTGCCTCCCAAAAATATGCCCCTAGAGTAAAGTATCTGACATACTATTTTCAGGGATTCACAAAGTTATTTACAGAAATGTGCAATACGAACTACTTGTTTCACTGATGGCTTCCACAGTCTATCTTAAGCCTCAAGCCATCCTGTGAAGGGAGGGCTAACACCATTAGTCCCGTTAATAATGGTGGATAATCTACACAAGAGCAAAAAGTTTCTAGCCCTTATTAAGGGTTAAGTATGACTATATGTCAGGTATTGTTGTAAGTACCTCTGTATTAGCTTATTTACTCTTCCTAATAACCCCACTAAAGAGCCTATCATAATCATTCTCACTTGATAGGTGAGGCCACTGAAATACAAGGTTTTTTTAAAAAACTGCCCCCTAGCTTGCAAAAGACAGAGATTAGAGTCCAAGCAGTGTGAGTATCAGACTCTATCCTCTTTTTATTAATTAACTTGATGCCTACAATAAATATGCAATTGTAGCTACACAGCTGTACTTATTCTAGTATGCACACACCAGAAGACACACACTATACGTGCACAGCTCTATGAGTTTGGACAACTGCATACACCTTTGAAATCCCTATTTCCACTGATTTTTATTTTCAAGAAATATATATGTATATACTCCCTTCAAAAACCATAATGTCATTACCCGAAAGCAACTGTAAAGGCCTTCAGAACTGAGCAGTCAGACCTCCCAGAGAACTGAGGACCCAGGTCAGTAAGACTCGGGATCTGGAGAGATGACTCAGATGTCAAAGACATGTGCTGCTCTTGAAGAGAACCTGAGTTCACTTCCCAGCACCTTCATCAGGCTGCTCATAACAACCTTTAATTCCAGCTCAAGAGGGATCTGACACCCATGGTCCCCTCAGGTACCTGCACCCAATGCACATACACAATTAATAATAATAAAAAAATTTAAAAGAATATTAAAAGAGCCAGCACTCAACAAGAGAAAATATACAGTAGCAGACATTCAACCAAAACCTTTAGGGCATTCAATAAATTGGAAAAATACAACTCATAACAAATATATCGATTAGAACTAGCAGAAATAACTTTCAAATAGTTACTAATAACTTCATTCTACCTATTCAAAACCTTAAGATATAGAAAATTCAAAAATGGTCTAAACTAAATTTCTTGAGATTTAAAAAAAAAAAAATTAAACCATGACTAATGGTTCTATCATATAACTCTAACTCCTTAGAAAGATGAAGCATTGCAAGTTCAAGGATTCAAGAATATTCCAAACAATTTGCTGAGACTCTGTCTCAAAGGGAAATATAAAGAAAGAAAAGAGATGGGCTGGAGAATCGGCTCAGTGGTAGAGCACTTGATTCATACAAATAAGGCCAAACATTCAACCCTGAAAAATGTACTAAGTAGAATTAACAGCAGATTAAACACTACAGAAGAAAAGACTAGTGAACTTAAAATACAACAAGCAGCTGACAT
Source organism: Rhynchomys soricoides (assembly GCA_019843965.1). Classification (NCBI taxonomy): domain Eukaryota; kingdom Metazoa; phylum Chordata; class Mammalia; order Rodentia; family Muridae; genus Rhynchomys; species Rhynchomys soricoides. The sequence continues at coordinate 18,597,561 of JADRCH010000067.1, read as the reverse complement.
GAAAATGCATGCTTTACAATCCCCACACTACAGAGGCCAAGGGAAAAAAATGTCCAGGAGTTAAGGCTGGGCTATATAGTGAGCTAAGCCCAACTTAAGCCACAAAGGAAGACCATGCCTCGGAAAAATAAAAGATGTAACAACAAAATCTATCTAAAATGAAGTGGAAACGGGGGGTGGGGGGAGATGGACTTACGGGTAAGCAAAGCCTTACACCGACCCATGAGTCAACTGCATACCACCTACCATACTGGACTCTCCAAACAAGAAAAGTGACGTGAAAAACAAAAAAAGCATCTGAAGAAAATAATAATGAAAAACATCTAAATGTGATCATAATTACTCAGTCCAAAATCTCAGCCTTGAGCATGAAAACCCTAAAGAAAACAGGACATATCAGACACAAAGTACTCAACACTTGAGACTGAGTAATAAAAAGCAGCTACCAGACATTAGGTATAAGTGACATTCATCTGTAATCCCAGCACTAGGGATACTCAAACAGGAGGATCATTATGAGTTTGAAGCCAATTTGGGCTACCTAGTGAGAACCAATAATAATAATAATAATAATAATAATAATAATAATAATAATAATAGTGTTAGATGTAAATTTAGGAACTATACCAAGGAATAAACATGAAAAATGATAACTACATAAACCAAACAAAGAAGACCCATAAAGTCCTCAGTGATGCAGGTAGACTAAGAATTTCTACAAAACAAATAAAGACTTAATGTCAATGAAATATAAGAGCCTCCCAAAAACTGAAAGAAGGAACAATTCTCAATATATTTACAAGATCAGTTTTGTAAATATATTTAGGGTAATATTTTGTACCCTAATCCCAAAAGTACAAAAATAAAGATATGCATTATATAGACCAATATCTCTCATATACAGAGACACAGAAACCTTAACAAAATATTAGTATACAATGGCCAATGAGATGGCTCAGTAGGTAAAGTAGATAAAGGTAGTTGTTACCAAGTCAGTCTGCCTCCCTCTCCTTCCCTCCTTTCTCTCTCTCTCTCTCTCTCTCTTTCTCTCTCTCTCTCATACACACTAAATAAAATATTTTAATAAAAATTATTAGCAAAGACAATTCTACAATATTCATCCTGATCAAGTATAGTTTATTCCAGGAAAGCAAGGCTGGCTCAGTATTTGAAAATCAATTATCACCTAATATTGATTAGTATAACCCAATACTAATAGGCTGAATTATGAATTATCAATTGATGGAGGAAAAAGCATTTGACAAAAATCAACACCACAATTTTTTTTTCAACACCACAACTTTTAAAACTTTAAAAACCTAAAAGAAACATTCCTCTCATCCTGATTAAGGACATCTATCAAAAACCTGCATTTGGAGCTGGAGAAAGTTCAGCAGATAAGAACACTGGCTGTTCTTCCAGAGAACCTGTGTTCAGTTCCCAGCACCCACATGGCAATTCACAACCATCTGTAACTCCAGTTCCAAAAGATCCAACATCCTCTTTTGGCTTCTATGGGCACTAGGAGTGTACATGGTATACACGCAAGCAAAACACACATACACATAAAATAAAACTGAAATTAAAAACACCACCAAAAAGTCACTGCAATTAATATTATAGTTAAAGTTAAAAGACTGAATCTGTTCCATGATTGGGAACAGCACAAGAAAATCCCTCTTTCATTACACTGGAGAGCTCGGGAAGAAAAGAAAGGGAGGAGGGGACAAGGTGAAGGGAGGAAGAGAAATAAGCTTGTCTCTACGAACTACACACTCTAAAAGAGACTTTGATATTAAAGTTGAGGTTATTTCACCCCCCTTTGCCTGTCTACTGTTCTTCCATTTCTGTCTAATCTTTAGAGAGTTCCTCCTACCGCTCCTTCCCCAAAGGTATCCAAAAGCCTGCACCATCAAATTGGGTTGTTAGGAATACGTGAGACTCCAGAAGAACAAGCGGGAGAGGTGGGAGGGTGGGCACAACACTGATGCATTTTATTACATCAAAATCAAGATTGTCTGTTCAACAAGGGGAGCAAGGGGGAGAAACGGCCTTAAAATTGGGGCCTTTGTCTATCTGGTTACTTTCCCCTCCTGGAACTTGGAGCAAGCTTTCCAGCAATATTTGATTTTAGCACCAGCTCACAAAACATGATTGTTCTTTGCAAAGTTTGAGAATGGATATAAATGCATCCATTTCCCAGTTGAAAAATAAAAGGCAACTGGACATCTGACAAACTTAAGTCCCCTTCCCCAGAGTCCATCTAAGTCTCAGAGATGAGGTGGCCTCAGGACTGGTTCTGGAGCTCAGATCTGAGAGCTGCTTTCATGGACCACCTGGGACACTTTGAGACTAAAGATTACTGGGATCCAATGACTCTGATGCAGAGGCTCTGAAATGAGGCCTAGAAAACTGTTAAGGTCCCCCCAAATGATGTGCATTACCAAGTTTGAGAGCCTCTTTATTAAATAAGTATTTTAAACTGACAGGGGAGCAATGGGAAGTAGAGAAAGCACATGGGAATGGAGGGAGATGAGAAAGCCAAATTGAGTCTCTGTTTTCTGAGAGACCCAAAGAGGAGTCTAGGGGCTGTGGGGATGCCAAGTGATTGTACAACCTCAACTCCAGAGTGTTTCAGTATCAATGCTCCATGACCCTTCCTAGATCCCTACTCAAGTGTCTGCTGCCTTCAATATTAACAAAAGGGAAGAGAGAATCTTAATTTTCAATAAAATCTTGAGGTCTGCTTACTCATCGAAGTAGATCACAAAATACTCATTTTTAACTTGTAATATTTTTACTTTTCATTTCCTATTCTAGCTTTACTTCTCTTTACTCCCATACAGTATTAGCCACAGCTATTCAAATCTATTGGTACAAATAAGGCAATCTTAGTCCAAATCCAAAGACCTTCAAGCTCAACTTGAAAAACAAAAGGGGCTGGAGAGATGGCTCCACAGTTAAAAGCACTAACTGCTCTTCCAAAGATCCTGAGTTCAAATCCCAGCAACCACATGGTGGCTCACAACCATCCATAATGAGAGCTGATGCCCTCTTCTGGGGTGTCTGAAGACAGCTAAAATGAGCAGGGCCAGAGCAAGCGTGGCCAGAGAGAGAAGAAAAAGTGTCTGAAGACAGCTACTTACATATAATAAATAAATAAATCTTTTTTACAAAGGAAAACAAAAGACAACCTTGCAAAGAAATCCTTCAGAGGAGAGTTTTGACAAAAGCCAAGAGTTTGTACTGTAAAATAGCAAGAGGTACAGCTGAAGGGATGAAGGCTAGATTGATGGGAAATGTTTGCCTTGGTTCTAGGTGGGCTGACAAGTCTAAATGTGGACAGGTGCTAGCTGTCTAGAACATGGTCTGAAGGACTCCCCTCTGGAGGATCCAATGCGCTCAACTCTAAGCAGAGCACTCCATCATTTTGAGTCTTTTACCAACTTATAAAATATTAAGTAACATTCGAGACACTGATATAAAGATTTGTGATTTAGGTCAATTTAAATGCTTCTCAAGTTCCTAACCAGTAAAAGTCCCTCCAAACAGAACTTTTTATTTTCCATGTCTAAATGGGTTTTGTTATGGTTGGTGCTGGTGTTGGTGGTTTGGGGTTTTTCACTGGTTGTTTTTGTTTCATTTTGTTTTGTGTTTTTGATATTTTGGTTTTTTGAGACAGGTTCTCATGTGGCTCAGGGTCATCTCAAACTCACTATATAGCCACCAAACACCCTGAATGTCTCATCTTTTTCCTCTACCTCCCAAGGGGTAGGATTACAGACACCAGACCATCATGCCCAGCTTACATGGTGCTGGTTGAATACAAGGCTTCACACATTGTGCTGGTCTGAGTAAAAACAGTCCCCCCATAGACTCATAGATTTCCCCATAGACTCATAGATTTAAATGTTTAGTCACCAAGGAGTAGAAGGAACTCTTTGATAGAATTAGAAGGAATAGGGGCTATGGCCTTATTGGAGTAGGTATGGCGTTGTTGGAAGGAAGTGTATCACTAGGCATGGCCTTGGAGGTTTCAAACACCCATGCCAAGACACCAAAAAAATAAGGCCCTTTAAATCAACATGAGTGAAGTTCACATAAACTCAGAAACTCAAGCTGCATGCACAGGCCTGTACAAGTCTGTAGCTATGCACACATATTATGGCTTCCAGTTTAGTGCTTTTAGGGTTCCTGAGTGTGTGAAAAAAGTGGGTCTCTGATTCTTGGGCCTTCTCTTGGGCTCTTTTCCTTTTGTTGGCTTGTCTTGTCCAACATTGATGTGATAGATTTTATCTTATTTTATTTTGCTATATTTTATTATTATCTCTTAGAACACTGTCCTTGTCTAATAAAAGACAGAAAAGGATCCAGACAGAAAGGGAAGGTGGTAGAGGGGAACCTGCAGGAGTAGAGGGAGATGGAATAATTATCAGAATATATTATATAACATATATATATATATACACACACACACACACACACACATACATGTTTTAAATAAATAGGTGATAAGTGGGGAGCCCATGCCAGGTCCAGTTTTCTCTCTCTCTCTCTCTCTCTCTCTCTCTCTCTCTGCTTGCAGATCAGGATGCAGCTCTCAGCTACTGATCCGGCACCACAGCAGCCTTCTCTTATGCTTCCTGTCTCTGAAACTTAAAGCTAGCCCCCAATTAAATGCTTTCTTTTATAAGAGTTGCTGTCACTTCACAGCAATAGAACAGTGACTAAGAAACACATGCTAGCCAAGCATACTATCAACTAGGATTTCCTCAGACTAAATAGTCCATAGATTTAAAACCAAAAGGTTCAAAGAGCATAAGGAACAGAAAACAAAGCAAGCATACAAGACAGATGTATTTATTATCAATTTTACTGATGGAAAAGTAGAGTATTGGTCATTTAGGGTCAGCAGTAAGGCCACTGGAACTAGAATCCAGGCCATTGGCTCCAAAATCCAGGCTTCTGACATGCTACAGCCTAGGATGTCACTGTACAATATAAAAACCAAAGGCAAAAGCATAAACTCCCAATGCATTCAGAAATCTAAAAACAAGAAAAGATAATAATTGAAGCACAGCACGCAAGACTATTTGCAGTTCATCCTCAGAGAGACCCTTCAATGTTATCTGCCTACTACCCCTGCCACAGTCATAGAGCTTCCTATCAGGTCTAACCCACTTACCTAAGCTATTTGAGAAGGACTAGCTCAATGTTAGCAATGTTAGCAAACCTTGCTTTGCTTTATTCCTGTATTCCCAAGCCCCTAACAAGAGGACTGGCTTTTAAGAAGCACTAAGTAAGTTTGTTATCTACTGTGCTATTTTACTTGAAGGCTTCACTGTATTTTGAAGGTATTTTTATTTTATGCATATGAGTATTTTCCTGTCTATATGGATATGCACCATGAGTGCATTGCCTGGCCACAGAGGTCAGATGAGGACACCATATCACCTGGAGCCAGAGTTACACAGTTGTGAGCCACCATGAGGGTGCTGGGAACCAAACCCAGGTCCCCTGAAAGAGCAGCAAGTGCTCTTAACCACTGAGCTCTGTCTCCAGCCCAAATATAGTACACTTAAGTTTATATATTGCTCCTCAGTTTGCCTACACAACAATACCACAAGTTAAAGAGTATCTGTACCATTTTATTATGGTCATTGTTTTAGAGCTGGAGATTTGTCCTAATAGAGAAAGGGTTTGCTGATTAAGCATGAGAACCTGAGTTCAGTTCCCCAGCAGCCACACAATAGCCAGGCAGAATGCCATATATTTGTAACCCCTCCCCAGTACTGGGGATAGAAGGACAGACAGACAGATGGGTCCTAGGGAATTGCTGGCCAGCCAGCCTAAGCTGAGTGTACTCCAGGCTCAATGAGAAGCCCTATCTCAAAAAAAAAAAGGCAAAGAGCAATACAAAAGAATTAGCAACATCAACCTCTGACCTCCACATGCACACACACTGCAAGCATACCTGCACACACATGTGTACATATACATACACTGTCCTATAGAAATTAAAACAGTAGCTTGCCTCTAGAGAGGTAGTACAAACTCAAACACAAATCTTCCTTCAAAGTGAATGTTTTTGATCAGTTTTCCTGCCTCAAATATCTTCTATTTCTTCACAGTATCTTTTTCAGGATGCATCTAGACCACTGTTGGGCAAGTTGAAGACACTTAAAAGAGATTTGCTAACCGAGTGGGTAAGCGAATAACAAATGCCTCCTCCTCTCTGGAGGCTTCTCTTGACTCCCTTACAAAGCCCAGTTGCTCTCTCCACATCCTCACAAGGCTCATTTTCAAAGCTTTATGATATGGCTTCCCAGGTGGTATGCTATGCTACCTACTCACACGTACATATGTAATATTATCCACTAGACTGGCAACCTTGCTTTGCTTTATCCCTGTATTCCCAAGCCCCTAACAAAAGGACTGGCTTTTAACAAGCACTAACTGAATGAAATTCCCCGAGGAGAGCGATGAGTAAGCAACCCATGATTCATATTAAAACTTCTTTTTCCTGGAGAAATAAACAATATTCAGAGCTGTGATACACTCAACCATGCACTCTATAAATATTTCTAGGTTTCAACTGTCATCCGAAGCATCTAAATTTAACTCATTCAACACATACTTATGAGTAATCTAAATACATACAGATAATGGCTCTTAAGGAGCTTACAGCCCAGTCAAGGAGACAAAACATAATAAAATATGAAGGAAAACAGGCAACTGTGAGCGCTGTCATAAGAAAATACACAACTAGGGTCCAAGTAATTGGTAAAACCAAATGCTGTGGGTTTGCAAACTGAAGATATCATTCCAATTGAAGCCCATGGTCCAGGTTATCAATGCAGTCTACACTGAAGAAACAAGGTCCTTCTAGTCTGCAACAAAATGAGGAAAATGAACAGCACAGGATATTTTCTACATGAAGTATTTAATTCAATTATAAAACCCCCTCTACATCTGAAATCTTCTTCCTCCCCTTGTAGTATTAAAAAAAAAAAAATGTATAATTTCTTTTCAAAAATTCTGGTGACAGGAAATAGTTGGTTTTACATGACTCTATTTTCAAGTTTTTATTGATACAAACTTCCAAACACTCAACAGAAGTATCCTGAAGAGATGGGACACGAAGTAAACATTTCAAGATCTGGCCTGGTGGAGTAGATTTTAAACAGAGAAAAGAGCATGAGCAAAACCATGGATGCCCATGAAGATATGGGTGCCATGAAGCAGCAAATGAACAGTACCTAAATCAACCTGACTGCAAATTGGAAAACCAACAGCTGCAAATGCTGCTGTGGCAATCTGCCAGCATTAAGTACCCTCTGACCCCATAGGAAACAACCATACATAATGAATTTTCCCCATCTCCTCAGTTCCCCATCTCTTCAGGTATATTGAGGATCTTGCGAGAAATGAGGAAGATTCAGAAGAATGAAGAAAAGAATAAATAGTAAGATAATCAATATATAAAGACTAGACTGTTCCCAAAAGGTATTGTTTTAATTGGGCTTCAACTTGGAGAGAAAGGGGTTTATTTCTTCTTACAGCTTGAAAAGAAGTCAAAGCAAGAACTCAAGGCAGGAATCTAGAGGCAGAAACTGAAGCAGAGACCATGAAGGAATACTGCTAGCTGGCTTGCCCTCCACGACTCATTCAGTTTGCTTTGACAACCCAGAACCCCCTGCTCAGGAATGATGACCCACAGTAAGCTGGGCCCACTAACACCAACCATTAATCAAGAAAATGCCTACAGGCCAGTTGATGGAGGCATTTTCTCAGTTGTGGTTTCTTCTTCCCAGATGATTCTAGCTTATATCAAGTTGACAAAAACAAAAAACAAAAAAAAAAACAAAAACAAAAACAAAACCAACCTAACTAACTAGCAGATGTTATTCAATCCAATGCAAGCTTCATTCTCCTGCTCTGATGAGGCTCCAGGAATACCAGCAAAACTAAGATTCGCCTAAGGTGGCAATGTTTAATTTTCACTGTCAGTTTGACTGGATTTAGAATCACCGAAGACCTTCCCAATGCTGCGTCCCTTTAATGCAGTTCTTCAACTAACCCTCAGCAATAAAATTATTTTTGATGCTACTTCATAACTGTAATTTTGCCACTGTTATAAATTGTAATGTAAATATCCGTGTTTTCTGATGGTCTTGGGTGACCCCTATCAAAGAGTTGTTCAATCCCAAAGGGTTGAGAACAGCTGATGTAAGAGCTGAGAGGATTGACTGAGAAAAAAGATCTGCCCTGCATGTAGGCAGTACTGCCCACTAGGCTTAGGACACAGAGGAGGGAAAAAGGAAAAGAAGAGAGGCAGCAAGGCGTGGGCCTCCCCTGCTCTCCCCGCTTCTTAGCCCTCCATGAAGTGAAAGGCCTCCTTCATATGCTCAGCTACCATGACCTGAGCTGCTCTATCATGCACTCCTCACCACACCACATTGAGGGTCTCTGAAATGACAAGCCAAGGCCAATCTTTCCTCCTCAAATCACTTCTGTCAGGTACCACTTCATAGCAGTGCAAAAGTAACTAATCCTGGTAGAAAGTGTAACTAAGAATTCTTCACTACCATTTAAACAGGGACTATGAAACCTATGTGCACGTATCTCAATAACTGAAATAAAAATCACTTGTCTCAAAATGTGACACTCAGAAAGAAAATTCTTGCAAGCTTACAAGACTGCTACTAAATGGTCAGAATGAGAAAGCATAAAAATAAAAGCCACACAAGGACAGAGTGTGGTGTTGCATGCCTATAAGCCTGGGACTTGAGAAGCTGAGGCAGGAAGATCTGAGAACTGGAAGCCAGTTTAGACAACTTAGTAAAAGCCTATCTGAAGAGGGGGAAAAATGGCAAAAAGGTGCATGTAGCATAAGATTTATCACTATTCCCAAGGGGAAAAAGGCATGTTGCACAACCAACAACTGCTTTTAATGCCTTATCTAACCTCCAAGGTCTCCACCTTCCCATAGTTCTTTGCTGGAAAGTAGATGAGCATTTTCCAGAACAACACACACCATGGAGCAGTCCAATGACTACATTGCAAGATTTAAAAAAAGAAATATACTTGTGTTCCAGGTAAATGTCATAGGCACATTCCACCCTGTGCCCACAGCTACACCTCTGTAAAACTAGGGTAAAATTCATAGAACCTAGAAAGTAAACAGTAGGCAGACACTTCAACTCAGTACCCCCGAAGCAGTGGTGAGTTGGCCACTCTTTCTCCATTATCCCACAAGATGGAATCAAATCAGCCCCAAAACTAATGTGAGGCCAGCTAACTGCAATGCAAGGAGAGGAGAAAAACAGGTCTTACAGAGAAGGACCTTCTCTCCAAGAAGAGGAAATGCATTTTCTCCTCCCACACTAGACTCAGATTATGCAGAGTACAGCTGAACAGAGCTAAAAAAACATCCAACACTGTCTGCCATGACCAAAACTGAGGACTGGGGAAAGAGCACAGATGGAAGTTCAACTCCAGATCTCACCTCTGAATGTAGTGACAGCATATTAGGGTTCAGTGTCTGCTACATCTTCACTAATGAGACCGCCAGTCTTTCTTCATTTTCATCATCATATCAGGAGTGTGCAAACTGTCTCATTCAACTTTTTTTTTTTTTTTTTTGGTTTTTGTTTTTTTGTTTTTCCAGACAGGGTTTCTCTGTATAGCCCTGGCTGTCCTGGAACTCACTCTGTAGACCAGGCTGGCCTTGAACTCAGAAATCTGCCTGTCTCTGCCTCCCAAGTGCTGGGATTAAAGGCATGTGCCACCACTGCCGAGCCTCATTCAACTTTTAATTGGCGTTTTCCTAGTAAATAGTGATACTGAGAAGCTTTTCATGTGCTTATTATTTGCCATAATAATCATGTGCTTATTCATAGAAGTTTTTCATGTGCTTCTCTTCCTTAACTATGTCTATTCAGATCTTGGGTTGTTGATCTTAGCAAGTCATAGCCTATACAACATATGTTATATATGAAGAAAGCAATAAAAATTGTAAGAGCTAGTAAAATATGTGAGATTTTTAGAAATCTGTAGGTTCTCATTATTTTAATGGCATATTTGGAAAAGCAAAAGATTTTATTTTTGATAAGGCCCAAATTATTCTCTTATAGTTTACATTTTTATTTACTTAATGTAAATTCGAGGCTGAAGAGATAGCCCAGTGATTAAGAATACTTGCTGACCTTACAAAAAGACTGGAGTTTAGTTCCCAGCATCTATATTGGGCAGCTCACAACCACCTCCAGCTCCAGGAGATCCAATGTCCTCTTCTGGTCTCAGTGGACGGACACACACACACACACACACACACACACACACACATAAATAAATATGAAAATAAATCTTTTTTAAAATTAAATTTAGCAGTAGTTTAGAATAGGAGAGGGGGATAAAAAGGGAGGGGGTATAAAGACAATGCTTTCTGCATTGATTTAGTAAATAAATGAACACCTACCATCAAAACTATCTCCTCAAAGGACATCAACAACTCACCTTGAAACCAAGTTACCCTTGTTAGATTCCTACTTCCATTAAGCACCCAAACTACTAAAATCTGTCCCTTCTCCTCTATTCAAACTCTGAATCTCACTTTGCTCTACTTAGTCTTAAAATAATTCTCACAACTTCAGCTCTTTCACCCATGCCAATAATTTCTAAATATCTACCTCCTCTGCCCAAAAACAGTGGCGCAACAGTGGTAGCCAACATTTATGAGCAGTCTTCCTATTTGGCAGGCCCTAAACTATTCTCTAACTGTATGTAGCATTTCTTTCCTAGAATGCCATTAGTTTACACTCAACCAAATCCATCCCTCTGGATCAAGGCCAGTTCTTCCTTCTCAATTATCAGTTTCTATGGAAAGATATTTAAAAAAAAAAAAAAAAAAAAATGCTGGTTCCCACCAGAGTGGAGACAGGGTATCAGCAACATACACGTCTACCAAAGTCCAACTGTGGGAACCAGTAAATTTCCTGGGCTTTCTTACAGAACATAGGTGACTTGAAAGCAGCCATACCAATGAGTCTCAACCCAGCATGGATGATGACTTCTCCTTAGATGCATGGATTCTTTACTTAAGTTAATCTTCCACCCTCTGTATAGGCTGGCATCTCATGAGACCACAAGACCACATGCAGGTAGAAGTGTAAAGAGCTAGCAGAGACTTCAAAGGTGAGAGTCTGATGACCCTCCCTAACTCCTCCTATGACACAGGGTCAATACGCCCAAGTTCAAGAGGCACTCTTGAGTAGTCACAGCTGCTTCTGATGAAAACGACAATGGCAGTTGTGCTCAGAGAACAACATTCAATAGCTCATGCCGTCTGTCTTCATTTATTCCAGCTTCTCGCTCTCTCCCACAGTCAATTAATTTAATGATTCGCCAATAAATTTTCCAGAAGTGCTGGAGGTTTTAGACATAGATTAAGATCCAAAATGGCTTTTTTTCCAATTTGCATTTTAAAATAAGGTAATATAATTTAAATTTTTCTTACTACAGGTTGTTCCTAACCCATCTTCACCTATTCCTCTTATTCTGGAATACAATATAAAATAGTATCTCATTTAGAAAGAAAAATGTAGTTTGAAGTTTAAAGTATAAATATTTCATAGCATTCCACAGAATACCATGACGCTGAGATGTTCCACCACCTGAGCATGCTTAAGTACCACTAATAATTTGCAATTTATATTCTGCTAAATTGTTCTTGCCTGTGCAGTGTGAAACTTTTCCTATGAGGAAGTCAGACCAAGGTGGGAGGTCAATCCAATTTACCTCAGAAAATACTAAGAAACAGGCCACCGAACACCAGAAATTTCTTCCTCCTTAATCCCAGACCCTAACTACCCATCCTATAGTGCCAACCAGCACACAGCACAGGTAGACAAAAGCAACTTTCAGTGGTGAGTGGACAACTGGCTGGGTTTTATATTCTGGTCACAGCAATCAAAATAACCTGAACTACTTTTTGCAGTTAGACTAGCACGTTCTAGATCAGCATTCTCTGTTGATCCCCAGTATTTACTGCACAGATACAGCATAACAACACAAGCCAAAACAAAAACAAAAAACATATTTATAATCCCAAAGAGAATTGCTAAAGCCAAATGATTTGAAGATTATTAGTCATATGGACCTATGACCAACACGAATAGAAGAAGTTAAAATTGTGTATATATTCCTAATTTAAAGTTTTTAAAAACAAAACCCAGGGTTATATATGAAGGCACATACCTTCAATCCCAGCACTTTCAAAGCAGAGACAGGTGGATCTCTGTGAGTCTGAGGCCAGCCTAGTCTACAAAGCAAATCCCAGGCCCACCTGAACTAAACAGTGAGATCCTATCTCAAATAAATAAACAAATAAATAAAACCTAAAGCCAGTGAGATGACTCAGCAAGTAAAGACATTTTATGACCAAGCCTAATGATTTACTTGAGTCTATCTCCAGAACACACATAGTAAAAGAAGAGGATTCCAGAAAATCTGACCTCTGACCACTACACATATACTGTGACAAGTGCATGTGCACACACACATACAACACACATAAATATTATAAATATCTTAAAAAGTCAACATTGTGCCATCAGCATGATGGCACAATTCTTTAATCTCAGCACTCAGTAGGCAGAGGCAGAGAGATCTGAGCTTGAGGCCAGCCTGATCTACAGAGTGAGTTCCAGGACAGCCAGGACTACACAGAGAAACCCTGTCTTAAAAAAAAATAAAAGACATGATGTCTTTTAAGAGGTACACTGTCCCCTATATACCAACAAGTTTGCCCTTCCTCCCATCTCTCTGCCAATTAAAGAGTCCTGAAGTCCTTTTGGTTCCCTACCCATCACCTGAAAACTGATTCCCAAACTATCGTCAGTTCCTGTCTTATTAGTTTGGGTTTCTATTGCTGTAATCAAACAACATGACCAAAGCTTATACTTCCGTGCCACAGTTTATCATCCAAGGCAGGAACTCAAACAGGGCAGGAACCTGGAGGCAGGAACTGGGGCAGAGGCTATGGTAGAGTGCTGCTTACTGGCTTGCTCCACATGGCATGCTCAGCCTGCTTTCTTATAGAACCCAGAAACACCAGCCCAAGGATGGCACCACCCACAATGGGCCAGACCCTCCTCCACCAATCACTAAGTAAGAAAATGCCCTAATGGCTTGCCTACAGCCTGATCTTACAGAAGCATTTCTCAACTGAGGCTCCCTCCTCTCAGATGATTTTAGCTTTTGTCAAATTCATATAAAACTAACCAGCACAGTTCTCATCCTGCTCATGAGCTTCAGGTCCAACTTTTAACTCTAAAAGTTCCCCATGGACAGTAACATGACATTTAACATAAGCCAAATCAATGTCGTCATTTACTCCAGGAAATCGCAATTGCTTTATACCCTTCCTCCCCTATGGCCCATATCTCCCGGCATTCTTTCTTTTGTGTGTATGTGGTGCTGGGTACCTTGCAAGTACTCTATATCCCCAAGGGTAAAGTTGAGGGGAAATTCTACCACCCTAAACATCCATGCCCATATAAATTACTAATCAAGGTTGAGAATGAAGGCATTTGTTACCTGTTGTCAAGAACTTGGTTTACTTTTTAAGCACCCCTACAAGCCTACTGTTGCAGTGTCTCCTATAACAACTTGAACTTGTGTCCCAAAAGACAAATCAAAGCAAAAACGATAACCCAAGGACTAGGAGATAATGGAATCAATTCAGTAAATTAGTGACAAGGGCCTGGCCTCAAACTCACAGAAATACACCTGCCTGTGCCTCTGGAGTGCTGAAATTAAGAGTGTGCACTACTATGACCAGGCCCACTCAAGAACAATTTCAAGTTTGAGTTTAAAAGGATATGATAAAAAGCAAATGTTAAGGGGGAGAAAGGGGAGGGCAGAAAAAGATGGACTAGGAAATCCAAGAAGAACAAAAGAAGAAAAAAATACTATTTTAGGAAACAAGATCCCCTAAGGAAATGGTAGACTTTACTGTCTTGCACAAATAAATGCAAAACTGTTTAAATATAGACATGAAGCTAATAATAAAGGTAGAGTGAGGGTAATGTTCAATTCTGATGAACTGTAAGAAAAGTTCACTAGGCCCTAATGTTAACATTTTTCTCCAAACAGGAAAAAAAATTTTATTCTTATGCCCTATATGCACTAATAGAATTAATTCTTATTTTTAAATATTCACAACAAACATTCTACTTCTAGAGTTAAGACAAAGATAAAGCATTGAAAACTTGGCTCTGGTCAAAATAATAGCACATTTCTATCATTTCAACACTCATGAAGCAGAGGCAGGAGGATCATAAATGCAAGGCCAGTCTTGGCTAAATAAGTGAAATCCTGTCTCAAAACACTAAAATAAATAACTGCATTTTAAAAATCAAGTTATCACATAAAGTATAAGTCTAGCTTACAGAATGTAGACCAGTAAACCTGGAAAATACTTCTCCCTGCCTTACTAATTACTAAATCAAAAGACACTGATTCAGAAACAATAAAGAGGTTTTAAGTATAACTACCCAATAGCATAATTAACATAATACAGAAAACAGCGGACAAAGGCTGGGATGATATGGTTCCTGAAGACTCTCTGTTCAATTCTTAGGACAAAAGAAGAAAGAAAAGGAAGAAAAGAAACAGAAAAGAAAGGAAGGAGGGAGGGAGGAAGGAAGAGAGGGAGGAAGGAGGGAAGAAGTTAGGAAGGAAGGAAAACAAAACACAAAGAGAAAGGCACTATAAAGGCACTCAATTTTCCTCTTAGAAACTCAGTAGTTACTGCCTAAGATTATTTAACAGACAGATTTATCTAGGGTTAGGGGTGAATCAGCACAACTAAAAATAGGACTGGTTAACAGAGTTTGTCTCCAAACAGGAAAAGAGCAGGGTAGAGGGCTTGTTCTTTATGAACTTATAAAAGATTTAATTTTGTGTACTTAAAATTTTGATTTAAAAATTTTTTGAGACAGTCTCAGGCTGTCCCAACAAGCCTCCAATTCACTATATACCAGAAGATGGCTTTGACCTTCTGATCTTCCTGCCTTAATCTACTGAGTACTAGGATTAAAGATACACATCAGAGCGCCTGTCTTGTGCCATGCTGAGGAACAAACCCATGCCAGGCAATCACTCTACTGAGTTATATCCCCAGCCCAATCAAAATGCCTTTTAAGGTCTGACAAATATATTCTGTCAACAAAGCTATAAGCTTAGCAGCACTTTCCCGTAACGTGTGAGATAACACTAATCATGTGGAAAAGGACATCTAGCAAAATTACAGAATGACTTACTGGTTTTCCTCCAGCAGTAGGTATCAAACCAAAAGTTTTGGGCATGCTACCCAAGTTTCACCAATAAGCTACAATACCCTCAGTCCTAAACTTTCATTTGACCCACTATTCTAGCCTAAAAAGTACAATATATGGTACTCAAGAGTATTTAATTCTGCAACATTTGTAACTTAAATACTCATTGACGAGACAGGCTGAATAAAGCATGGTCCACCTACTTAATGGAATACCGTGCTGTGTATAGAGAAGGAAGGTGGTTTCTACACTTTGCTAAGAGCCATCTCTTACAGGATGAGAAAAAGTCAAAAGGGGAATGCTACTACTACTCATTTGAAGGTCTGGCATGAATATACAACATGTTTCCTTTGGTATTCACTTTTAGTGCAATGACAAGTAAAAGTCTAAAATCAAACTAGTTAGTTACCTATGGAGAGGAGACGCAAAGGGGAACGGAGCAGGGATACTTTTATGAATACACTTCTCCTGTAGCTTAATCTTTGAAGCTATATTATATGCGATGATAAAAACAAGTTCAATTGTCTTTTAAAGCAATTCCAGCAGTTCCTTTTAGAGCTGCAGTATATAGCTCTATTAGGTCTGCCCACCTTTCCAACTCAGGAGCTTAGCTTTCCGGTTTTATTCTTTTTCTCTTTTTCTTTGCAATGTTGGCCATAACCTCTTCATTTCTCTTTCTCTGAAGCTATCTATCCCCACTTCCATCATGTGGATGCTTACAAAGGGCATGGTTTTCTCTCTTCCTTTTCTCCATCTTCCTCCTTGGGCAGGTGCTGAGATTTGCCCTAGGATTGTCCTTTTAAACTCTAATAGAATTATCTGTGAGCTTTAAAAATGTAAAAAAGCAACTCCCCAAAAGATTAAAACTGTTTAAAGCCAACTATATTTCAAGTTGGTGACACAACCACAAAGAAGTAATTTGACTATACATTCTTTATAATCATGGACCAAAACAAACAAAAATCTACCAAATTAAATAATAACGGGCCTTCAAGATGACTCAGTGGTAAAAGTACTTGCTAAGCAATCTATGTTAAAAACTAAACAGTGGCTGCATTTGTAATCCCAGCCCCAGTACTCAGTAGAGTAAAACAGGAGGCAACAACTGCATTGGCTGAAAGCCTACTTATGCAGTGCAGTGGCAGAAAGAACTAGAGACCCTACTCAAAAACAAGGTGGAAGGGGAGAACCAACTCCCAAGAGCTTTTCTCTGACTTCCATATATGCACCTTGGAACATGAGTGCCTCACTTTCTTTCACTTTTTCTCTCTCTCTCCATTCCTGGGTGAGCAGGCGGGAGGGAAATAAGCATAAATCTGTAATAACAGTTGAGAGACAGCACAGTGATTAAGAGCACTTAACAGGCTTCATAGGACTCAAGCTCAGTTCCCAACACCCATACTGGGCAGCTTACAACCATCTGTAAAGCCAGTTCCAAGGGAAATGTCTCAGCAGGTAAAAGTATATGATTGGTAAGCCTGGCCACCTGGGTTCAGTTCCTGGCATCCACATAAAGGTAGAAGATGAGCTCAGATTCCATAAAGTTGTCTTCTGACCTCCACATGAACATTGTGGCACACAAGCCCATGCACACACATCATACACACAACAATAATAAGTAGTATTAAAATCATAATAAATAGTTTCAGCAGTCCAACTGCTGAAGGCAATGCTGGTGCTGCTGAATAGCCTGGGCATTATGGAACAAGCCAAAGAGTTGTAAGGAATTAAGTCTTTGAGCACAGTGTGGGAAACTGAGGTATAAGGGTGATTAAGGTAAATAAAACTGCTGTATCTGGAATTGAGAAAGATTGATATGAACACAGCAAACAATTAACACTTCTATTGTTAAGGCAGGCCTCATTATGTAGCTCAGACTAGCCAGAAACTCAAAAATGCTTTTGTTTCAGTTTCTCAAAAGCTGGGCTTTTTAAAAAGTGTGTGGCCATGCTCAGAATAATAAAGTTCATCTTTAAATATACACACATTCATTCTCATTCATTCATATTCTCTCTCTCTCTCTCTCTCTCTCTCCAAGTTTTGACCTCTGGGAAACCCCAGAAATAACAACAATAGCAATATTGTTGACACAATAGCAAACCTTCCCACATGAAAAATTAAACTCCTAAAGCCCAAACCAAGATTACTAAGGCCATTTCTCACCATAAGTAGGTAAGTAGGTAGGACTCCCAAGAGAATAGAGGTCTGGAGCAAGAAACACTTAAGATGACCCTAGAACATCTTATGACAAAAGAAAAAGAAAAAGAAAAAAAAAAAAACTCTCAGAAACTCCTAGGACCCTGTCAAAAGGACTTCAAGCATTTACTTGAAACTCCCATTAAACAACAACCAAAAAGGGGACAAATTCAA
The DNA here is from genome assembly GCA_019843965.1 of Rhynchomys soricoides. Classification (NCBI taxonomy): domain Eukaryota; kingdom Metazoa; phylum Chordata; class Mammalia; order Rodentia; family Muridae; genus Rhynchomys; species Rhynchomys soricoides. Next base: position 18,579,850 of record JADRCH010000067.1, on the reverse strand, counting down.
CATTAGCAAGGATAACAACTGTGATAGCTTGGGGGGGCCAAATAATATTACATAAGTGCATTTAAAGTGACACTCCCCAACCCACAATAAAAAAAACTGACTTCTAAAAATTCAAGGAATCTGTATAAAAATTCATAAAGGAAAACAAGCATCCATCCTGTATTTCTGATGTGAGCTGTACGTAAGGGCATTGAAAGGTTGATATGGAAAACACTTTCTTTACAGAGGCATTCAAGCATTCCAACTAACAGAAGAAGACATAACAGAAACAGACTATGTATTTGACTCCCCTAGCCAGTTAAACCAGGAGGGTGAACCAGATACCTACCATGCACCACCTGACAGAAGCCTGTTATCAGATATATATTCTTGCCAAAAAAATAAACTTGAATCTCACCTCATCATTCATTCTAATTACCAAGTTATAGGAAATATGAAAGACAGAGGAACATATTAATAAATCATAAGGATTTGATGGAAATGACATAGAACCAATAGTTAATTTTTCTGTAAGAACTAAACGGCAGAGCCAGGAATGGTAGCATGCACCTCTAATCCTAGCACGTGGGAAGCAGAGACAGGCAGATCTCTGTGAACTCAGGACCAGTCTAGTCTACAAAGTGAGTTCTAAGATAGCTAGGGCTGTCTCAAAGAAACAAAAAGAAATTGCAGAAAGGAAAAAAGACTTATGAGAGGCCAACCAGATACAGTGTATGACATCAATCTATTCAAACTAATCTGTTTTTTTTAAATGGGGAGAGGGGCAAGATAGCACAGTAAATAAAGGTGCTTGCTATCTGAACAAGCTTGAGCATTGAGTTGTATCCCCACAGATGCAAGGAGAAAACCAACTCCACAAAGTTGTCCTCTGACTTACATACACACCATGTCATCCATGATACACCTATACATTATACACAAACTCTTAATAAACTAAACATTTTTAAGCCAAAAAAAATCATGAAATGCTGAATAGGTATTTAATAATACTAAAGAACTCTTGTAGATATTTTAGGTGTGGCATTATTGTTTAAAGAGATCTTTCAGATGTTCCAGGACAGGGAAATATTTAAGAATGAAATGTGTCTTTTGGAATTTGTTTCATAATAATCCAAGACACTGAAAGGTGGAAAAGGGAATTACAAACCATCACCTAATAATGAAGCAAAAGCTATAAATTAATGGGTTGAAATTGAGTAATGAGGGTGATTTGGGAGCTCATTATGCTGTACTATGTTTTACAAAGGTTTACTTTCCAATATATAACCATTTTTTAGAATATAGCCCCAAGCACCATGGGAAATGACTGAACATTGATACCAGCTAAAATAAAAGTATAAATTATTGATGTCTTTTAGAAAATGGAATAAAAATGTCCAGTATTTATGAGAGCATAAAATGTCCTAAAGTGTTGCAATTCTGATTATTTACATGTTCATCTGATCTCCCCAGCTAACAGACGAAGAATGATTTTCAGATATCAGGGTCTCAGGCCTTCAAATAAATCCAGTAAAATATACCATGCATCTTAACTGTCTCACTAACTGAAGCAAATATGTTTTAAAAAAAAAAAAATACATTGTTGGAAATATGTGTGTGTGTCTATTTGCTTTCTTTCAGCCTTTTTAAACGTCAGTTTTTCCATGTCAGCATGCTTTTTCCTCAACAAGCAATACTCCTGATAGTTATCTAGATGATTACATCTGCTGAGGGCTAGACCAGAGACCTCTTTTGACCCTCACAACCCTTTACATGATATATTCACTTTCTTTTACAAATTATACATACACACACACACACATATACACACACAGGGGAGAAACTCAGAATTTAGCACTGAGAGACCGTGTATAAGCTCTACACTGGTTATGTCCTATAGACATTTAGGGGAGGGGCTGCAGCTTCAGCACAATATCCCTCATTCCAGCTTCTCTCACCCTGGAGTACAAGCTCAGCTAGGACTCAAACAGCATCTTCTCTAGATTGATTTCCTTCCATCTGTTTACTCACAAGGCCTAACCAATATCAATGCAACACCCCTGAAACCTTTCCTGTGGCTAACAGTTCAAAAGGCGTTTCTTTCTGTTGCTCTTTCTAAATCTGCCACGGACAGATTTCCTTCTTGCAGCTTGAACCAGCCCACTTTAAGACTTACTTGTCTATCAGCGCTCATGCCTTCACTGTGGGGCTCTTAAAAGTTCTTTCCCTTCCCCAAATGGTAGTGGTGAGCACCTTTAACCCCAGCACCAGGGAGGCAGAGGCCAGCCTGGTTTGCTGAATGAGCTCCAGCACAGCCAGGGTTACACATAAAACGAAAAACAAAACAAAACAAAACAAACAAAAAAAATCCTTTCTTTATCACTGCAGACCAAAACACCTTCTCCCAAATGTAAATACACCCTGCACCGATCCTTACCTTATGAACATTCCATTTAAAATATAACTTAGCTAAGTTTACGAGATCATCTTCACTCATCTCTGGGGTCCACAATCTCCTACTACCATCTACCTAAAATCTCTCTGAAATTCACCCCTTTTCTTTCCACTGCCAAAACCTCAGATCAGGCCTTCATCTCCTGCAGCATAAACTACTGCATAGTTCCTTCCACAATCCATCAGCATTCCTTTTCCCACACACTCCTGTCAGTAAAAACTAAGCAACACACTTTACACCTACCCACCTAGAAACTCTAATGGTTCGTTGTTACACCAATAAATTAGAAAAGACAGAAGTCCTGAAAGTTATTTTAATAAATGTGTTCCCCACGTTCCAATGGATCACCTTGTACAACCCAGGGATGCCACTGTTTGGCCACTACACTCTAACCTGCTGCTGCTAGTTAGTAGTCTACTTAAAAGCCCCGCCAAGATCTCATTACAGCACTCACTGAATTCTTCAATTGCACAAGCCTATTTTTTTTTACAAGTCCACATCCTGTAATCTGTGTCCATGCCATGTCCTTCCTGTATTTCAGCTACACTTTTTATCTCCCTCTGACTTTTGCAAAGTCTTCTCTGTCTGGAATGCCACTGCTCATGACAGCTGCCGATGTGTATTGAACTAAAGGAATATAACCTAACAGACAAATTCTTGGAATGTCACCTGTCTTTTCAACAGGAACAAATACATCCTGAACATAATTCTTTCTTGCTTTTATTTGGAACATGCTTTTTTAAAAAATCAGGTTTCGAGTGGTGGTGGGGCACACCTTTAATCTCAATACTCAGGAGGCAGAGGCAGGTGGATCTCTGAGTTTGAAGTCTACAACATGAGTTCCAGGGACAGTCATGACTACATAGAGAAACCCTGTCTCAAAAAAAGAAAAAAAACAAAAGAAAGAATCTAGTTTTTTCTCAGTATTTAAATGCATAATAGAAACATATTCTGGGGAAATGTGTTGTTAGGTAATATTTTACCATCACAGAAAAGCGACTATAGAGTTTTACTGTGTATCAGATCCATCCTTATCCAAATGTCCTTATGTGGCACATGGCTGTGCCTGGAATAAATGAATTCAGTAAGAGTAATGGAGATCAACTTTAGTCGGTTGGTTAGTTGTTTCTTCCTTATTTATCTTTCCAAGTTCCACCCAAGTCCTCCTAAGCAAAAAGGATGTTGCAAATCCAGGGATTGGTTCTCCAAGGGCCATGGAAAAAAGGTTAACCTTTGAAACTGCAACCAGCATTCCAGCCAGGAACTCACACAGATTTGCCAGCTTGAATAAAAACATTTACCTTCCCTGTTTCAACCTTCCTGACTGCAACAACTCAGACTGGAAGCACAAAATAATACAAACACACTGTTCAAAAATTCATAAAAATTCAACAAGCTGACTCCAGGCTCTAGTAACAGAAAGCCCAATCTTCTAGAAGACTTTATCTCTCACCATTCCAGGTCCTTCTACCATCTGCTGGGGCTGGGATGGAAGCACTATACTGGAAGGGGAAGGGGCATTAGAGGAGGAAGCACAAGAAAAGTCACCTCAACTCCTACTGACGAAGGAAGGAAGGAAGAAGCTGCTCACCCATACTTAAGCAAGCAACCCTAAGCGAACTCAGTGGAACACACATACACAGTGCGACACACAAACCAGAGATACATAGGGACTGTTTGTGCTGCTGGAAAGTCACAAGAAGCACCAAGTCCCTTATAGAGCAGAACAAAAACAAATGGAAGCAGAGCTATGTTAAGAAACAAAGCTGGGGCTGGAGAGATGGCTCAGTGGTTAAGAGCTCTGATCACTCTTCCAGAGGTTCTGAGTTCAATTCCCAGCAACCACATGGTGGCTCATAACCATCTGTAATGAGATCTAATGCCCTCTTCTAGTGTGTCTGAAGAGAGTGACAGTGGACTCACATACATAAAATAAATAAATCTTTTTTAAAAAATCTCATTAAAGAAAGGAAGGAAGCAAGCAAGCAAGCTGCTCATCCATGCTCAAGCAAGCAACTCTGGGGGACACACATACACAAACAGAAATGTGAAAGTAGGTGGAGTCTAGGAGAAGAAAAAGTAATGGTGAGAAATATGATCAAAATACATCATCTGCATGTATGAAATCTTTCCAAAATTTCCAATTTTTAAGAAGAAGCAAGGCTGTTTCTCTATGCTTGACAACAACGAGATGGGCTCATGCCCACTTTCAAGCCATGGGATTTCTACTACTCTTCCAAGTCTACCCTTTCAGGTCAACTTCAACCTCCTCTGAGAATCCTATCTTTTCTGCTTTGACCCTATATTTTCTACAGATTTAATTCGGATTAAATCAGAGCCATATGAAGATACCAATTTACATCAGGTGGCACAATTGCTTTGGAAATTTATTTTAATAGTTATCAAATAAGATCTAGTAATTCTATTTAGGTATAAATACTCAGGAGAAATGAAGCACATGCTCACACGAAATGTTCATATTAACATTTTAGCAGTGAAAAGGGAAAAACGACCAAAACACCTAACAACTGATGAAGGAAGGAGTAAAATGTGGTACATGTACACAATGGAAAATGACCCACAGGCCAGCCTGATCTACAAAGTTACAGCCAAGGCTACACAGAGAAACTCTATGTTGGAATAAATAAATAAATAAATAAATAAATAAATAAATAAATAGTTAAAAGCCAGGCAACAGTAGAGTACACCTTTAATCCCAGCACTCCAGAGGCAGAGGCAGGTGGATTTATGTGAGTTCCAGCCTGGTCTACAGAGCAAGTTCCAGGTCAGCCAGGGCTACACAGAGAAATCCTGTTTCAAAACAAAAATAAAACAAACAAATGAAATATTACCCACAAAGAAAATACAATAATCCTTGAAACAATTATACAAAGGAAAAGTAGCTATATACACAAAGGCTTAGGTATTATTTCATGTATATGAAATGCCCAGAACAAGTAAATCTATAGTAGCTGAAATTAGATTAGTGATTACCTAGGATTGGAAGAGTTTGAAAGAATGAGGAGTGACTGCTCCAAGTTTCTTTCTAGGGTAATAGAGCGCTCCAGAATTAGATCATGGTGTTCACTCTTTGACACTACAGACATACTAAAAAACATTTAGTTTAAAAGACCTAGGGTGCTGCACACTTTTATACCCAGCACTTAGGATGCAGATGCATGTGGACCTCTGTTAGTTCACAGCCAGACTGACCGACAAAGAGTTCTAGGCCAGGAGAGAATACATAGAGAGATCCTGTCTCAAAAATAAATTAATGGGGCTGAAGAGATGGCTCAGCAGTTAAGAGCACTGACTGCTCTTCCAAAGGTCCTGAGTTCAATTCCCAGCAACCACATGGTGGCTCACAACCATCTATAATAGGATCCAATGCCCTCTTCTGGTCTGTCTGAAAACAGCTACAATGTACTCATATAAATAAAATAAGTAAATCTTTAAAAAATAAATTAATAAGTTTGATAGTATTCCCAGCTTAATCATGCACTCACTCTGACCTTACCTAAATTCCCTTTTATATCAGCAGCTCTCCTAAAATCTTCCCCAAGTTCTCTGCTTTACCCTCTGCTTGAAATAAATTCTTGCCCAAACTTGACAGGATTAATATCTCTTCATTCTTTAATTCTGAGTTCAAACAACATCTCTACAGTAAGGCCATCCCCCACCACTCTATCCAAAATAGGACAGTCACTTGGCACCCTCCTCTCAACATCTCTATTGCTTTTCAACACATCGACATTACTTTATGTGAACTTGCTCAATTTACCTATCAGATCCACCAGTCTGCTAGTACCACAAAAGCAAGAACCATCTATCTGCTAGGTATGGTGGCACATGCCTTTAATACCACCCAGCACTCCAGAAGCAGAGGTAGGCAGATCTCTGAGTTTGAAGCCAACCTGGTCTACAGAACAGGACAGCCAGGAATATACAGAATACTCAAAAAAACAAACAAACAAAAAGAAACATCTGCTAGCCTCCACTATAATCCCAGAGGGCTAACACAGTTCCTCATATTTAAGTAATATTTTCATTTCCCTAGTAGACCTGTCCTCAATGTACCACTCTCAATTGATATCACAGCCACCATCACCCCGCTTACCCCTTTAGGGCCCTTATTCATCTTGCAACTAAAGCATTCTCTCCCCAAAGCCTTCTTCTCTTGACACTCCTCCCCACCCCCGGGGTAGGCAGTCTCACCTTCACTCCACCACCTAGTCATTACTGTAGCCCAGCTACCATAGCAATTATGTTAAATTATGCCTAGGGTTTAGGGAGAAGAGGGGGCAGGGTGCTTTAATTTTGTACTTGTGCCTACTTCTTTAGAAAGCCTTAGGGCAAAAGAAAATCTTTTCATTTTTGTACCCCTAGTACTTGGCACACTGTCAGGCACAGTACTACTATAACTGATAACAGCTAACATTTATTAAATGCTTAATATGTGCTTGACCCTTTCTGGTTGTGTAGTAAGAGAGTAAATAAATTAATGGATTCCTCCAATACCAACCTCAAGGTCGGTCTGATGGGGACAGCAGAATAGCATATGGGCTAATGCAGACCACCACAAGGCCAAAGCTGTTGGCCTACTCTGTTCCTATGCCTTCAAATCTTAAAGTATGCTTTTCTCAGAGTCCATTAATGTCAGGTCTCTTCAAACTCACTTAAAACACTTCCTTCCATTACTTACAACCCACTTCCTGGACTTGGTGCCTAGAAGCAATTTCTAGGATGTCACCACAAGCAATATTAAAGTGCCTCACAGTTTCCTGCTGTGCATCTGCATTATCAGTTAAATTGTCTCATATTAACCACATTCTAGTCCACAGGGATCACTGAAACACTAAATAAGATTTAAACGTACCTGTCCAAGAACGTCACTTAGCACCACTCCTTTTATGCCTCTAGAAAATCTCTGCTTGGGCTGAAGGTTTAGAGTTCCAGCGAATCACCTGAATATTGGTGACCTCTTTCCTTTGTCACTTAGATGTTTGGTTTGATTCAAGACAATGTGTCGTTATTTAAAATGAACACAGACTAAACAAACTGTTGTTAGTAAAAATAAGTAATGTTCTGCCCAGACCAAGACAATCTGCCTTACACTTATTAAATACAAAATCTTTTAAGAGTTCTAACAGCAAATTGCTCTTTTTAATTCTATATACATTTCAATCTGAGAACTTAATGTCTAAGCATCTTAATTCAGATCCTATCTATTAAACACAGCTCATAAATTCTTCCTAGACAATCATGTGCCAGTTCAAGTTTGACACAGGGAACTAAAAAACAAATCTGATAGTTCTTGCTCTCAAGAAGTTTGTGTCTCACTTAATATAAGCCAACTGGGGAACAAGACTTGGCACTGCCATGATAATGTGATTACAAAAACACAGAGAGCACCTGACCTAGGATGAGGGTGCGGGCAGCTGGTAGGGAACTGACATCTCTCTGATCTGAAGCCCTTGGACTCCTATTCTCTCAAGTGAAAACAGTAATTAATAAGTAGCACCAGTGGACAGTTGTGTTTTATAAAATGATTCACATTAAACATTACCATGGTGCCCAGCACAGAAGACTGTTCCAGCAGCCCCAGCTTCCCATCCTGAATAAATCGTAAATTACCTCCTGTATCTAATAATGCACACATTTTATCACTCATCATACTGCAGACACCAGCTTCACAATTACACACAGTACTGTTTTTTAATCATTTTTTATTTTTTAATATTGTGACAGTGTTAAATCAATCTTAACCCTTGGCCATTAAAACTTTGTTCTCTGTTTCCTGAAATGTGTCTTTCTGACATTTCTGGAATAAAATACATCAGATATTCTTAATCATTTGACAAGAACGTATAAAACACTGAGTTCCTAATATGAGCCTGGCAATCACATTGATCCTGTGTTTACTCCTCATAACGATCCTGTAGACCCCTTCTACCCTAGGAAAATCCAAATTCACAAATACACTGTTTCATAGCATGAGAAAGAGCTGGAATTTGAACCCAGATCTGACTCTACACTGCCCTTATAATGGCACAAGGCATCAGAGAGTAGCAAAAGAAAGAGGGGCTGCCCCCACCCAGCTACCTACCTACTTACTCAAGGGGGGCTGCACACTTAGCTTTCACTTCAGCCAAGTGAACACCCTCAACACCTTCTGTTCTGCCTGACAGAACAACCAGTAGCAACCAGAGCCATTTTCTCCAATGACAAGGTGGTAACTAAATTGATTATTCCCTTACCTCCTGTCCATACATATTCCTACCTAGGGACAGAAACTGCACAATTAACACTTACTATAAATCACAAATAATTTTCATAACTTCTATTTTCATATTCTCTTTCAATCTCACCACAGGCTAACATATTTCCCAGGCCTTTTTCTTTTTTCTTTAACCACTGAGCAGTCTAGTTCGAAGATTAATAAGGCCATTCTTCATACTAATTTCACACTTAATGCAATTTCATGCTTTGGTAAAGTCCTTTACCCAAGTGCTCAGATATTACAGTGATGCATTCCACCAAACATACTTACAAAACATACTTGTCAACCTGCTACTGTCAAGAGTGAGAGCAGATGACAGCTAGTCATCTGAGCTTGCTCTATTTTAATGTTCACTCCAATACTTGATGCCTCCAGTCCAACAAGTCTCTGAACTTCTCTGGAACAAGAAAAGTAAGACACATCCTTGTGCTTTCTCTGCAGCTCTGAGGTGACTTACAGAAAATGTTTCTAGTGCTGTTGAAATTCCAAGTTTACAACTCTTACTTGAAGGCTGGAATTTAGCCTGGAGCGCCTTTTAAATCCCAATAGTTCACGAACTAAATCACTTTACAGCTCCAGATTCTCAGACTCTTGTTTGTATTACATTCTAACCCACTCCTCCCTTTTCTATAAAAAATAAAGGTCTTCTTATGCCTCCACATCCATTTTCATGAGCAAACTTTTCTAATTTCATTCAGCAGGTGTCACAGGATTTCTGCAAAACGTACAAGACACCCTTTGTAAATGAGAACCCTAACCGCTGAAGAGACTAAACAGTTGGGCAAGGGTCACACTGCATGTGCATCACTTGGACATGAGATGCAATGTTTGAATAGTTATTAGATTTTTGCTCCCAAGGCCCTTCCTCTTTCAAACTTCCCTAGTACAATTCTCAAAATGCTGAAATAAACACATTCCACGGACTTTCCTATAAGAGGGTTGATGGTGTCTTGTGAATGCTGTTTTCCAAAAAAAGCCTATGCGGTCAACTTTGTTTTTCAATGTCCTTAAGCAATTCTATTAGCCATAGAGAAAAAATGAACATTTGCTAATGGTTAGAGAGAGATAAAGCATCTGAGTTCCAGGGCTGAGGAAGGGAGTGGCCAGAAGAGGTCTTGGCTGGGAGGGGAGATAGAGACCAAAGCAACAACATCCAGATTGGATCACAGAAAAGTTGCACTTTCCAAAGTCAACTTGTAATGTGTCAGTGGGTACTTAAGTTACAAGTATCAACATTTTCAGCAGAAAACTAAGCCTCAACCAGGGCAAATGAAGCAAATGAAGGAGTGAGGGAATTTGCCAGATTGGATTACAAAACCTTTTCAAAATCAGGTGCTCAGTGACAACCTAAAGGTATCTTCCTTCATAGCCTTTGGCCCTTGCTTGTGTGGAGACTCAGATAAGAGGAAGAGACTGCAAAGGCAAAGGGCCTTCCTGTGGAGGCCATCCAGCCCTTAAATGTACCAGAAGCCCCCTCCCTCTAAGAACCTCACACCACTTCTGTAATGGTTGCAGGCCTCAAATAGACAGGCTGCAACCTCTCAGGACCTGCCAACTCTCGGGGTCGCCCCAAACACACCCTTATGAGGACTTGCTTCCGGAGACCTCCCCCCTCCCAGTAGCTGTATGACAGTTTTCTGGGGCTCCGTACATCCCGCCTAGGGAGCCACCGCGTCAGCAGTTCCCGCCCTCAGGTGAGGAGGGGACATCTGATCATCCGCGCCCCTCCACCTCGCTCGCACCCCGTCTCCGAGCCTTCCCGCATCGCCATGGCAACCGTCCCCCTCCCCGCTTGACGCCTCCACGCGGGGCGCCCCTCCGGTCCGGGCAACAAGTCCCCCAAGCGCGGCCCACGGCCTGCAGCTCTAGCCCAGCCTCGCCTCCCCCGCGCCCGGCTCCGCCCGGCCGCACTCACTTGATCCTGGAGCCCATGGTCCCGGGGCCTCCTCATGGACCCGCGGGCCCCACTCGGCGCTGCACTGCGCTGCCCGCCCGCCCGCGGCCGACCGGCCTCCCTCTGGTGCTCTCCCCGCCCCTTCCTCCCTTCCCTCAAGCAGGGGCCCGCCCGCTCGAGGCTCTCTCCCTCGCCGCCGCCGCTGCGTCGCCTCCCAGGGTTAAAGTACTGGTTCCAGCCGGGCGAACGCCATGGTCGCCGGCGCGCGTACCCGGCGCGCGCCGCCCCCTCCGTCTCTCACACCGCCGCCCCCTCCCGCCCGCGCCGCTGACCGCGAGGCCTGATGGGAAGTGTAGTCCACTCGCGTGAGGCTAGCCCAGGGGGAAGGGAAGCGCTCTGCGGGACACTGGTCTACCTGAAAGGTCTGGGGCTTCTCTGAGAAGAGACCTAGGGACCTCTGTCCCACTGCTTTTTGTCAGAATCCACCCAAAATGCCCTGAAGAAACTTCCATCGTGTCCCCAGGGGCCACTAAAAAAGCCTTCATCCACTCAAGTGGAGAACTCTTGACAGGCTAACATTTGGGGTGCCTGCATTGGAGGGAAGCAGTTGTCCTCTCCTCGCCGTATGCTTTAACTCAGGAACTCACAATGACTCCAGTTTCACTGAGTCAGGCTTCGGGGTTCTTGTTTCCCGAATTTGAAAAATGAAGTTCACAGACCATGGAGGTTTAGCTTAAAGAGTTTTGGGGTTTTTGTTTTGGTTTTGGTTTTGGTTTTTGTTGTTGTTGTTTTTGTTTTGTTTGTTTGTTTTTAATACATCAATAAGTGGGAGCTTGGGGAGAGGGGAGAAAGCCTGCCCATTCCAGGAAATGGGGTACCATAGAACTGCATGCCAGGAGCTGAAGATGAGTTAGTCCAAATGTTTAACCTGTGGAACCATTGATTTTATTGGACTTTCTTATAAGGCATGAGTGGGGGTTGCTTACAGGAGTGTGGGTGACTCCAAAGCAGCTGCACTAGAAAGTGACGACCCTACCCCCTCCCCATAATGGCTCATTTCTTTAATCCCAGCACTTGGGAAGCAGAGGCTAGAGGATCTCTGTGAAATTGAGGCCAGCCTGGTGTACAGAACTAGTTCCAGGAAAGCCTGGGCTACACAAGATACTCTGTCTTGAAACACATTGTTGTTGTTGTTGTTGTTGTTGTTGTTGTTGTTGTTGTTGGTATACCTTACTATGAATGATAGTTATAGACATATATACAGTTTTCTTTAGTTAGCCTCCTATAAGCTACTACAATCTGTGTACTCTAGCACCACCCCAGACCCAGAGGAATGTGCAATTAGAGTAGATTGCATACAAATGGCTGGGAGGGCCAGGCGGAGTCTCCTCTGAGAAACTGTTAACAATCAACAGGCCTGCTCCTGATGATCTTCTGCAAGCAGGTACAGCTGATGTGAAGATGGCGGCTATTTTGCTGTGAAGACCAGGTCCTACAACCAATCACCTAGGTGAGAAAATTCTGGAACTATCTGAGGGAGTTTCCAGATTAGTTTAATTCAGGAGGGTGGTCTCGTACATGGGCTGGCTTAAAAGAACAGGGAAGCTACAAGGCAGCATTTATCTCTGTGCTTCCTGACTGGATTCATTTGTTGTTGCCTAGCAGCCTCACTTTCATGCTGCCATGTCTTCTCCTACCGTGTTAAACTGTACTGGACCCTCAAACCATGAGCCAAATTAAAGCCCATGGTTGATTTGTTGGGTTTTTTGTTTGTTTGTTTGTTTGTTTTTTGTTTTGTTGTTGTTTTTGTTGTTTGTGGGGGGGGTTGCTACAAAACCTCACTATCCAGCTACCCAGCTGTGGTTGGCTCAGAATTCACACACAGATATGCCTGCCTCTGCTTCCTGAGTGCTGCTAGCCTTAAAGGCAGGTGCCACCACACCTGCCCTTCACTTGCTTTAAGAAAAGTAGGGCTAATAGCAGACCTGAAGGGTGGCTCAGCAAGGGCCCCTGCTTCCTTCATTGGTCATTATGGGGGCTCCAGTATTGAAACCTCCTCTAATCACAGCAGTCCCTGGCAGAAGTTAACAAAAGGGCAACTATTTGAGAGCTGGGATCATGAGACTGCTGCCTGTTCTTGCCAGTCCCCCGAGAGACTCACTTTCATGAACCCCAGTTTCATATCCTCTAGGCCTGGAGGGGTCACAAAGGAAGCAATAATGACAGATCCATTTAGTGAGGGCATGAGGGCATGCCCTCTATGAATTAGGCATAGTATTCCTCAGGCCTGGTTCATGCCAATCCTCACAATGGTCCTGGGAGTTTGTCCTTCCATTTTGCTTGCTTTCTTTTTTTTTTTTTTTTTTTTTTGCCTTTCAAAACAATGTCTCTCTGTATAGCCCTGGCTGTCCTAGAACTCAGAAATCCACCTGCCTCTGCCTCCCGAGTGCTGGGATTAAAGGCGTGCACCACCACTGCCCAGCTTGTCCTTCCATTTTGCAAAGAGGAAACTGAGGCATATTCCCCAGTGAAGCCAAGGGGGATCAATGTCACTACTGAATAACTCCAGTCACATGACAGACCTAGACACTCTTGAAGGTGGCACTTTTGGACACGAGTCAGATGATGCTACAAGCCCATAGGTCCCTTTCGGTCCTGTACCTTTCCTTTTCCCACTACACACTCATCCCACAGACGCTGCAGTAACATCCTAGGCTACCAGCCAGGCAGGGAGCAAAGAAGCACAATGAAGAGCAGAAAAACTCCTTCTTTGGGAGTTACCTCCTGGATAAAAATATAGTCTCCCTTTTTGTCTATGCCTTGAGGTTGTTGAAGGCAAAGGGTGAACCTTTTTGAATTAAAAAAAAAAAAAAATGAAATGTCCAAACAGCCATTTTGAATTCAAAGTCTTTGCACCCAGACACCAACACAGACTTATAAACACCCCCAGGAGCAATGTTCTGCTAGACAGGCAAGGGCTCCATGTGTTTACTCACCTTGTTTTCTATGAAACCTCTCCAAGGAGCAGTTGTTATCAAGATCTTCTCTGGAATGAGCAGTCAGTTCAAAAGCTCTGTGCAGGAGACTATAAATAAAACCAAGTCATTTGGTGGAAGGTAAAAGCTGGCTGCTTTTCAAAGAAGGTTGTAGCCAACCTGGCCACAAAAATGTCTGAATGCCTGCTGGGTGGTTGTGTGTGTGTGTGTGTTGTATGTTGGAAGGGGAGGCAAAGGGTGGGGCTTGTGTATCTGCCCAGGTGGCCTCTAGACAGCAAGGTGGTCCAGGGAAAGAACATAGAGTGGGAGTTAGGAGTCTGGCCTGTAATGCAGGTTGCAGCACTGTGAATTTAAGCAGGTAATTGGGCAATCATCTGTTTCCACTTCCTCCTCTGTAAAATGGGTAGAGAGGATGAGGAGGAGCTCAAATCATAAGGCAGATGGTGATGGAGGAGCTAACACTGCAGGACCTGAAACCAGGCAGCCTGGGTGCAAATCTCACTTCTACCTCTTAGAACAGGTGTGAACTTGGACAAGTTGTATCTAAGTCTCAATATCTCAGTTCTTTGTAAAATAAGAAAGATGATATCCTATAGTGAACATGAGAATTAAATTAGTGACTAACCTGTACTAAGCACCCAAAAATTATTGGCAACTAGTACAAAACCCTTAGCGCAGCTTAATGTTTCTCTTCCTTTGTTTGCATTGCTGGGAAATAAACTCAGGCCTTGTGCTTGTAAGCACTCTAGTCCTGTTATATCCCTAGCCCTCAACTTTGGTATTAAATAGCAGTGTGCTTAATAAGGATTGGGAAGATAGTTCAGTTACTAAAGTGCTTACTTTGCAAGCATGAGGGCCTGAGCCTGATTGCCAGAATCCATGTTTAGGAGGGAAAAAGTCAGGCATAGTGATGTACACATAATCCCAGTACTCAGAAGGCAGAGATAGGAGGTTCCCCAGAACTATACAAGTTCTAGGCCATTAGAGACCTTGTCTCAAGGAAAAGGTAGATGGTGCCTGAGGAATGACATCTGAGGTTTCCCTCTAACCTACTCACACACACACACACACACACACACACACACACACACGTTCCCCAGCATACACACAAATATGCACACATGCTCACACAAAGAGAAACATAAAAGTTCTGGACTTGGGTTCAGAAAAATCCCTATCTTTACTGCTTCTATACTGTCAGTTTCAATTCAATTCAACTGTAAAGGATAAAAATCAGAAATAACAGTAACTGAAACAAAAATAGAAACTCGTTTCTCTTTCCTGTAAGGAGTGGAAATGAAAATTGCAGAGCTAAGATGGCAATTCCATATCATCAAAGCTCTAGAATTCCATCTTGCTGCTCTCTTTCTGATTTACAAATGCATCTTCCACCTCCTTGTCCAAGCTGGCTACTTGAACTTACAGCTGTCAATCTGCAACCCAGAAGCCAGAACACATCCACCCAAAGCTCTGACCTGTAAACGTATTTCCCACACTACTCACAAGTGCTCACACCACTTAGCCTAAAACTTAGTCATGAAACCTCATCTTACTGGGAAGTATGGACTTTATTCCAGACAGTCATGTGCACAGCTGAAGGCAGGATTAGCATTTCTGAGAAACAAGGGGCATGTATTGCAAGACAACCAGTGTTGGCCACATTTGGTTTTGAGACATTGGACAGGACATTGCATTTTTCCAAGTCTTATTCCTCACACTCAAAGCAAAAGAATCAGGCCACAATCTCTTCCCAAAGTAATTCCCATTTCCAAAATTCTATAATTCAATGGCTCATTGTTTCCTATGGTTCGTTTATCTGATGTCACTCACATAAAATGAGATCTCCCTGCCAAGTGCATGGCATAATCAATTGTCAGAATTAAAATCTTCCAGTGAATGCTCCCATTCTCCTCCACATTCCCTCCCTCCATCTGCCTCCCATTTTATCCCCCCTTCTAAGTGGGATTCAAGCATCCCTGCTTGGGCCTTTCTTTTTGTTTAGCTTTTTTTTTGGGTCTGTGGAGTGTATTTTATGGCTAATATTCACTTATAAGTGAGTACATACTATGCATGTCCTTTTGGGTCTGGGTTATCTCACTCAGGATGATATTCTCAAGTTCCATCCATTTGCCTGCAAAATTCATGATGTCTTTGTTTTTAATAGCTGAATAGTATTCCATGTAGTAGCTGAAAGTAACACATTTTCTTTATCCATTCTTCAGTTGAGGGACATCTAGGTTGTTTCTAGTTTCTGGCTATTACAGATAAAGCTGCTATGAATGTAGTTAAGCAAGTGTCTTTGTGGGATGGTAGAGCATCCTTTGGGTAGAGGCCCAGGAGTGGCATAGCTGTGTCTTGAGGTAGAACTATTCCCAGTTTTCTTGGAGCCTGCCAAAGTGATTTCCAAAGTGGTTGTACAAGTTTGTACTCCCACCAGCAATGGAGGAGTGTTCCTCTTGCTCCACATCCTCACCAGCATGTGCTATCACTTGAGGTTTTTTTGTCTTAGCCATTTTAACCAATGTAAGATGGAATCTCAGTGTTGTTTTGATTTGCATTTCCCTGATGACTAAGAACTTTGAACATTTCTTCAAGTGTTTCTCAGTCATTGGAGATTTGTCTGTTGAAAATTCTCTGTTTAGCTCTGGACCCCATTTTAATTGGGTTGTTTGGGTTGTTGGAGTCTAACTTAAAGGGGGGGGTCAGGATTGGGTGTGAGGAGGGACAGGAGAGATGGCCATATGGCTACAAGAATGAGTGGAAATCTGCAACTGCTTAGGGTAAGGAGATGGGGAGCATCTAGAGGTGACAGAGACCTTGAGATAAGGGAGGTGCCCAAGAATCAATGAGGGTGACCCTAGCTGTGACCCACAGCACTATGGATATGGAACCTGAAGAGGCCACCTCCTGTAGCCAGGCAGGAACCCCAGTGGAGCCATAAGGACACCAACCCACTCACAAAACTTTTAACTCAAAATTTATCTACAAGAAATGCAGGGATGGGAGATGGAGCAGAAACTGAGGGAACAGGCCCAACTTGACACACATTCCATGGGCAAGCACCAATCTCTGATACTATTAGTGATGCTCTGTTATGCTTACAGACAGGAGTCTGGCATGGCTGTCCTCTGAGAGGCTCCATCTAACAACTGACTCAAATGGATACAGAGACCCACAGCCACAGACCCCAGAGCTTGGAGACTCTTATGGAAGAATAGGAAGAAGGATTGTGGGCCCCAAAGGAGATAGAAACACCATAGAAAGACCAACAGTCATCTAACCTGGAGTCTTGGGGCTCTCAAAGACTGGACTACCAACCAAAGACCATGCACAGGATGAACCTAGGTACCCCTGCACCTATGTAGCAGATGTACAGCTTGATCTTCATGTGGGTCCTGAACAACTGCAAGTGGGGCTATCCCAAAAGGTGTTGCCTGTATGTGCGATATGTTGTTCTAGCTGGGCTGCCTTGTCTGGCCTCAGTGAGAGAGGATGCACCTAACCCCACAGAAACTTGAAGTGCCAGGGTAGGGAGATACCCGAGGGAGGCCTCCACCCTCTCAGAGTAGAATGGGAGGGCAGATGGGGGTAAGGGTTGTGGGAGGGGGTGACCAGTAGGAGCATCAGTGAGCAGGTTGTAAAGTAAAGAAAAAAATAAAACCTTCCAGTGAGAAGAGGATTGGAAACTTTGTCTTCCAGTCTGTTGTTAAAATAGTCTCCCTACAAGAATGGAAGACTCACAGCACTGTGAGTCTTCCTAAACTGAAACTTTGATGCACCAAAGTGTCTGAGCTTGCCTCAAACCACCATTCCTGTTGGTTTTTCTACTTAGGACTTAAGTAACTGTGTTAGTTAGCAGAGCAGCTACCGTGCACTGTAATTATACAGCACTGAGTGGCAGAATAAGTGGTCTATGAGTCGGGACTCTGTGGTCTGTTTTTTCAAGTACATTATTGGTTTTTTTAATTTGATATAGTTAATGCATCATCAAATATATCACTTTAAGCTGGGTATAGTGGCTGATACCTGTAATTCCAGCACTTAAGCTGAAGCCAGCGAATTGCTTTAAGTCTGTAGCCAGCCTGGATTACACACTGAGACTTTGTCTCAAAAGAAAAAACAAAATCATCACTTGAAAATGTGCACATCAGTGGTTTTGGTTTAATCTCATCATCACTACGTAATTCTGGAAGACTTTCCCCACCCACCCAAAGAAACCGCAGCCCCACTAGTAGTCACTCCCCTCCCAATCTGGCAACCAAGAGTCTACACCCTGCCTCTACAGAGTGGTCTATTCCAGATACATTGTACAGGTAGACTCATATGATGTTCGGCCTTTATCTGTTGCCTCTTACACTTCCTGTAAGGTTTTCAAGATCCATCTGTGTCATTGCAAGGGTGAGTAATTCTTTGTTGCCAAATGTCTTGTGGATGGCCATGCCACATTTTGTTGCTCCACATACTGTAGATGGACATTTGGGTTGTTTTCTGTTTTGTTTTGTTTTTGTTTTTTGGATATTATGGGTAATTAATGCTGCTGTGAACATTTGTGTACACAGTTTTGTGTGGACATATGTTTTCAATTCTCTTGGGTGTTGCAGTTCTATTCTGCAGAAAGAATCCATAGCTCATTAATAGGGGTGCTGCTCCCCTCCCCCCAAAAGGAGCTTGTGAAATGCAGAATCATAACTAGTTAAGTGGGTTTCTTAATTTTAGAATTTCTCTGCCTTTTGTGTTTAGCCAAATACACTGTGACACTCCTAAAATAAGAACACAGACAGAGTATTCTAGTAGCTCAAGGACTAGGCTCAGGCATCAAGCAGACACAGGCTGCTAGTCGAGTGAGCTTGAAAGAAGTTGCTTAAATTCTTTGAACCTTGATTTCTTCGTTATCAAGGGGGTTCTCACCTCATAAAGATGAAATGGTGAAAGATATGAGCTTCTTGCTGTATATTTGGTATTCAACCAAGAGGAATGTTATTTCTACAAAATTTACTAATTGATAAAGACAAGAACCACATCAGCTTTGTCAATATCCAGATCTCAACACTGAATACTAACCTCAGGATGCATGCAGTGACCAATAAATTTATTGAATGTGTAAATAAATGGCCTCAAATCCCTCATTTTGAGGCACTTAGCCTAAGAACAAGTCCATAGAACAAGATTTGAAAACTGCTTTCTTAAGTTTGGACTTAGTGCTTACCATTAGAAGCCTGACCTAAGTTTGATCTCCAGAACTCATGGTGAAATGAGAGAACGGATTCCCAAAAGTTGTCCTCTGGATTTCACAAACACACTGTGGCACATATACATACATATGCACACGCATATATGCATGCACACACACACACACCAATCAAGGGTGTGGGAAATAGTTCAGTTGATAGAGTGCTTACCTAGTCAGTAAAAGGCCCTAGATTTGAGCCCCAGCACCACTTAAAATTGGGTGTGGTTAGCACATACCCATTCTCTTATGATACATGAGAATCTATTTCAAAACACTAAATTTGGGCTTAGTATATTGGATTACTGCATTGGAGGTGCTGGCAAGATGCATTAGAGGGCAAATGTATCTACTGCCAAGCCTGACAATGTAAATTCAATCCCTGAGATCTCCACATGGTAGAAGAAGCATGGTTGAAAGAGAGAACGGACTCCTCCAAGTTGTCCTCTGACACATGCACGCACACACGTGTGCACTTGCACACACACACACAAATGCACCAGTGTATTTGTTTATTTCTTACTTTTATGCCATTTTAATTGTGGTAAATTGACTGTGATAAAAAGTGACTGTCTTAGTCACTTTTAAATGCACCATTCAGTAATAATTGGTGCTTTTGCACTGATGCGAACATCGGTACCCTACATCTCCAGAACTTTTTTCATCTTCCCAAACAGAAACTCTGTATCCACTAAACAAAATAATAATTCTACTTCCACCCACTTGTTTTCCTTCCTGCTGCCCCAGGTGACATTTTTATATTCTGTACTTTTATGAACCAGTCTTATCTTCTGTAAGATCAAGTAAGTGACTGGTGTGTTTCACTTAGCACAGTGTCTCCCAGATTTGGTTATCCTGAAGCACATGTCAGCATGTCCTTTCTTAAAGCTGAGTAGAATTTCATTGTGTGCATATATCATATTGTATTTATTCATGAATCTGTCAGTGGGCCGCACATTCAGTTATTTTGGTTATGTACCCAGAAGTGAAATTTCTGGATCATATGATAATTCTATTTTTAACTTTTTGAGGAACTAGCATATTGCTTCCCGTAACAGTTGAACCATTTAACAGTGCACCAAAGTAGGAATGTTTTCACATCCCTCCAGTCCTTGTCATTTCTATTTTGCATGTATGAGTTTCCTAGACTATGTGAATTGGGTACCTCATTGTGGTTCTGATTCACACTTCTCTACTACTAGTAATATTGAGCATCTTTTATGTATCCGTTGGTTATTTGTAAATATATCATCTTTGGAGAAATAAATGACTATTCCAGTCCTTTGCTCATGTGTAAATAAGGTTGCTCCAGGTTTCTTTGTGTTATCTCTTTCTGAGACAGAGTCTCATGTCATCCAGACTGGCCTTAAACACACAAAGATCCATCCACCTGCCTCATGATTTGCCATGTGCTAGTATCACAGGCATGTACAACCATACCTCATTAATGTGGTGCTGAGTTAAACCTAAGACTTTCAACATGCTATTGTACAAAAATGGCAAACACTGTAGCAACTGAGCTACTGCTTTGTTTTTTGTATGAGCTATAAGAGAGTTTCTTATATTCTGAATACGAAAGATCCTCTTATAACATACATGGCTTGCAAGTGTTTTCTCTCATTCCATGGGTTGACTTTTTAACAGAGTCCTTTATAAAATACAAAAACAGAAACAAACAAAAAACACTTTTATTTTTAAAAACTTGATGTAGCCCAATTTATTTTTTTCTTTTCTTGTCTGTGCATTTGTAGTCATATTCAATAAATCACTGCCAAACCTAGTGTCATGAAATATCCCCCCCCCCCCGTTTTCTTCTGAAAATTGAGTTTTTTAGATCTTACATTTAGGTCTTCTGTCATTGTGAGTAAATGTTTTATATCAAGTGAAAGGTGGTGACTCTCTCTCTCTCTTTCTCTCTCTCTCTCTCTCTCTCTCTCTCTCTCTCTCTCTCTCTGCATTTATTTGTTGGCTGAGAGTTAAGTGGGAAGAATATGCATACATAGGGGGAGATCAAAGAGCACATAAGGAAGTCAGTTCTCTCCTACCATGTGGGCCCCAGGAATTCAACTCAGATCATCAGGCTTGGCGATAAGCAACTGGATCCACTACGTCACATTGCCAGCCTAGGATGGGAATCTTTGCCATTTATTTGTTTATTTGTTTGTTTGTTTATAGTTATACATGGTCTCTCTATCTACCTCCGACTATCCTAGAACTCACTACATAGGCCAGGCCGACCTCAAACTCACTAAGATCTGCCTGCCTCTGCCTGGGAGTGAAGGGATTAAAGGCATGCACCATTACACCCAACTGGCTTTTGAGCTAGTCAGTCAAACACTCTGTAGCACCATCTTTACCTTTGAAGCAAGAGTACAACCCTCCTTTAGTATTGAGCAGTGGGAGAGATGTAAGCCATTGAGCATTTGCAAGGTAGTACAGTTGACCATAATAAATCAATATTGACAGATCTGGAGAGCATGTGGCACCCTGGTCAGGACTTCTGGCCATATACAAAGAAAGACCCAAACAGCCTCTGTGTGGTATTTAAAAGAAGGCAAAGATCTTGTGGTGGCTCATGCCTTTAATCTCAACACTCTAGAGACAGAGGCAGGCAGGTCTGATTGAAGGCCAGCCTGATATGCACAGTGAATTTGAATTCCAGGCCAGAGCTACACAATAAGAAAACAAAACAAATGAACACAACAACAACAAAAACTTGACCTAGTGGTAGGATCATTGAAGAGTGAACAACATATAGCTCATTGGTAGTCTATGCTTAGCACATGTGAAGCTCTGAGTTCAGACGTGTGTGTGTGTGTGTTATAAGTATATGTATATAGAAGGACATATATATGTCATATATGATATATATATATATATACACATATATATTGGCATAGTATGTATATATAGATATACATACATTGAGAATAAATAGCACATGTAATTTTCTGGCAGTGTTTGCAACTGCCTATCCATGGATTTAAACTGATTGCTATTAGAGAAACCAAGAGGATGGGTTTTGGAGCCAGAATTCCTGGCTCTGTGTAGACTCTTGGAAAAACTGTTAAACATTCTGTGACTTATTTGTAATGTGTAGGCCGCAGTACCTTCCTCAGTGGGTCACTATAAAAATTAAATGGATTACTACATGTGGAGTATATAAATTAACCTTGCATTTTGTGATGGCTCAGTGGTAGTGGCTATGTTTTCCTTTTAACGACCAATCAATGAACAAAAGCCAAATCTAAGAAAAGCCAGAAAGAACTGACTAGCTGTCAAAAACCATCACCCATTTACCAGTTCTCTCCTATGTGCCAGGCTCTGTGCTGAGAAACTTTCTTGTTTCCTGCAGAGGCCTCTTCTGGCCTTGTCACTCAGCAGACATTCCCCGTGGATTCACTGTGTGTGTGATGCCTTATGCTTGATGCTGGGGAATGGATATTATAAAGGTTTGTAAGGGTTAGACATAGTACAGGATCTAGCCTGGTGTGGCTCCTTTACTTACCTTGCTTATCCCTGATGCTCACACTGAACGCCTTGTAAGTGGACACCTGAGTTCTTAGGCTTGTTCCCTGCCTTGCCCCTGACCTCGGGTCTCTGGGCTCTGCTGTTTCCTACCCTGACATTCTTTCTTCCATACTGTTCTCCCTGCAGCCTGAGGATTAGATATGTATAGGCCAGACTTGACATTCCTCAACCTACTTTGGTTATTGATTATACTTGTCAGTTGTTCTAGAACCCCCTGACTTAAGGCTGTTCCCATTTCTACCTGATGCACCCAATGATTTAGGGAAGACTCTTCTATCTTGTAACTGACCATCTTCCATTTTGTAAATGGTGCCTCTTGGGTTCTCTGTTCACCTGAATAGTTCAATGACCAGAGGATTTACATGTAAACTTTTCAAGTCAACACCCCTTCACAAATACAGAAAAAAACAAAAACACACAAAAAAAACAACAACAAAAAAACAGTGGGTTTTTTTTTTTAATCATCTAATGGCCCTAAATATTCCTACTGCCTCTATCATTACAGTACCAAATTGATACACATTGCTTCCTTGTGTGGAATATGTATGTGTTTGTATGTGTATGCATGTGCTCTTATGTGTGCGTGTGGAGGCCAGAATAGATGTCAAGTGTCTTTCTCAATTACTCTCCCTATTTTTTGAGACAGTTTCTCATGAACATGGAGATCACCAACTCAGCTAGACTGCCTGACTCACAAGCCTGAGAGATTTCTCATCTCTACTTTCCCAATGCTGGGATTACAGGCGTGCACCACCATAGCCAACATTTTTACATGAGTGCTGAGAATCAAACTCAGGTCTTTAGGCTTACACAGCAAGCATTTTACTGACAGTACCATCTTCTAAGCACCTACAAGCTGCTTCTTAAAAGTGACATCACTCAGAAATGTGGTACATTTTGGGTATGACAGGATACTACTGACGTCAAGCTATTTCTCAGTACCGTTGGAGTGGCTGTGGTGATTTGGACCTATTGATTTGCATGATTTTTTCACAGCTTTTGAGTCTAATGAATAACAGTATCCTATTTTTACAAATCTCCTCTAGATGCCTACAGAAGAACCAGTTTCAGTTTTTACAATACTCTTGAGAGGTTGGTACCATATACACATTGTCACACATTTGCAGGAAAGAATCTAATTTGCCCTCAACCCTCACATGCAGCCAAAAGGGGTAAGAACTGAGCCTGTGCTGATTCTCAAGCTGCCTCTTCCAAAGTAATTTATACACAACTTTCAAACTCAAACCCTCCTCTCCCTCTCTCTCTCTCTCTCTCTCTCTCTCCCCTTACTCCTCACTCCCTCCCTCTACAGCTAAAAATATCCTGAACCACATCCTCATTAGCTAATACGCATAAATTATTTTTTGCTTTTTTAACATAATTGGTTCATTCAAAGGAAAGGCTTCCATCTACTTGAAAGGAGCCAAGCTGCTCAGTGAAGATCTTCTGAATTCAGCAAAGGTGCTGCCTGTTGATGCCCCTCTGCCGCTGGGCATGTGTCACTAGCTGGGTGGCAGTGTAGCAGAGTGGAAAACAAGCTCCCTTCCTTCACCCACACCTGCCACATTGGAGCTGGGGGACTTGGGGCAAGTCTCTTCCTGTTTCCTTAGTATCAGTCTTTTCAGCTGTTAACAAGAGGCATTTACCCCGTAGGGTTTCTCTGAAGACAAATGAGATCATCCTTGAGGTCTTACAGGGTATATGTGGCCCCTGGAAAGCTGGGAGACAGCCAGGGCATGGTGGTGCACACTTGGGAGGCTGAGGAAGAAGGATCGTGGAGTTCAAGGTCATCCCAGGCTACCTAGCAAAATTTCATCTCAAAAAAAAAAAAAAAAAAAACCAACCAAACAAACATATAAGTGATATTGCTGAGAACAGGAAAGATAGGATAATATAGTGGTTGAATACCCAGAGTGCAGGACCAGAAAGATTGTAGTTCAAACCCCAGCGTGAATCATGCCTGGGTTCTGTGATGCATCTCCAAGGTTGAGTTTTCTTGTAGTAAAGAAGACAGAATCCCTGTAAAAGGCTCCATAATGAATGGTAGCTGCATTCACAGCAAACCTCTCTACCCAGTGTCAGAGTAATTGAGTTCTGCTTCTAGGGGAAAATTCACACAGACACTAGAGAGGGGCAAAACACGTGTGCTCTGGGTAGTTCAAACCAAACTGTCTGTCCCAACTTCTGATTATGTGACTGATGACAGTTTAACGGATTCTTCACCCTCGAAAACTAAGGAAGAAATAACTCATAGCATTTTTACATATGAATATGATGTATTTTTCCTTTTTTCCTTGAACAGTGGGACAGAGAGAGCCAGAAACATGTGTGTTTGAGCATACAGCTGGAACCTCCCTTTTCCTGACCCTGTCTGCATGGTAATAAATTTAGCTATGGCAGTTACCCAAGTCAGTCATGTTTGTACAATGTCGCCTTATCTCTGTTTGTATGTGTATGTTATTATCCTGGATGATAGCTGCTAGCTGTGTATATTGCATAGTCAGCTTATTATGAGGTGACTTGTGAATACCTCTAAGTTACTGGTTTTCCAAAGATAAGCACACATGTGTACACATGAGAACATGCACACATGTGTATATGCACACAGACGTACATGACATAGAGTTCTTAAACACAATTTCTAGAAAGCTATATCATCCTGACCAGTTAGGCAAGGACTCCTTCTGTGGGGAAAATCCAAACATTCCTCAAAACCATAGTCTCAAAGAGGAAGTTGTGAGTAGCAGCCACTGGGACTTTTATTACATGGAGAGGGGCTTGAAGGCCCAGAGATAAGGGTCAAAGATTCTAAAATATTGGAGCAACTTTTGGTCTTAAAGAATTAGGCTGATGTGGCTTCAAATCCACCAAGCTGATTTTGAGCAAGGCTCTTTCTCATCTCCTAGCCTCAATTTCCCCAGCTGTCACACATACCTTGCACAGTACTGTGAAGATTGGTGATAAATGAAGTGAAGGCTGGACAGGACATGAGGCACAGAGTCAGACTCAGGATGATCCTGGGTTCCAAGTGGCTGTTATACCTCGGAAAGAAGTGCCAGATCAGACAGGAGGTGTGCACAGTCCCAGCTCGCACACACTACAGGAATGTCCCTTCCTGCTGCTCAGAGCCCGTAGACTAGAAAGCATGCAGAAATGTGTGGCTCTCCATCTGGTTAATGTTCACCCGTGTTTCCTGCTGGAGAGCGTCACTTTTTTCACCTCACCTGGTTTGTTTACCCAAACAAGCTGCTCATTAACAACACGGATTGCATTTTCTGCAATTCTGTTGACAGCACAAATGTCTGCAGTCAGCTTGGGAGTTTGGTGCCACAGGATCCCACTAGGCCTAGCTAGCAGGGCCTCTCAGGAAGAATGCTGAGCACTCCTGGGGTCTGGGGGAGGAGGGCAACTGAGCACAAGACAGCTGGCTGGCAAGAACAAGCCAAGGGCTCCAGCCTAGGAAGAGACAGGGCTCTCCCTCCTGGGAGAGAGGCTGTGCCTTCTAGAAAACAAAGGTACACAGGAGCTCAATGGGTAAAGTGCTTGCCAAGTAAGCATGAGTGCCTGAGCTCATTCCCCAGGATCCATGTAAAGCCAACCCTGGTAGCTCTCAGTTATATTCCCAGCACTCCTACAGCAAGATGTGAAATTGAGACAGGAGAATTCCTGGGAGCTCTCAAGCCAGCTGGCCTGAGGTATTCAGTGGCAAACCAGAGACCCTGTCTCAAACAAGGTATAAGACAAGGATAGATACCCAAACTTCTCCTGTGAATCTACACATATGCTCACTCTCACACACAGACACACAAACAGAGAGAAAATTCAAAAAATAAAACTTAAAAAAAAAAGACACAGAGATTCTTCAAATGTGAAGGCAAAGAGTCAGGATCAAATATAACAGACAGGATATAACTCTAGACAGAAGTACAGAATAGGCATGCCCAGGGCCCAAATGATGATCCCTGAAGATATGTTTCCTGGGCCCAGCACCCCACAGCAAAAAGAAATAAGTAAGAAAAATAATTGCCTTTTTAAGAGGTTTATTTTTAGTTATGTGTATGTGCACATGTGGAAATATGTTCATGTGTTGGTGGGTACCCACAGACTCTAAAAGAAGATATAAGATTCTCTAGAAGTGATGTTACAGGCAATTAATTGTGAGCCACCCAGCATGGATGCTGGGAACTGAACTCCAGAAGAGTAACAAGCTCTAAGCCATCTCTCCAGCCCCATTGTCTTTCTTCTTAAGTTGGCCCTGAAACTAAATCTCTGCTGCTTATCTCAGCTGCTCAGGAAGAAGCCAGGGTCTTTTAAATTACACCTAAGCTAAATCGAATTGATTTTATATTCCATCACTGTCCTCAGAAAGCTTCCACTTCTGCCCTTTTCTCTTGAGGGTTTTCTGGTGGCATAGCGATTGAAGCCGAGGGATCTGGGAGTAAAATAGATACAGCCCTACTCTCAGGGAATTTACAGTTTAGGAGAAGGTACTATTAGTGAAAAGGATAGGGACTGGGGAGGTTACTTGGTGAGTAAAAGCACTTTCTATGTTAACGTGAGGACCTGAGGATCTGAGTTCAAATCCTTAGTGCCTATGTAAAAATCTGAACATGGCTGCATGTGCATGTGACCCCAGTGATGGGAAGCAGAGCTTACTGGCCAGCCTGGATGCAATGGATGGCTCTCGTTCAGTGAATGGCCCTGTCATAAAGGAATAAGGCAGAGAGCAATAGGGGAAGACACCTAGCAGAGACAGACCAAGGCCAACCTGGTCTGCATAGCAAGTTCCAAGACAGCCAGGGCTATAGAATAGAGAGATCCTGTCTCAAAAAAAATTAGTTTATATGACATGGGACTCTTTAGCTTCCTTTGGAAATCGAGCCCCAAATGAATACAGGAGGAGTTAGGGATATGGCTTTGTAGATAATAGTACTTGCTAGGCAGGTGTAAAGACTTGAGTCCAGATTCCAAGAAGCCACGCAAAGCCAGGTCCAATGATGCTATGACTCTTACTCTGGTGCTCCTACAGTAGAATGGGAAGCAGAAACAAGAGAACACCCAGAAGTTTTCAGGACAGTTAGATTGATATATGCAATGGCAAAACAGGAGACAATCCAGTCTCTAACAAGGCGAGGGCCAACACTCAAACTTGCCTTCTGACCTATCTCCATATGCATGCCGCAGCAAAAGAGATGAGGCACTGATGTTAGCAGAGATGTGCAAGGAGCTTGGTGGGTATTCTGAGACATTTCCTAAACCTGTTGCTTGTATTAACTCATTCAGTCCTCTTGCCTCACAAGGAAAGCACTTGATCATCTATCTCCCTTTTAACAGACAGAAACTAAGGTATCAAGATTCTTTTTCTCACGTGTATGTGTGGTATGTGTGCTCTCATGTGTGTGTTCACGTGTATATGTGTTAGAGTGCATGTGTGTGGAGACCTGGAACTAGTGTTCAGTGGGAATCTTCCTCAGTTTCTCTCCACATTTTTCATTGAGGTAGGGTTTCTCAACTGAACCCACAGCTCTTCAGTACAGCTCTTCTGGCTAGCTGGCTTGCTCAGGAGAATCCCTGGTCTCCACCTTCCAAGTGTGGAAATTACAGGTGGGCCAGCACACCCATCTGACATTCACATGCATTCTGGCATTCTGAACTCTACACCACAGGCTTGTGCAAGCACTTTAACTGCTGAGAACCTCCCCAGTCTTGAGGCACTATAATTTTGAATGACTATGGATGACAGCAACCAACATACCTCCCTATCCCTTGTCCCTCCTCACCTCTTTCAATGCACCAGACATGGTAAAAACATGATTTTCTTTAATCTTCCCATGGACCACTGGGAGTCAGTGGTTTTTAAACCTGATTTATAGAAGTAAAATGAGGCTTAGAAAGAGAAGAGAAACTCATCCAGCCTTGTGGGTCAGAGATCTTGAACTCAGGCCTGCTTGATTGCTTATGCTCAGCCCCAAATCCCAAGTCAGACAAGATTCCAGAGCAGAGGGAACAGGTCTTTTGGCTCCTTCTTTCTAGCTCCCACCTGCTCATGAGTCCCCTACACCGTGTTCACAGCTGGCTGATCCCTCTCACACATAGCTTGAGAAACTCAGGAAATGTGGGAGAATACATCCAGTGTAGACTGTGACTCTTAGAGTTGGAGATGAAGGTAAAAGTCTCTCAGTGTTAGGATTACTTTGAAGAATGAATAGGACCCAATCTGAGTGATGATGGATACATAGAGGCACCTAGAAGCTCATTGTTTGCTCCCTTCTTTTAACTCATTCTAATTAGCCAGTGAGACCTTCTCAGCTTGTAAGAATCCAACTGGTTCCTGTGGACACCCGATCCCATCCACAAATCAAGGTAAGGTGACCCTTCAGGGCTGAAACATTGCCCTCTGCTCCAGCTTCCTCTAGGCATTGTGGGATCCTGTGCATATCTCCAGCCACATACAAATGATCACTAATAGCAGTAATAAACCACCCAGCCTTCATTCACTGCCAAGTATGACATATTCTGACATGTCTCCCTAGGAAAGCAAGCCTGAGGCTGCACAGACATGGGAACTCATTTTCCCAATGGGCATTTACCTTGGAAGAACTAATTTAGCCTCATTTCCAGGAGGCTATACTACCTATAAGTACAGGGGTACCAGACAGCTGGAGCTCATGCAGAACCCAATGTTCAAAAGAAAGAAGACCCTCACCCCCAAGAATGTTCGGCTGAAACCTACAAGTGGGAAAAAGTCCAAAGGGAGGGAAAATAAAGCAGGAAAAATAATAAATAGTCCTAGGACCATGGATGTAGCCAGAATGCATGCTAAATGCATTCAAGGCCTTGGAGTCGAGCCCTACTTTAGTCCTCTGTGTTGTTATCATAACACTCTGGGCAAGAAAATACTCATAACACTCAGGGGAGGGAAGGACTTAGATGGCTTACACTTTCAGGTCATAGTTCATCCCTGAAGAAGGTCAGGACTAGAACTTAAAGCAAAAACTATGAGGGAACAGTACTTCCTGGCTCACTTAGAAGGTTTGTACTTTGCTTGCCTTCTCATACAGCCCAGGACCATCTGCATAAAAATGGCACTGGCCATCAGTTAATAATCATTACAAGCACTCACAGACCAAGCTGATTTAGACAATTCCTTGATCATGGTTTCCCTCTCAGATGACTATAAGTTTTGTCAAGTTGACAATTAAAGCTAACTAGGACAATACCCAACACTGAAAACAAAACAAAACACAAGTAAAACAAGAGCACTAACCACCTAGCTTGATACAACGCAAGAATCTCTCAATAAACAGGAGGCAATGGCCACTACTTAGAACAATATAAACCAAGTCTGGACACTCTCAAGACTGCTGATGAGCATTCTGTAGCCTTTTCAGACAGCAATATGATGTAGATGTTGGACCACATTTCACAAGCTTATGATGTTTGGTGCAATCATTTCCTCTCAGAGAATCTGCCTGACATTAACAGTCAATGATGGGACAAAATAAACATACATAGGAGTCCTGGGAATGTGGCTCAGTTGATAGAGTCATTGCCTAGCATACACAAAGCCCTGGGTTCACTCTCTAGCACTGCATAAACTAGGGGTGATGCATGTATACCTATAATCCTAGCACTCGGGAGGTCAACAAAGAAGGATCATAAATTCAAGGTCATCTTAGGCTACACAAAGAATTCAAGGCTAGGGATACATGAGAACCTGTCTCAAAATATAAACGAATGCAGAAAATAGTGATTGTAGCTTAGTGATAGGTCTCCATCTTATTGAACACCCGTGTTCCACTCAAGGCATGACATTGTCCTGAAACTGATGAGACCTCAGGATGCCCAGAGATGGCCAGACCCTGTTCTTTCTTGGGAAGTTGGTATGGTAGGATGGCAGGGGCCTGGAAATTATAGGGAACTACATTTTTACATTTGTATGTCTCTGTTTAGAGCTGAGGATCACACCCAGGGCCTTGTTCATGCTAAGCATGTACCATCCCACCGAGCTACCTTTCCAGCCTCTACCTGCATATGTTATTCTTACTTTCTCTTGCTCACTTGCTTGTTCATTATACAAATATTTATTTAAAAGTTCCTGCATATGACCTAGTAATTTTGTACATATACATGTATCCCCCAGATAGTTGAAAACAGGAATCCAAACAATCACTTATATAAATGTTCTTGTCAGCAACATTCATAGTATCCAAAAAATGGAAATATGCCCATCAGCTGATGTACATATATATGGAACATTAACCTTCTATAAAAAAGACCTAAGTACATATATGTGCTATATTGCAGAAGACCCTCATATATATTCTGCTTAGTGAAATAAACCAGACTCAATGGTCATATATTGATCATATGATATCATTTGCTTGAAATATCCAGAGTGGAGAAATCCAGAGAGAAAGAAAGAATTTTAATACACAGTGATGACCAGGCATTAGGGCAGGAAGGAGTGGGAAGCGTGTGGCAAGAATAGAGACGGCAATTGCTTCTTGGGTACAAGGTCTCATTACTACCTGTGGAGGTAGTAATGCTTTGGGACTAAGAAGTGATGGTTATACAACAGGGCCAATGTAGTACATTCCACTAAATGTATATTTCAATTGTAAGTCTTAACTCCCCATGACTTAGCCCAGTCCTAAAAATGACACAAATCTCTGCCTCTTTAGTTTGGGCAGGCTATTGGTAAGTGAGTAAATGTCAGTCAAAACAAGACAGAATCGTTTCAGCTTATGGGCCAGCTAACTCAGACCTAGACAACATGGACAGGAAAGGAATGACTAGGTCACATGTTCAGGGGAGGGCTTTCTGAGGAGGTTGCATTTAAGTAGAAGGAAGAAATGATGAGGCATCTGAGGGGATAACATTCCAGAAGAGCAGGCATGAAGGTGCAGGGGCAAGCATGAGCTTGCTGCGCCCTAGCCAATGTGCCTGTGATGGAACCGATGGAGTAAGGAAGGGACTAGAAGGGAAAGAATCCTGGGGCTGCCTGGAATGCTTTCTCTGAACTGAGTCTACCTTTGTAAAAATAGTAGACAGAGACCCACCTTATGGAGTCAGCTGGTAAACATGCTTGCTATATAAGTCTGGAGACATGAGTTCAGACCCTGGAACCCCTGTAGTAGAAGGAGAGAAGTGCTGGCTGCTACAAGTTGTTCTCCGACTTCCATGAAGGGATGTGTGTGGGTGTGTGTGTGTGTGTGTCTGTGTGTCTGTGTGTCTGTGTGTCTGTGTCCAGCCGTGTTATATCTTGTTGAGACACATCTGTCTCCCTATGAAGCAATCTTAGGATCAGCATCACATTTGGGAGTGAGTAGAGAAGGCAAGGCTGAGCCTAGGCTAACAGCTTTCACAGCCCTGAGTTCCAGTTTACATAGTTATCTTGGGACTCGAGGAAAGCAGTGGCTGAAATCCTGGAAAAGATGTTTAGGGTACAGCGTGTTGGGAAGTCCCAAGTTAAATAGTTTGATTTCTTTCAGCTTTTCACAGAGAAAAAGAAGCAAAGGTGAGATGTTTATTTTCAAAGCAAGCAACATATTTCTTATGACAATATCTCCACTTAATGGCCCTGTCATGTCTAATAACTTAGAAGATAAAATACGTTCCTTTGATCTGAGCTAGTCAAGAAGAATGACAGCTGGCAGTCTGCACAAGAAGTTAATGCCTTGTCTAATTATGTTGACTTCTCATTATTTGAAAGTCTCACAACTAGTAGATGATATTTTCTTTTAATTTTTCAAATTGTTAACCATTTCCTGGCTCCTAGTTCCAGTACCTACTTGGGACTTTTTTCTCATCTGAACCAATAAATCAGTTGGGCCAAATCTTAACTGATGTTTGTGATGTTTTTCACTGAGTCAGCAGAGGTCACATGACCTTTGTACATGAGGCTTGACCTACAAGATAGAAAGGAGTGCCGGCAAGGAAACTCAACCAAGGACCCAAGTTCAGACCTCAGAGCCAACAGTTTAAAAGCCAGACATTGTGGTACACACTCATTCCACCACTGGAGTGGCAAAGATCAATGGCCATCCAGTCTAACCTATGGGAGGGCTCTGGACCAGTGAGAAACTCACTGTGTCAAAAGATAAGGTGAATAGAAACCACCAAGATGGCTCAGGGGGTAAAGGTGTTCACTGCCAAGCATGGTGACCTGAGTTAAATCCACAGGACTCACAGGGTGGAAGAAGGGAACCAGTTCTTGAAAGCTGTCCAATGAGCTCCACAGATGTACTGTGGCACATGTGCTATGCCTCATACACAGGCAAAAATAGAAGGATAGATAGATGATAGATAGATGATAGATGATAGATAGATGATAGATAGATAGATAGATGATAGATAGATAGATGA